>CM056200.1:12594736-12934736 GCA_029692085.1 Gymnothorax javanicus | reverse complement strand
CCCAAAGTATTCCTCATCATAACACATTTACTGCATAAAAGATGGAAACACTTTTACTGGCCTATTTTGCACAAAAGTTAAGCTCTCTCTTTTGAGAAGTTATTCATGTCAAAGAAGACCTGGAAAATTGTGTTGTATTTAACACTGAAGGATAGTTTTTGTTTTCTGGGAAGACAACCTCCATCCAGAAAAACTCTCTCTCCTCCTAAGACACCAGCTTTACTCTTTGTAACTGCGCTGGATCTTCCTGAGGTGGAGACAGTGTTCCCAGAGGATAGGGTTTGCCCTTTGGGTCCATATTTTGTCTTTTTTTTTTTAATTTAAACCATATTTTAGTATTTTTACATTTGTCCCAAGAGCATAGGCTCATCCCGGGGACTTATGCCATAAATATTCAATTTACATATTTTTCCTTCTCTTTTTTTTCACTTTTTTTTTAAACACGAGATACAATTCCAAATAGACCACAAAGACACGACACAAAAAGAAAAATAAAAAAATAAAGAGACAGTGCAAGTAAAATATGAGTGATTAAGAACAAAACGCTTAGTCTGCTCCAAGAAAGATCTAACAACACAAAAAACAGCAGTGTTGCTCTGTAAATTAAGCAAAAGGCTACCAAAAAGTAAAAGCTTGAATTTTTCCGAGAAACTGAATGAAGATCATATACTGCCTGTGATCGACTCCACAGAAGTAAGTAGATGAGAACGCTTTTACTGTCTGTGAAAGCCTTTCACTCAAGCACAACATAAGAAATGGAAGAGTGGTTTATCAAATTGAAAAAATGAATAACTTATCTGAGAAACTGCAATAGCTTGACATACACTCCTCAAGTTCAGACAGCTTCCCGAGGTGGAGACAGTGTTCCCAGAAGACAGGGTTTGCCCTTGGCGTCTATTGTATTACAGTCTGCAACAGTCTCTCACTCAAGTACTGCTTAAGAAATGAAAGAGTGGTTCATCAGATTGAAAGATGGAATTCGTAACTTACCTGAGACACTGCAACTGCTCGACACACACTCCTCAAGGTCTGTATCCTGATCACCTGTTTCCAGGAGGATTATGTTTTTATTCAGTATCATCCCACTTCGGAAAATATATCAATCTGAGTGGTATGTAAGCAGGGTAGATGACAGCCAGTCACAAATCCATAGGAAGCAACAGCACTTGGAGTGACTGTACAATACCCTGTCACCACAGGATTATATTTAAGGATGGGTGGCTGTGCAAGAGGGGTTGGGTTTGCAGAGTGAGTTTGTGATGTGACACACAGATCTGCAGTAAAACAGAGGAGGGGCTAAAGGAGGGGTAGATGAGTACCCCCTATCCCTGTTCTAACAATATATTATTTGTCAGTGATGCAATCCAAGACGTGTATCGCAGACAAACAAGTGACGCAAAGCGGTCAGCCAGCTGGTGCACAAGTGAGACTGTAACCTGGTGTAGGTCTTACATGAAACCACAACGTTCATCAAAGCAGACTCAAACAATTCTCTTTCATCCTCACAAAGAAAAAAATTCAGCACTCAGTTACAGTAAATGTATTTCTGCAGATAATATTAGGTACATTTGTGACAGTTTGACTTTCATCAAAATGTTTGGTAGGAGGTTGCAGTTTACAAGTACTTTTCTTTACTTTCGCTACATAGACTTCACTAAAGCCTGGCATCTGTTCCAGGAGGTCTATTGTCCTGTAGGTTTCCATGCCGATCCTCAGAGAGGAGAACATAATCAAAGCTGAGAGATCTCAGTCAAAATTTGCCAATGTGTTACTAATACACCAAAATTATGAATGCCCATGAAAAAAAATATTAATATCAATAATTTCTTAACCCCATTATTCGAAGACTAATGGCATTAATAAACAGTAGCATCAAGATAACAATCACAAAGGAACTTTTATTCTACTTTCTCTTTACATTCATCGTCAAATTTTACATTTCCAGTGACATCAATTTGTGACATTTTTTACATGGCATCTTCAGCCACCAGAAAATCAGACTTCTGTTCATCCTAAATTGAATCAGTGGACATAAGGTTATATAAGTTAAATATATGAAATTACAGGATTTGGAAATAAAATATAAACACACACTTTATTATGAACTGTTGTTTTTAGTGTTTACGTGCATTATATTGTCTGTCTGTCAAAATTTACGCTGGTGAAGTTTTTTTTTTTTTTTCAATTATTAGGTTTGTCGATAATTTTCATCAGTGAAAGTCCATGGAGATCTTCAAATGAATAAATGACTTGCAATGAAATGATTTAAACAGCTATAAGTCAAGATTGATATGTAACACTTGTAAAACTTGAGAGCCCTGCTATATTAAGTATAGTAGCCAACAACGATTTTGGATTTAGGAAATAGACACCTGTGAGTAAGTTACAAGTTTACAGACACACCTTTACTTTGCACATGTTGTTTCAACTTGCCATAAGCCAACTGGGTCGCTATGGATCTGCTGGTGCATCCTGACGGTATAAACTGCGTGCCTATAGAGGCCTTGATCACAGCTGTCTGGGTAGAGACGCTGACTCGGTCTGCTTCTCGTGTGTTTCTCGGCGGTTTAGGGGCGGGTGTCGTGTGGGCGTGTTTAGAGCGGATTCTTCCTGATTCATCACAGGTTTTATACATTCCTCTTGATTAGCTTGAAATTGTGACGAAAGAATTTCGACAGATCTCGCAAAGTTCTCATAACGAGGCGTTCTGAGAGGCAGGAAGTCATGTGAATTCCGCTTGAGATTTCTGGCAGAACCCTATGTGTCATTTTTGACAACTTTTTCGGCGTTCGCATGGAGGTGGAAGCTGATAGAATTGTCAGAATGTCAAAAAGCATGGATCAGCGTAATATGTCTCCTTTAAAAGCAATGGAGGAGCTGAAAAGCTTAGAGAGTAAAGAAAGTGGGCATTTGAGGCTCTGGCTTTCAAAGGCAAAAAATTGACTTGCTTGGCCATGATGATCCTCATGTGGCAAGCAGTTTTCATTTGGAGCGAGACACAGAAGCAGTAAGATTGACGTCAAATTAATAGGCTATCGCAAGTATGTGTTCATTTCAAATTTGCTTGTGCTTACAAAACGACCCCACTGATGGACGATTTATTAGCCTACTATTTAATGCTTATTATTGCACTGTTTTATGGTCCCAAATGAACTTTGTCCTGGAATACTCTCCCAACTTTCCATTCCAAAGCCCTGTCTTGAGGTTCAGAATCACCTGTCATTAGACTTGCAACCAGCAAGTACTATGGTTCTGAAGCTAGTGGACTATGCTGTGCCCTTTAGAGACTGTAAGATATGCAACCTTATTTTAAAAACACTAAGTACGAATCGATCCAAATGATGCAAAGGTCTCATTGAAAAAAATCTAAATGGCCCTGAAGTCACATTTCTTTTTCACATTCATTCATGTAATAATAATAATAATAATAATAATTCTGTAAAAATAGTTTGTATGTTGACAATGTTATGTTTTTAAGTTAGGACAGCATCATTGTACTTAATTTACTTCAAGGCATCTTTAGGATAAATAGGATGTTTAATAATAATAGGATTTGTTTGTTTTAGGACAGTACCCCCCCGACAAACTTGGAGAGTTTTGAAAGCATTAAAACCTCAACTTTCAGAAACATTAGGGAAAAAAAAAGACCATCACAGCATTTTACAAACTTTTTACAAGCTGTTGAGGATGTCGCCCCAGTCCGCCCTTGTCCATGTATATACTACTGCTATTTACGCATTTTTAATATTAAAAAGCATGGCAGAATAGCAGAATAAATTGCTGATGTATTAACAAGATTTTATGATGCATTCAGATCTTAATATCCCAACATTTTTTCATATCTAGCACAGGGCTGCCAACTTTCTACGCAATCTCACGCATACGGTGTTAGTTTCACGCATTTTGAAGGCGTATTCACTGTAGTCAGCAATTATTCAACCAACAAATATTAATGAGATTCTTCACCTTGAAATTAAAGTCCTTGTGAGTAAAGTTTCAGTTTCACTTGCGTTACGGTGGATTTCACCACGAGTAACATGGAAGCGATTGTGACTCCAAACGTTGTGCGCTTTTCCTCGCTCAGGGGTTGGAAGCAATGTGTGTTTTCATGATCGTTTAAATTGTTTAAACGAAATAAGACCATTTGAAACATCTTTATGCAATTCCGTTGCTTTCAACCCCTGTGTAAAGACAAACGTGAGAATTCCAGAGTCATAAATGATTTCCACCTCTCTAGTGGTGAAATCCACCGTAATGCACGTGAAACTGGTTAACTCCCATGGTCTAGGACTCAATTCCGCGTGAGAATCTCTTAAATTCGCGTCAATTTTATAACTGCTGGCATGGGAACGTGAATGCCTCTAAGAGGCGTGAGACTCACGGCGAATGCGTGAGAGTTGGCAGCCCTACTAGCATATTCATCTATTTCAATACCTGTTTGTTAAACACAGGCATACTATGACAATTAAGATACAATGCGTAGTACATCCAACAAAGAAGTAAGCCGTTCAACCAACACAATCTCACACCGGACTCGTCATATATTGATGCTACCTCACCAAGCGTCGATATCTGAGGCAGAAAAACTTTAGCGTCATTATTTGAGGGTTAGGGTTAGGGTTCGGGTTAGAGGCAGGGGTTAGGGGTAGGGTTCCTTTTTAAACTGGCGTCAATAAGGGCCTAAAAGCGACCTTTTGCCTCGTATGGCGACGTTTGGTCAGGTAAGCGTCAATATAGGCGAGTCGATTGTGAGACTGGGCTCCTTCAACACAGGGTTTCGTTGTGAAATTCAGCTGCCGCTGTTGCAACATCAACAACAAAGATGTGAACTGTTCACTGCTCATGTTTTTAATATGAACTTCCAACAACCTTTAGTAAAAAAGTAACATCCAGCAAAAAGTAGGCTTTTTAATACACAGGCTTTTAGGGCTTTTAGGGCTAAACAACAGTAGGCTAGATGTGAATCTTTCACTTTATGACTCTTTTAGACATCAAAAACATAAAAACATCTGAAGCATTAAAAGTCTTGGCATAAACCTCTGTTAGTCACTGGAGACAGTTTTCCCCCAGCGCCCATCCTGATAATGTGCTGATAGTCTTGGAATAATAATCACTGAAATGGTCAAAAAACAAATAGTTACCTGCCAATCGGCTAACTTCATGTTTATCACTTTGGTTTGTTTTTTAAAATGTCACTTTAAAAAGAACTGGTCCAGAAATAATAGGAAAAATTTTTATTTTCGCCCCCTCTTGACAGAAAAAAATGAACCACAGTAAAGGTGTGAAAACATACTAAAAGACATTTTGAAGGCAATAAATCCAACTGTTTGACTGGTAGTGTATTACGGTGGACAATTTTGATTCTGCTGAGCAATGCACAGTAGTCTGCATTTTCTAATTACTGTCTGTAAAGTTTGCAACTTGCAAAACAAATTTTGTAAAAAGATATATTTTTAAGCATTCAGAGTGAAGTCTGCATTATGGCGAAAAAAAAGCTGAATGAATAAAGCATTTCTCTTCATTTTGACCTGATATATTAAATATTTGGACAGGAATTTATCTGAAGTTTAAGATATGAATGATGTGCATTGATTAAATTTTGTAATATATGCTTGAAGCAAAAAAAAAAAAAAAAAATTGTGCTCTTCCTCATCAATCGTACTTGGAGGGATTGTAATAGGTGTTCTGCCATTTTCCTCTCCCTGCCAAAGTCACCTCCCCTCTCATGAGCATGCGTTAGCTACACTAATTTCATGAAGTTAACATTTATGAAATAAAAGGATTTTGTTGAGTTTGAGCTTTCTATCATTAACTGTGTATTTTTATAGAATAATGTTTGAATATGCCTTTGATGCCATTAAATGCTGTGTGTCCACAAAAATACCATATTTTCAAAATTTTATTTTGAGAAAATAAAAACAGAACACGATCACAAATTTTGGATATGTTAATACGGGCATCTATTCTTTCAAAAACATTCAATTTGATGTTGGTAGATGGTTTCATTTTTTTGGTATAAAATGTTAAATATAGCTTTAAATTTTATTTTTTTTCATTTTCAAGCCTCAATATTTTCTAGATTATTCATAAGAGAGGGGCAGAATTAGATTACAAAATACACAACACATATGGGAATCTGTATGGGCAATACCAAATCCCTATCTTTGAAATGAGGCTTTTTACAGTATTATGTATGAGTATTATGTACAGCACTGTATATCATTTATAAATAGAGATTTGTGAGATACTATTTAAATGCCCATTATGACTGGTAACAGTATATTTGTAGCAACACATGAGCTGATGCAATACCACATGTTTGTGATGAAATAGACTAGTGCTTTCTATAGGTTTCTGGCATCTTCATACCTGGAGAAGGTCAGATCCTTAGGGCTCCTGTAGAACTTTCCAGAATGTTCCTAGTCTTAATAAATGCTGTGATTTTGGTCAGTAGGAGATTTTTTTTTTTTTTTTTTTGCATCAGAGTTACATAGTGGCATGGGAGTGGTAAGATTACACAGTGGATTATTTATAGAACTTTCTGGACCTAATTAGTGAAGAATACATTTGTTGTCATTGTCAAGTTGTCATTGCTGGTTCTCTTTGTTGTAATTTTCAAGTCATAACAAATTGGGGGCTCGTCCGGGGTAAACCATTCATTGGATCAACTGTTGGATTCACCAAAGATTAAAGCTGAACTATCATTTTAAATCTTGTGACTATTTGAAAAACCAGCAATCATGACTTTTGATGTTGAAAATTTTCTGAAAACTCCAACCCAGGAAGCAATTGTGCTGGCAAAGAAGGACTTGCTGCAAATAGCCTCAAACCTTGGATTATCTGATGTGAAATCTTCAATGAGGAAACAAGAAATATTGAACATTTTGGTGCAACATTTCATCGATGAAGATATCTGTGGGGAAGAAGCAGCAGAATTGATTAAAGATGTGGAAGTGTCTGCAACAGAGCTGCAAAGAATTGAGATGCAGCTACACCAGAAACAACTAGAACTAGAGGAAAGATGGTTGGAAGAAAGAGAAAGAACTAGAAGATAAAAGGTTGGAGAAAGAACTAGAAGAAAGAAGGATGCAGCATGAACTGGAAAATGAAGAAAATAGAGGCAGGTAATGTAAATCTTTTGGACCTCCTGATCATTTTGATGTAGTTAAACACATTAGACTTGTTCCTCCCTTCCTAGAAAATGATGTAGACTAATACTTTACCCATTTTGAGAAAATTGCTGAAAATTTGAAATGGCCAAAAGAGCATTGGACAATGATGTCACAAAGTGTTCTTACTGGTAAAGCTAGGAAAATCAATAACCAGTTATCTGTCCAACAGTGTTCTGATTATGATTTTGTCAAATCTGCCATTCTGAAGGGTTATAAATTGATCCCCGAGGCTTACAGGCAAAAATTTGAGGAATTCTTGCAAGGAAGTCAGTCAAACTCATGTCGAATTTGGCAGGTTGAAGGAACAGTTGTTTTGATCAGTGGTGTAATTCCATGAAAGTTGAGAAAGATTTTGGCAGAATGGGGCAACTTATTCTGGTTCAGAAATTCAAAAGGTGTATCCAGCCTGATATCAAGACTTTCTTTGAGGAGAAACAAGCCAATACTTTGCAAGATGTTTCCACCCTGGCTGATAGTTATGCATGGACTCAAAAGTCTTCTTTTGTCCAAAAATCCACTTTTTTTAAATTTCAAGGCAAGTCTCAGTCCAAGACTTCTTCTAATAACACTTCTGATGATTCTAAGGCCACTTCTGAGAAGAAACCTTCCAGTGAGAAGCAATCCTCTGATTCTTTACCTTCTGCGTCTTGCAAATACTGCAAAAAGCAAGGTCACCTTATTTCTGAGTGTTATGCTCTCAAGAAAAAACAACAACGGGAAGAAACAAAGCCACTGCTTTCACTAGGAGAGAATCTCTTGTATCAAAGGTCAGTTCACCTGATCTTCTACCTTCTGTGTCTGATTCTGTTATGGAGGGTTTTGAGCCATTCATCACCAATGGTTTTATCTCACTTTCACATGATTTTTCCTCATCTGCTCCTGTTCGAATTCTAAGGGATACTGGGTCTTCCCAGTCGCTTACTCTTGCAAATATTCTGCCTTTTTCAGGCAAAACGTATACTCAGGCTAATATCCTTATTCAAGGAGTAGAATGTGGTTTTACAAGTGTACCTCTCCATAATGTTCATCTCAAATCAGACTTGGTCTCTGGGCCTGTTGCTGTTGGCATTAGGTCTTCTCTTCCTTTCAAAGGTGTTCATTTGCTTCTTGGTAATGATCTTGCTGGGGATAAGGTTGTGCCCTACCCTGTTGTAGCTAACACTCCTTTGCTTGATCAAGAATCTGAATCTATAGAGGAGAAAATTCTAGACCTCTATCCTTCATGTACGGTTACTCGTTCTATGGTCAAAGAGGCTATTCACGATGATGCTGACCTGGACTTCAACCTGACTGACACCTTCATTAGGCAGTCTTTTCGTCAGCAACCTTCCAGTCCTTCTGAGATGTCTGGGAAATCTCCAGACTTGTCCTTGTCAGGTCATTCTAAAGAAATTCTGTCTCGGAAACAACTTATTCAGGAGCAAAAACAAGCTCGTGATCTAGTGCATCTTCTACCACAGGCTGTAAGTGAACAAGAGGCTACTCAAGTTCTTGTCTGTTTTTACCACAAAAATGGTGTGCTTATGAGGAAGTGGCATCCACCTGAAGTTTCTGCAGATGAAGAGTGGATGATTACCCATCAAATTGTTCTTCCAAAGTCTTATCGTCAAGAAACTCTTAGTCTGGCCCATGACAATCCTATGTCAGGTCATTTGGGAATCAAGAACACCCTTCCGGAATCATTTCTTCTGGCCTTCCATGAGGTCCGATGTGTAGGAGTACTGCAAATCCTGTCATACTTGTCAAATGGTTGGGAAGCCCAACCAGAATATTCCAAAGGCTCGTCTTAAGCCCATTCCCGCTTTTGAAGAACCTTTCAGTTGGATCATCATTGTCTGTGTTGGACCATTGGCAAAGACTAGATTTGGTTGTGAGTACCTACTGACTATCATGTATGCTTCCACCCAGTTTCCTGAGACAATTCCACTTCATAATATCAAGGCAAAGACTATCATCAAGGGTCTTACCAAGTTTTTCTGCTTTGTTAGTCTTCCTAAGTCTATTCAGTCTGATCTAGGGTCAAATTTCATGTCTGGCATATTTCAACAAGTTATGCATGAACTTGGAATTAAACTATACAGGTCATCAGCTTACAATCCTGAGAGTCAACTTGCTTTGGAGAGGTTCCATCAAACCCTGAAAGAACATGATAAGGACCTACTGCCTTGACACAGAGAAAGACTGGGATGAAGTCCTTCTGACCTTGTTTTTGGGCATACAGTTCGTGTACCTCTGAAGCTTCTGAAGGAAAAGTTGCTGGCCGAAGATGATGTCCCAATGAACTTTCTTCAGCATGTCTCTGACTTCCGTAATCATCTCTCTAAGGCTTGTGACTTTGCTAAGTCTAATCTCAAAGAGGCTCAGGGCAAAATGAAAGCCAGAAATGACCTTCATTCCCAAGATAGAAGTTAAAGCTGGTGACAAAGTCCTTGCTCTTTTTGCCAGTTCCTGAAAACCCTCTAAGAGCCCGATATTCTGGCTCTTACACTGTCCTCAAAAGGTCAGTGATCTAAATTGCATCATTTTTAACCCCTGGAAGGAGGAAACAAAAACAAATGTGTCACATCAACATGCTGAAAGAATACATTGACAGAGACACTCAGCAAAAAGCCAGTCAATGTGGTAAATACAATTGAACTGGAAAATTCTGAAGAAGATTGTGACTGCCCCTTTGGAAAATGAACCTGGTCCAGCCAAACTTGAAAATTCAGACATTCTTAAAAATATTGACAGCAAGTTGTCCTCCTGGACCCTTTTCAACAACAACAGCTAAAGCAGCTCATATTTGAATAAAGTCACATATTCCTTGACATTCCCTCAAGGACTGATATGGTTTACCATGATGTCACAAGATAATGCCAAGCCTGTAAAAGAGCATCCTTACAGAATGAATCCAAAGAAGCAGAAATACCTTAAACAAGAAGTCAAATACCTGCTTGAAAATGACTTTGTTGAACCAAGTAACAGTAACTGGAGTTCTCCATGCATCCTCGTTCCGAAACCCAGTGGAACATAAAGAATAGTGACAGACTACAGGAAAGCGAACACTCTGTCAAAAACGGACTCATATCCTATTCCCAGGATTGATGACTGCATTGACAAAGTTGGACAGTCAAAGTTTGTCGCCAAATTTGATCTCCTCAAGGGCTTCTGGCAGATCCCTCTAACAGACAGAGCATAGGAGATCTCTGCCTTGGTCACACCAGATTGACCGTACCAATACACGGTGATGCCCTTTGGAATGAAAAATTCTCCAGCCACCTTCCAATGTCTGGTAAACAGAGTGATCACTGGACTACCAGGATGTGAGGCCTACATTGATGGCATTATCATCACCAGTGACAGCTTCCAAGAGCACCTCACCTACATCAGAGACTTCTTTCAGAGAGTGAGTGATGCCAAGCTTGTTAAAAGTGACTTTTTTAAGGATACAGTTGTTTACTTAGGTCATACTGTAGGACAGGGTCAAGTCAAACCAATTGATGCAAAAGTAAAAGTTATCACTGAGATTCCTGAGCCTACAACTTCAAGACAACTAAAGAGATTTCTAGGGATGGCTGGCTACTACAGAAAAGTCAGTAAAAAATTCTCTATCACTTCTGAACCTTTGACAAATTTACTGAAGAAAAATGCTAAATTTGTTGGGATGGAAAATGTCAAAACTCATTTGACCAACTGGAAGCCATCCTCAAAAACTCACCAGTTCTCTTCTCTCCTAATTTCAAAAAGGAGTTCAAGTTGCCTGTTTGTGCCAGTGATATTGGTGCAGGCCCAGTTTTACTGCAAGAAGACACTGATGGAGTGGATCATCCTGTTTGTTACTTTTCCAAAAAGTTTGATAAACATCAGAAAAACTATTCAACAATTGAAAAAGAATGTTTGGCACTTGTTTTGGCTTTACAACATTTTGAAGTCTATTTGACTTGTTCAGCTACTTCCATCAAGGTCTTCAGTGATCACAATCCCCTCACATTCTTGCATAAGATCAAAAACAAGAATCAAAGATTACTGAGATGGAGAGTATGATTTAGATATTTCTCACATCAGGGGAAAAGATAATGTTATTCCAGATGCACTTTATATAGTTATACTCTCGTTAAATATCTGACTCCAAATTAGAATTAGAATTAGAATCCATAATCTAGGGAAACCTGCATGGGTCTCGAAGTGACTACACCTCGAACTCTTAGGAGACTACCGCCGTCGCTAAACATGTACTCCCAGGTTTTTAGTTCTGTTACCGGATCCTAGGTTCATCGATTAGATTAGAGGTTGGAAGTCAGCCATCACTGCAACAGCATCTTTTGGCGTGAATACAGCGAACCCAGATTTATGCACGCCCATGGGTTCCTTCAGGGAATTTTAACAGATAACCGACTTTTTGTCCATGGGTTTCCTTAAGGCTAGAATCCGAGAACCGGCAAATACACAAACCCTTTATGTAAGTAGATCATGATCGTCTCTCCAACTTAATAAAACCAATTCCCAAACCAGGCCGCTGGCGAGTCGTACCTCGGTCGGGATTGTACCCCCAGGTATCCGTCGCAACGCGGCTAGAAAGAATAAAAGGAATAAGAGTCACGGAGACCACGCAAGTTTAAAGGAATAACAATAATTTATTCACCAGGTAGGCAAGAGCTTAAATCAACAGACCAAATATCAGTTACCACGAATTTAGACAAATATAAAAGTCATACCTGGCGACAGCTACACACACAGAGTTGGGTGAGTACGAAATCAGAGAGACGATCCGCCATAGCTATAGAGTCTACTCACGCACTTACGTGCGCGGGGAGAGATCGGATACGATCTTCCCAGAATGGATTGTTTCTCTTTCCTTTAAGCCAAACCATGTCTTTGATCCAGGCGGCATGGCCATAAACACCTGGAAGGGGGGTCGAATCCGGTTTTTGGGTTTCCACCATTGGGAGGATGTAATAAAACGCTTCAGCAGAAAGAGGAGAATAGGGTGATTACCAGAGAGTATTCTGACCAAATTCTCTGGAGTTTCCAAAAGGGAATGAACCATAATTTCAATGGGAATGAAACATACTCCATTCAACTCCCTGGATTTCCCCGAGAATAACAAGACCAAACATGATATGAATTTGTACTAATATGATGCAGTTGTCATGAAAAAGTCTTAAGATGAATTAATATATAGGTAAATTGGGTTATAAGTCCAGAAGTGATTTCTTTGCAGAATATTGAACATATAAGCATATTATGTAGCTCTCAGGGGTTTAGATTATTTTAAACAGATTAATATAGCTGGACTTTAACTTAAGAATAAGGACAGTAATATGACTCGCACAGGGGCATTGTGTCAGCCAGACCCTTGCAACTACCCCCCCCCCCCGTACAGAGTAACAGTGAGACCATTGACACCTTCCCCATGCAGGCTGAGTGAGCATCCTGGAAGTCCACAAAAGCTTTATTGCTATCTGGCATGGCTCTGGACTGAGCTTATCAGCCATTTGTCCCTTACAGCCTCTGGGCTCCCCCATGCATCAGCGTTTGCAGATCCTACAGAGGTGCCGCTCAGAACCCAACCCCAAGGCACAGATGAATTTTACTGGTTTAGAAATGGAACAATCTTTTGTAAAATGAAATATGCAATGTTTACAGTCCACCCCGTGATCGCGTGGACGGATTAAGCTCCACCCACGGGGTCATAAATAGCATCAGGGAATATTTGCTGAGATTATGGATGGTATATTCATGAGAAATTCCAGATTTGAGTAGTTCAGTTTTTCGTGACAGTTGCATCACATGATAAAATGGAAAAATGGATCGTTTCCTCTCAGTGCAATATAATTGAGAATGTAGAGAAGTGTGATTTGGGAAGTTAAAAGAAAGAGAGACAACCGTTTGATGAACAACATAAAACATATGAAAAAATTAAAAGGAAAACAAACAAAAAAATAAAATTAATTTAAAAGTATGTTATCTAGGTTTGTTCTATGAGTCTATTATCTGAAGTTAGTGTACCAATTGGACGAATGTTATTATAGCCAATAGAATCATGGTTCGAAAAGTAATTTTTTTTAACATCAGTAAAAATAGAAATCGCAGAACAAACCAGCACATAAACCAAAAACTTTCCCACACTTGACTAGGAAAGCAAAAAAGATTATATGTGCCACAAACTAAGTAACCAACCAATTGGAAAAAAACCCCAGAAAAAAAAAAATCCAATGGAGGTTACAATATCAAATTATTTAGGCAGTTGATTTAAAATGCAATTAAAAATACACAGTTACAAATGAAAACAATAGAATATTTACAGGAAGTAAATTGTGAAGTCATATCGTGAAATACTGGAAGTTGTGGAATTCATATGTCCAGACATTCAGCAATTTACGTCACATGATATGATTTGGAGATTAATTGAGAGAGTGGGGCTGATACACATAATAGGCTGGTCAGAAATTGCCTTGTAGGACCTCCCAATTAAATTTTGAAAAATATTCAAGGCAAATTAGGCTTATCTGGATCAATGCATATGTAGTTCTACCTTACTTTATGAACTTTTAAGGCACACTACCTTTGGCCTTCAGTGTAAGAAACCTCTATGCTCCAGTCCATTAAATGCCACATTATAAAATAGAATTTAATTGATTCCTCTCAACCTATTTTTGTATCAACCCTCACCCTTTACATGTAATTCACAAATCACAAACACAAACATAACTGCAGTTTGTCGCGATGAAAATGTCCTTTGTCCTGTATGAATCCGGGAGCTGTAGAGATGTTTGAGGTCCGGCGGCCGCCCGCGTTGGTGCACATATCGTTGGAATTTGAATGTGTGTCCATAATAAGTTGAATAGTGGAAGAAATGGCTCCCAAGAGCCAGAAGGGTAGACAGGATTGTGCCCTGCTGTGTCTCACCCTTGCTTCGCTACCATGTTTGTGATGAAATCCCGATATCCAAATCAGCCAAAAGCATATAAATGGAGCTTCTGTTCCTCAGGTGTAAGTGGCAAAGTCAGGTCCTCGAATCCTTGATGCCTGTATAGAAAATTTTAGAAACAGCACCCTGCCAAATTGACAACAACAAGGGAGACCAAGACAAGACATGACCAAGGTAATCTGTTATAACTCAACCTGCAGGAATCAGAAAGAGTGAAAGTTAATTGGAAACATTTTGAAATGAGACACGCAAGATGAGTTTGGGTCTTCCTGAGCCAGCAAACTGTCCTGTGGAAAACAATGGATGAGAGGGTTAACACGGTGTCTACAATCATCCTACAATTCACATGTCCCCGCCGTCTGGGTAACCTTACGACACCTCAAGGGAGACAGTGACTGAGGATGAGTGAATGGCACTGTTGGAGATTCCATCGCCCCTGTTTTCAGAAAGAAAGAACAGATGCAGTTAGTACAACAGTTTTAAATGGAACAATGCTTTATGGCTTTCCCCTCGGATCAGGATAAACACAGACAAACATAGAGAAACGCAAGTGGGGTGTGAGTGAATGAAGGTTGTAAAGTGGCTCTGAGGGGGCCTGTTACCCTGAGTGGGTGTTTTATGGCCCCGCAGAATGTTCATCCACCCCCTGGTGCCCTCTGGTGCGAAGACTGTAAAAGAATAAACTATGCAGGGTGAATATCTGCATAGCTTCAGACACTGAAAAGACAAACGATGACAAACAGACATTGAAAATAAGCTGAACCACGCGATCCAGTAGGAATGCAGGCAACTATCGTTGAGTTACTGATGTACGAGTAACCCTGATTAATTCATGCACTCTATAAAGAGTACAGGCCTAAAGATTTAAGTGATCCATGTTTTGAGGAACATAGTCCTAACTGACAAAGGGGTGAATAGGATCAGAGAGAGGGAGCACAAGCAGAGGAATGGCAGGCTGTGAGAAACACGGCAAGTATGGGTTGGAATACACTAATCTTTGCCAGAAGTGAACAAACCCATCTGGCTCCAATACCTAAGGACAAATACAAATTTAAAAGAAATGAATTTTAGGAAAATATAAATGTAGGGGAGGAATTTTTTTCTCCCTAAAAGGTAACCTCATGTAGGCATTCTAAATCTAATTACCTACTTCCATGAGGCCATAAACTGTCCCCCCCGCTGGGGCAGACAACACAGACCCAATGTCCCACTAGGCATTTAGAGCTCAGACGTTACTTGATACCTAGTGGCAATGACAGTATACAACAAATGGTGAACCAAACATTAATTCCAATGAACATATTTGGTGGTTAGTGAAATCCACACAAAACGTAATTAGACTAGACAGTTTGCTTCAAATATAACGGTTAGAAGGCAAGCACGTTGTTAGTGAATAGCCACACTCAAGATGGTGGTCACAGCATGCAACTTAGTGTTGGTTCCGCCTTCTCCTTCTCCTTCTCGGAAGGAAGACCGGAAACCAGCATTAAACGTGGCAGTGATTAGCCAATTTGAAGAGCGCCATTTGACTCGCATTTATGATGAGGGCCGGGTCAGTCAACCAGCTCACCAGCAACGGGCTACGTCACCATATTACACGGGTTGCCTCGGGGCTGTATCAGCCAACCAGCTCACCGGCGAATAGTCACATGACCCAATGGGTCAGCTAAGACCCCCCCCCCGCACCGACCCACATGCAAACTCAACCAATGGCTGCCCTCAGATGAAACCACGTTATATTCCCCAACAAAGCGAGCCAAAAATGGCGGGCCGTTCAGCTTGATAATCCTTGGTGCAAAGGTAACATGGCAGCTTCAATACACACTTGGGATAAGCTCAAATGCAAGGCGATTTTTAGAGCGGTCATAATGGCAATTTCCCAATTTTACGTGCAATGCAAAAATATTCAACACTTTCAGTGATAAGCTTTCCGCTGCTCGTCCAGGACACATGTTCTCTCAAAACCGCTGTTATGGCCCCAATTCGTTATGCGTCAATTTGTTATGGCGTCACGGACAGCAAGGGATGACAGACAAAATTCTTCAACTTCAACAGATTTAATTAAACAAACACTTAGAACTAATTTACACTCTACCCTACTGACCAAGATTGAAATCAAATAAAAAATGAGATATTTACAGTTCCTTTGTAATTGAGATGGGCTGCTATGTTGCGATGTCCTGAGACAGGAAAATGCTCCAACACAGGCAAAAATCCACAAAAAGCTTCACAGGTCTTGAAAAGTAAGTGACAGGTCTGGTCAAATGTATCCTTCACAATTTCTCCTTGCAAGTTCTCCTACTCCCTTCACTCTCTCAATTTTTCTCCTAATATACTCTTTTCCAGCCCCCTCTAAGGCATGCCCAGGACATGCCCAACCTAGCTCAGACTGGGCTTAACAAAAAAAAGTCAATACTGCCATCTAGTGGCTTTTTTTTTTCCACATTACACCGCACAGTCTAGGCGCATGAAGCACAAATAACTAATCATCATTTATCTAATCATTGGACAAATCTATATTTGTGTATGCAACCAATTAAGTAAATTAGTCAAGGTAATTGATAAAAATAAAAACCTGCATACACACGGCTCTCAGGACGGAATTACTTGTGCTGGGCTCGGATTGCTTGTGAATATTCAATAACTGATCCTGGTGTGCCATCTAGTGATAAAATATTGTAACTGCGCACATAAATTTGCAGCTCCACGTCCGCTGGCGGCACATCCGCTCAGATATCCTGCCGAGCACCGTTGTTCTTCTCGAACATGGCAAATCAGATAATCCTTAAATGATGAATTACATTCATATTTTAATTTTGTAACGAACAAGAAGTGGCCAGTGTCAAAGTAAATAAATAAAAGTATACTTTTTATCTTTGAAATGTAGTAGAATAAAAGTAAAAAGTCCGGTGTAAAAAGAACTCAGGTAAAGTACAAGTCGCCGGGTGATTTTGTGGCATCAATTATACCACGTTATTTTTAAATTTTTTTTTTGACAGATAGGGCTGGCTTCATTTTCCAACTTCAGTATTTAAAACACGGAACAATGTTTACGAAAAAAAGTTTTTTAGCTTCTGTTTATCTGAATACAACCACTGCTAGTTTTATAGAAATCTTGTGGGTGACTACCCATTAATGTTTGACATACGCACTAACGCACAAGCATAACCGTCTCATGAATAACAAAAAGTCATAAGTGACATTCCTGATGAAACCTGTTTTACTGCACCACGAGATGTAGTACTGCGTGGTGCAGAAAAAACAGGTTTCATCAGGAATGTCACTTCTGATTTGTTATTCATGGCACTTCTTTGAGTTGGTTTTTTTTCAATTTACTGGGGATATGGAATACTTTCTTCTATCGTGACAATAGTTTTGATAATACATTTTAGGATGGCCAATATTTATTGCCACTGGGCCCTAACAGATAAAATTAATAGGTATAAACTGTGGAGGCTATGTGGGCATGTGACGCTTGACACTGCTTAAAACGTGGTCCATCTGGATATTTTTATTTTTAATATTTAATTTCTGAAAAATCTTATTTTATTTAATTTACTTCTTTTCATGCAATTTCACTTAATTTCATTCGATTTCAATTTATTTTATTTCACTTTTTTCTATTTTATTATTTTTTCTCATTATAAATGTAAGCAATGAGTTTTGACATTTGTGGCTGACACATTTTGACATTTGCGGTTAAAATGGAAATTTTGACATTTCTTGATCGGCGTGTTATGACATTTGCGGTTAATCAGATTTTGACATTTGCGGTTGAAGTGTTATGACATTTGCGGGTATTTTGACATTTGCGGTTGACATGTTACGACTTTTGCGGATATTATGATATTTGCAGTTGACGTGTTATGACATTTGCGGGTATTTTGACATCAGTGGGCAATTTTGATATTTGTGGGCTCTACAGGTCTTATAGAATTGGACTTTCTTTTCCATAGAGGTGTTATGTAGGTTTCTATAGCAAATTCCTATAGAAAACACAGAAAATCCTTTGGAACACGCTGTTCTATTACAATGTTCTATAGTTCCATTGATGCTCAATAGAATTCCATAGAATTTCATTGAAGTCCTATAGAACTTTTTTGCAGGGATGTACTAAATTTTATGCCGACAACAATTAAAGGAAATCATCAGCCAATAAACAGTGGTGTGTAAAATGTCAGAAAGCCTTGCATAAGGTGATATTTAGCATCAATAGTAGGCCCACCCTTTGCCTTCTAAATCTTGAGTATGATTTTTGTACTGTGTCTGGTGGGATATTGGCTCATTCTTTCAAGACAGTCTCTGGTGTTTAAGGATGAAGGAGGAGGAGATCAAGTTGGCACTTTGCACTCCTGAACTGTCCATTCAGGTTCAGTTAAGTTTGGATCGAGTGATTGTGCTGGCCATGGTGGACATTTCACTTGGACCAGTGTTCTAAGAACATTCTTTAATGTTTTTAGCTGTGTGTATGGAGGCCCTGTCCTGTTGAAATATGGAACATCATGAGGGAACATAAAGCCATCCAGATGCATTAAAAGAATAAAAGACCACTCCTCACACAATACTTTCCTCCATTGCTCGGGGAGCCAGGTTTTGAGTTCCTAACTCCAAGTAATGCTTTACTGTAAAATAGCCGTGGAAAGAAATGGTTTCTGAAAGGTGGCTCAACCATAAGTACCAGTTTTGTGACGGTAACAACTTACTGTTTTCTGTGGAACTGAGGACAAAACGATGAACACACTTAACATTACAGGAGAGAGTTAAGACATGCAGAGGGCAGATAAATTTAGTCAGAATGATTTTTTCCCCTGGTGAAAATTCCAATGACTCATATATCCTCCTTGGAAGCAAAATAAGACCCCAGATTCACAAACCAAAACACAGAATAGAGCTGCAGCAGCACCAGACAGTAGAGGCAACAGTGCAGAAATGGCGTGGACTGTGTAATTATGATAGCATGAACGATCCCCATTTCAATAACTCAGCTCTCCCCAGATCTTACTAATGCTAGTACAAGAGGGCACCATATCAACTGAACTAACTCATCGCAACATGAAGACTAACACTACAAAAATAAATAAATAAATAACTAAAGAGGCAACAACTCAGCAATAGAGGGGGAGTGAAATTTGGGCAGCATGAATGCTCCCCGTTGCCATGATTCCACTCCGCTCAGATCTTATTAATGCAAGCACTGTTGGACTCCAGATTCACAGCCATTTCATATCTCCACAGGTAGACTAAAATTACAACAGAACTTGACTGTGGAGGAAATAGATTCGAAATGGAGAGGGGACTGAATTTTTCGCTGTATCAATTTTCCTTCTTTGCCAAAAATCCACTTCCCCCAGATCTTCGTGATGCAAGCAATGGTGCCCCCAAGGGGGGGCTGAAAATTTTCTGAATATTATAGGTTTCTGAATATCCACTGTGAAGCTCATTTGGTCGCCAATTTGGCACGTACCTGACTACATAGACTTCACTAAAGCCTGGCATTTGTTCCAGGAGGTCTATTGTCCTGTTGGTTTCCATGCCGATCATGTGTCAGAATTTGACAGACATGCTTCACGTTTCTGACACGCTCACAGATTTCTAGAAGGCAGATTAAAAGTTTTGCTCAGGGCCTGGTTGTTCAAAGCTTTGTTAACTTTAACCAGTGGTTAAGTCTAAACCACAGCATCTATATCTCTGGATAAAAGCGCAGATGTTAGAATGTTTTTGGTACATTTTGTAAGTTTCCCCCTGTGTAGTTTGAGGATTGAGGAGCATTCGTGAGAATCTTATAGTGGTTATAATGGTAGGTGGTTAGCGCTAATTTAAGTTAACGGTGTCACAGTCTGCTGCTGCAGTCTCTCCCTCTGCCTGGCCACACCCCTGCCACTGCTGGCCACACCCCTTCCACTGCTATTGCTCTCAGCTGAGTCTGGTTACCCAGCCAGTATATAAGCAGCTCTGTTTCACTAACTCACTGCCAGATTGTCGTTGCTGCATGCACTACTCTCCAGCATTTACCTTTGGTCTGACTTCCTGGAATCGACTCTGCCTGCCCCCGACTACGTCCTCTCGCTCCTGCCCCGGTAAACCTGATTACCTTCTGCCTCTGACTCTGAGTTCTGCCTGTGTGCTTCCTGGTTCCTGTCTGCCGTCTTCCAAGCCCCTGTCCAAGCCACCCGTCTTGCCACTCCACTGCCTGTCTGTGTGGATATGACCTCGCCTGCCGAGCCTCAAGCCAGCCTGCTCCGGTGGCCCAGTGGTAACTCTCCCGTCTGTGGTATGAGTGACTCGGGTTCGGTTTCCGCCATAGGCGCCTGCTCCAGCAGGTTGCCAGAAGAGCTCCACTCAAGACCCACAAGCTCCAGATCCCATTCTGCATCTAGTCACTCAGCACTGTTCTGTTCACCCCTGCCTCAAAGTCATTGAAGATCTGTAAACATCCCCTTGCTCTGATTGTGCTGCTATTGGGTCCTGCCGCTCCCTGTGTCAAACGGACTTTGAACAACCAGGCCCAGAGGTTTTTGGATTTTATTTTCACAGCTGTACAGAACAAAAATATATTTTTCATATATGTTGACCCAATATATTCTCGTTTTTTTTTTTTAATAAATTTACTGGCAAAATTGCAAAGGGCTGCCTTATAATTAAATATTACAGTAATATGAAAAGTTAAAAAGGGTTTACATTTAGAATCAGCGTCATTGTCATATGTATCTAAATTTATTACTAACTATATTTCTAATAGATTCTCTATATATTGATTGATATACAAATTATTGCCATTTTCAATATATTGTCAAATGTATTAAAATATACATTCTAAAATATAACTAGTCATATATGCAGAAATATATTTGAGGCAATAAATTTTTTAATACATAATGCCTATACACTGCCAATACATTAATTAAAATGATGAGAGAATTATTTAAATACAACGTTGTATATCATTTTGTGTTCTTTTAATATACACTTTACGCCATTAAAAACACAACGGTGAGGTATGTACTGTATTTGTGGCAAATTGAAGAATCGATTGATTTTTTTGCTTTTCCAGTGAGGCATGAGTGGAAATGAAGAAAAGCGCGTGACGTGAACATGCCAAGCATTTCAGTAATTACAAACATTGAGCTGTTTGTGATGTGTACAGTGACACTTGACTTGTTCTTTTGGGTGTGGTCAATAGCCTACATAAAGCCAACAAAAAAAATAAATAAATAAAAAATGCTTCTGCATCAAAAAAATGATCAGTCTCATGATCAGTTTGGGTTGCTGTCCGGAATAGGCCTATCTCACATTTCCGGGTCTGTAAAACAGATGTGGGCGCCTTATTTTTCCAGTTAGCATCTGTAGCTGTTGTTCGAGTACAGGGCTGGTCTGCATGGGCCCGGGACATTTCTCTAAATGCCTTCTTTCACTGTGGTTATAATTGTTTCTTAGAAGTCCATTGTGCAGCTATGGGAAACCTTAGTAGCTATGCCTGTCTGGTTTGTTGCAGAAGAGGGCGCCAGCTTGGCTTAGCTTACCGATAACTAGCTATAACTTCACAACAACGGGCATAGCGTAGAAAGCTGTAGTAGGCGTGGCTGGGTCATAGCCAACATATTTTCAACTTCAGTTGTGAAACCTTGCTCTACTTACTGCCAATAAAACTTACATATTCTGACAAATGCGTTTGTATGTTTCTGTTTGCCATTGTATAACTGCCTAGTCTCAGCACTGTAGCAGGCAAGGTGTTTGTAAGAGCCAGGTGCTAAAGATCTCTTGGGGAGAGCGAGGAACCACGTCAGCTCGAGGCAGTGTCGGGGTCAAAACCGGAAGCTAAAACTGGGACACAGCATCCCTGTAAAACAATTATTAGCCCTGACTTGTGCTCAATCATTTTCTAAATTGGCAATACATTCACTCTGAAAACACTCCACAGTATCAGGTGTTGCTAGTTCTCCCCATCAACGTTAGGCAATGCGGACGCGCAGTTTCGTGCATTTAAATCAGCGGTAATGAATTTTGGACCACTCCCAAAGTGGAGGAGAGTATTTGGTGGAACGACAGCTAGGAGATCGGGGCAAATGTGATGTTGTATGGACTTGGTCTGTGATTGTGCGAACATTAGGCGCCCCAGGTGGCGAGACTAAAATTGGGATTTCGTCTCTCGTCAGAGTCCCGTGAAGGCTAAGCCCCCGGGGTCCCAGGTGGTAACTGTTTCTTGCTTATTTCTTGGAGAGGGAAAGGTGGCAGGGACATAGAAATGAGGCGAGCAGGGATTGTGGGAATATAAGCGGTATATATTGACATAAGGCCGAATAGGAAGGCGCATTGGGAGAGGTCCTGTTCATTAACCTATGTTATCGGGAACTTCCTTTAATGAATTTTGGACCACTCCCAAAGTGGAGGAGGGCATTAGGTAAACGACGGATAGGAGATCGGGGCGAATTAGATGTATGGACTTAGTCTGTGATTAAGCGAACGTTGGGAGCCCCAGGTGGTGAGACTCAAGGTGGGGCTCGCATCTCTCGTCAGAGTCCGTGTGGCTCCTAAGCCCCCCGGGGTCCCAGGTGGTGGCTGTTTCTTGCTTCCTTCTTGGAGAGGGGAAGGGTGGGAGTGACGTAGAAATGATACGAGGGATTGTGGGAATGTAAATGGTATATGGGCGTAGGACGCATTGGGAGTGGTCCTGTTCATTAACCTACGCTATCGGGAACTTCTTTTAATGAATTTTGGACCACTTCCAAAGTGGAGGAGAGTATTGATTGGAGCACGGATGGAGTTTGGGGCGAATGAGATGTTTTATGGACTTGGTCTGTGATTGTGTGAGCGTTGGGAGCCCCAGATGGCGAGACTCAGGGTGGGTTCAGCATCTCTCGTCGGAGTCTGTGTAGGCTCTAAGGCCCCAAAACTGTTAATGAATCAGCAAAAGATGGGCTCTATGTAAACGTCGTCAATATTATTGCGAATATAGCTTGAGTAAGAGTTTTATGTCTGGCGGTCGAGAATTTTAATTAGGTGGTCTGGAACTCTGCCTGGATGCTGTAGGCGGCGCCCGATGTGAAAGGAATGCCCGGAATATTTGGGCGGAATATTGGATCTAATTAGAACATGGTGGAAAAAGTAGAGGAACCTGTGGTGAGTGCAGCGGCCCCGTGTCGGTCTTGAATAATGGGTCTTTGGGGAGAAGCGTGGTTATTGTACCTCGGTGGCGTAATTTGATATTGGCTCGAGCGGACTGAGGGCAAAGTCTAGGCGAAAATATGAAATAGGCTGAGAAATGCCAAACTGATCCATTTACTTCTCTTTCTCTTGAACATGAGTTGAATGAGATGTCGTTTAGGCTGGCGTGATGAGCAGAATTATAATTAGCGGAGAGCGAAGCGAACTTCGAACATCTCAAGAAACCTAAGAAGGCCAATAGGAACATGGCTTCTAGAGTGGAATCTGTGGAAGGAGAATGGTACCCTGAACACAGCGTCGGATCAGCGAGAGAGGAGGTCTGCCGTCAGAGGTAAAAAGTTTAGTCAGAGCGAGAGGTTCTTGTTTTACGTAAGGGTCATTCCGTGTCAATTCACCGAATGGCTCCGCATGACCCCCCTCAGATTTTCTTGAAAGAATTCATGTTGGTGGATTCACTTCTTAATAGAATAATCCCAAAATTGTAGGTCTCTACTGCCAATAGTTTGGTACAAAAATTATTAAAAGGACAAAGGTTTGGGTGATTTTTTAGCCTTTTTTTTAGCATCGCCTTCTGAAGTTCAATTTTGAGCTGGAATATCTTAAAAAGTACTTGAGCTAGGACCTCCAAAGTTTGAATGTCAAATATCTGGTGCAACATCTGTACAGACAAAACTTATAATAATTCGAAAGGTGGAAGCTCATTCTACCACCACAGGCCATAGATATGTGCTAAAAGAGGAAGATATTAGAGCTGCAGATGTTTTCAGGAAGGACTTCAAGTGACTCTTTAAATTGGCGGAACATGTTCTATCATATTCATTCTGTGTTATTCATTAGAACTGATAAGTTTTGTCTGTACTTTTGTATGCTGCGGAACATTTATCATTATCACGATATAGTTCAAAAGTGTATGTGTGTGAGTAGGTTAGCTGCAAGGGTATGGTGATCTGCAACATTTATTTTCTTAGAACTAATTGCAGACTAGATGCTACCTTACTTTGAAATAATATTGATGAAAATTTTCGCACAAATGTGCACTGTGACATGCTTAAATGCTCGATTTTGAACTGCAATAAAAAGCTTATTTTGATTTCCATTTTGAAGCTTCAATATCTTCCTATTACGTCTCTCTGCTCCAATGGTGGTCCTCTGCCCCCATTGTTATGTTATTCTAACAGCCTTTGGTGGTGAATTTGTATTCTTTCTTTTTTCGTTTCGGATGTGCATCCACCACCTGATGTCTCAGGAACCTAAGTAAGAGCCCTGCCCAGAGCCAAGATCGAGAGGGTTTGCTGGCGTGGCAACATCAGCTTTGTTCTGGCCAACCGTCCGTGCTTCCAAAAAAAAACGCTACTTTGTTTTTGTACCCAAACTTTAAACAATTAAAAATCCCTAGAGAAACTAGAGCCTGTGGCCTCTCCCACTTTTATGTTGCGGTTTGCTCTTGTTTTGTGTGGGTGGTAACATTCCCATATACTAGTGTGAATGTGACTGATATGTATTTAAAGTTAATGTCAAATGGTTTATAAGAGGCACTGTACAAAATTTGAGATCTCTGACATAATTACAGAGCTGTCCACAAGACTACGAAGCTATAATCAAGAATTAGCATTCCAATATATAACTCTAACTATATAATTAATATAAAAATTCATATTCGGAAAAAGAAAAGAACACCATCACGTTTTGGATATATCATCAACAAAAACCTGCTCTTTAAAGGTGAACTTGATTTGGATTTGATACATGGTGTCATTCACTTGGGAATATAACTTCAAATTTTGCAGGAAAATGTGTTTTTTTTCTCATTTTTGATCGGCAATATGTCAGATGCTATTTACTTCATTGGTAATTTTTCAGAAAACCATGTTCCTAGTCCTAATGACACCCCCCCACAAAAATATCAGCCCCCATCATAAAACTGATGAATTTACAGGCCCTTAAAAAGTGCTGCCACAGTTCGGCAAATAGAAATTTTTCGACAGAATCTAGGGGCCTATTACTGCATGTTACACGAGCCAGACTGCTGAAATGTAAATTATGCACTGATGTACCACCAGATATTTGACATACAAACTTTGGAGGTCCTAGCTCAAAAGTACTTTTTAAGATATTACAGCTCGAAATTAGAACTTCAGAAGGCGATGCTAAAAAAAGGCTAAAAATCGCCCAAATCTTTGTCCTTTTAATAATTTTTTGTGACCAAACTATTGGCAGTAGAGACCTACAATTTTGGGATTATTCTAATAAGAAGTGAATCCACCAACATGAATTTTTTCAAGAAAATCTGGGGTGGTCATGCGGGGAAGATTTTCTGAAATTTGGTGAATTGACACGGAATGACGCGTAAACCTTTCAGTAGTGTTTGCACGTGAGAATGGGAAATTGTGAGCACAGATATCCAGAGCCCAGTTTGACGAAGAGGTTGATGCCACTGAGGTAGACTTGTATCGAGGCTAGTCGAACATGGTGTATGGAGTGAATGTACGAAATAAAACTCGTGATGGAAATGATGTCGAGGGCCGGGAATGGCAGTAGGAGGGCTGAGTCGAATTTCTTGAATTGCTTCCATCCTGCAAGGTATGAGGAAAGTGAGTGTGGAGCAGACCTGTTTAGAATGGCCTCTCGGGATAAAGCGGGGAATTTCTCGAGGTTGTGGATTCAGGGGTAGACGGTCACAGAAAACGAGTGGGGTGAATATCCGAGTCTTGATTAAGCGTCTGAATCTCTGCCAAGAGAAACGAGAAAGGGCGTCATCGATGGCATTTTTATAGCAGGGAATATGTACAACTTTAAACATTAATTGGTGTTTTGCGGAAATTAGGGGTTAGTTTCTGAGGAATGGCATGAAGGAGAGGGAGCGGGAATGGCCTTTGTTTATGATGTCTACTGTGGTCGAGTTGTCAGAATGTGCAGTTATACATTTGGCGGCCCATTCGTGACCCCAAATGAGGAGGAAACGATGATGGTGTACAATGAGACGAATAAGGAAGTAATGGCGCCCGCTTTCAGGAAGAAACCCCAAAAAAGCGTGGATCGAAAGTGGGACGACCTGAAGCGTTTGTGATATCCACTTTAGCCAACCAGGCGCGCGACGCGAGGCGGATGAGTGATAGTGTGGTCCCACGGAAGAGTAGTCGTGGAAGAAGTCATTACTGGGAATGAGGCTGTTGATACTGGGGGAAGCGGAACCATGAGGTCTGTGATTAACCGCTTTTTTCCGAATATTTTTGGGTAGCTATCGATAGGCTGATCACGAAAGATGGGGAAAGGTGGCGCGGTGTAGGGTCAATCATGAAACCAGCGTCGCCGTCTTCTATATGCTTGTCGATGATATGAGGCTCTGCTTGAGTGGATTGTAAATTACTGCGTGAAAGAGTGATCAGGAATGGCGACTAAGCCGGGGGTGGAAACCGTGGGTTAAAGCCGTGAATGAAAACGGACAAAGTTAGGATTTGGATGGTTAGATAAAGCCGAGGGAGAGTAATTTGGTTGTATGAGAGTTTAGAGAATTATGTAGGAGTCATTTAGGCGGGTTGTGCAGGCGACAGGAAGTATGGGCGCCCCAAGAGAATGAGCAGGTGTGAAAAGCGGCAGCTGGAGATACCAGTGCTACTGAAATTACTGCAAATCATCCCCCCTTTCCTATCAGTTTCACCGAAGAGGACATGTTGAGAGAGGGGCTAGAAGTGGAAGACATGGGCGCCGGGGGGAGGTGGGGGTGCGGCGGAAGACATATGGGAAAATACGGATGGTTTGCTGGAGGTGGAAGCTTGTGCTGTACTAGATAAGAAGAACTGAAATGGTACACTTGGCAGCAGGGTGAGAGGGGCCCGAGAGCTAGAAGAAGCGAAAACTCAGCAATACAATTCTGAGACTGAAGTGCCCCCCAGTAAACTCCTGATTGTGCTGCTGAATGAAACCTGCTGCTTTAGAGGCAAAAAAGTATGTGGTATTGATAAAAAACACAAAGCGTAAAGTGAGATAGAGAACAAGTGTAAAGTAATCGTCCAGTTCTTGCCTGCAGTGAGGGGAAGGACTGGCAGATTTTGTCGGTAAAGTGAGAAAGCGAATCTGAACTTCGGTTGGAGTGAGCTCCCTGAACAGCGGGGGTTAGGTGTTTGAGCGGGCGGGCACGATTTTTTTTTTTTAATCCTTTGCCAGGAAAACTCAAGGGAAACACTTCAAACGCTCAATACGATTAATTAACTTATAGAAACCATCATTCAGTCGCGCTATTAATTGTTTTGGTTTCTCAAACCAGTTCTTCATATTTTTAGGAGACAAAGCAGGAATTAACATTGTTCATTTGCTAGCTAGATGCGGTAACATTACAGAACTTGAATGGGTTAGCTACAAATAACTTGTGTTGTAGGAATTTTGATTTTTATATTCCTGGTGTTACCTTCTCAAAAAGAACTCAAACAGAGACAGAGAGTAATAATTTTGAAGCCAAAGTCAGTTTACTTTTTTCTGCAGAAAAAGGATCCCGCCACATCGAGAACTCTCGTTACAGGCAAAAGCAGGGATAACCAAAAAGGATTTTGCTGTGGTTTAAGTAAGAGTCCATCTTGACATCCTCCTCCCCCTCGAGCTGATTTCGATCATGTTATCAACAGAATGTTGCAGGCACAGTCCACGTACGCGCGAGTAGCCATAACCTTTATGTCCACTGGATTCAATTTAGGATGAAACAGAAGTCTATTTCTGGTGGCTGAAGATGCTATAACAAATGTCACAAATTTATGTTACTTGGAAATGCTAAATTTGACAATGAATGTACAGGAGAAAGTAGAATTTTCTATTTGTCATAAGTTAGAAAAGTTCATTTGCAGATAGTTAGCTTGATATCATTGAAGTTTATTAATGCCATTAGTCTTCAAATAATGGCGTCAAGAAATTACTGATAAGTTTTGTTTTTTTTTTCATAGGCATTAATAATTTTGGTGGATTTGTAACACGTTGGCAAATTTTGACTCAGATCTTTCAGCTTTGATTATGTTCTCCTCTCTAAGGATCGGCATGGAAACCTACAGAACAATAGACCTCCTGGAACAGATGCCAGGCTTTCGTGAAGTCTATGTAGCAAAAGTAAAGAAAAGCACTTGTAAACTGGACTGGACAGAGTGTGTCCCAGACTCCTGAAAAGTCTGCGCGGCTGAACTAGGTGAGCCTTGACAACATGTCTTCAAGCTCAGCCTACATCTTGGGAGGGTGCCAACATGGTGGAAGACTTCATGCCTCATTCCTGTTCCAAAGAAGCCACACCCCAGTCAACTGAATGACTTCCGGCCTGTTGCTCTAACCTCCCACATCATGAAGACAGTGCAGCGGCTACGACTGCACCTCCTCAGACCCCAGGTCAGCTATGCACTCAATCCACTACATAAAGTTCAAGATACCAGGAAAAAAGTAGGAGGAAGACACCATCATCTACCTGCTGCACAGAGCTCACTCCTCATCTAGACAGAGGAAATGGTGCCAGGAGAATCATGTTCTTCGACTCCTCCAGGGCGCGAACACTCCAGATCCAGCCCTCCCTGTTGAGAGATAAGCTAATGCAGATGAGGGTAGACCCACACCTGGTCTCCTAGATAATACCATTCGCCATGAGACCACAGTCTGGCAGGCTGAAGGACTGTGTCTCTTGGACTGTGGATCAGTAGCACGTTGCTCCACAGGAACTATCCTCTTCCTGTTTTGTTCACTCCCCTCTACCTGCCAGATTTCAGCCACAAACACCGCGCCTATGCCACATGCAGATGTTCTCGGATCGCAGTTATGGCCCCAATTTGTTATGGCGCTAACCACAGACGTCACGGACAGCAAGGGATATGGGTACAAAATTCTTAAACTTCCAAATAGATTTTTAATTAAACAAACACTTACAACTAATTCATATTCCACTCCTACTGACCAAGATTGGAAATAATAAAAAAAATGAGATAATTACAGTCCCTGGTAATTGAGATGGGCTGCTGTGTTATGGCATGTCCTAGGACAGGAAAATGCTCCAACACAGGCAAAAATCCACAAAAAGCTTCTCAGGTCTTGAAAAGAGTGACAGGTCTGGTCAAATGTATCCTTCCACAATTTCTCCTTGCAATTTCTCCAACTACTCTACTACTCTCTCAATTTTTCTCCTTATATACTCTGTCCAGTTCCCTGAGGCATGCTCAGGACATGCCCAACCTAGCTACAGACTGGGCTTAACAAAAAAAAGTCAATACTGCCATCTGAATGTATTTTTTTTTCTCTCTGACATACAGACTATTGACTGTTGTTGTTTATTTATTTATTTATTATTCTTGACAGACGCCAGGAAATTATCGTGACTGGTGGCAAGACACCCACAGAGGCAATCATCCCACAACATGTACAGACAATTGAACAAAGAGAAGAAAAATAGTAATAATAAAATAAGACAGTATACTAGCAAGTGGCAACATCAGAGGGACAGACGGGCAGCGTGAACAATGACATTTGCCAACCCACATGTACAGGAATCACTGTGAAGAAAAATAGTTGTTAAACTTTTTCTGTATAAAATGAAATAGCTTCGATGGTAAGCAGGCTGTAGTATCAGAATTGTTAGAGATGACTGGCGCCCACAAATAAAATAATCTGTTAAAATAAGAATGGCGAAAAGTTTCAGTCCTAAATTTTGGAATTTTCATTAAAAATGTATCCTCATTTTGAAATGAAACAAAATGGTTGTAGTTGATGTCATATTCCCCCTTCAAGCATTTGCATAAGAATACAATCAAATATATCATGTCTGTAGCCCAGCGGTAAAAGATCAAGCTTCATTAGTCGGGCTTTGTAATTGCTTCCAACACAATCATTATAACCAAGAATGTTACTTAGTGGCTCTTCGTTGCACACCTTCAATATGATGAGAGAGATTTTTTGATGAAACGCATTCAAGATTGGGTGGAGTATTCTAAAAGTGGTCTTATAAGCGAAATATACAGTTTTCGTTTTGTTTGAACTGAACACGAATGACCGCAAGTTCTTTTAATTAACCCAAGCATGCGATTTGCTTTACTGACGAAGACATTTGCATGTGCATCCCACGATAAATTTGATGACACCACAATCCCAAGATCACGCATGCAGTCGACTTTTTCAATTAAATTACCATTTATTGTGTAATGAAGAATGGGAAGTCGCTTCCTTGTAATGCTCAATAGTTTACATTTACTAGCATTAAATCTCATGTCCCATTTACGGCTCCAATCAAAGATGCTTTCTAGGTCGCACTGCAGCTGTGAACAGTCTTGCGTGTTTCTGGTTTCTCTCATGCATTTAGAATCATCCGCAAACAAGGCAACCCTAGTCTCAGGACTTACACAGTCTGGCATGTCATTAATATACAGCAGAAACATCAAAGGACCTAAAATTGATCCTTGTGGAACTCCTGATTTAACGGGAGACCAGGATGATAGGGCACCATCGACAGCAACTTTGTTTATGACTGATAAATACAACGAACCAATTTTAAAAGATTGCCATGAAATCCATATGTCTGGAAAGTTTATATAAAAGCAAGTCATGGGGACGAATCGAAAAGAGTGAAAAGTCTAGATATAAAATATCAATTTGTCCGGACTGATCTAAGAATTTACCAACTTAATGAAATACCTGGATTAACTGAGCTGTTGTCAACTGACCCTTAACAAAACTATGTTGTAGGTGATGTAAAACAGGCACTACATGAGGATAGACAAAATTAAGTATGCACCTTTCCAGCACCTTGCTACAAATGCACAATAACGATACTGGTCAATAATTACTCACATTTTCGTCGATTTTTTATGGACTGAACAATATTGTCGGAGCCAATGCCAATATTTTCGGCCAGCTCATATGCAAACTTTCGCACCTAAAAAGCATTAAAAAGAGGTTAATTCCCAGATAGCAAGCACCTCCGCTCTGGATCTGCCCCGGATCTGCCCGGCTCCAGCTGATCCGGCTCAGAGCCGTGGCTGATCCGGAGCGGAGGTGCTTGCTATATGGCGGTAGTGGTGTAGCTCTGTCTGCGGTGTTACTCGCACCTCTTTAGGACTCAGGCCAAAATATATATCGGCTGCTCTCTTTTATATATGCCTGCAGTCTCTTCTCCTGTTCTTCTGTGAAGACTTTGTTGTGAGCCCTGTACCCCGGGGCCCTGGTCTGCTGCCCTCTTGCCTCTGCCCTCCTCTTGCAGTACCTGAACAGGGTGACATGACAAACGCCATGCACCGCTGCTGCCCTCCTTATACTATCGCCTCTTCGGACATCAAAAAAAAAGGCCCTTTGCGTAAACCTCCGGGTCAACCGTTCCTCTCTGGGTAGTTCTGACCCGAACTCTGGGCATTTTCTGTCGGTAAAACATAACACACATTTTTATGGAGCTTTTAAACACAAAGTGTGGCCGCATTAGCAGAGAGGGACGAACGTAACTGTTGCTACTTCAGTCCCGATGGTGACTCCTGACATTTGAACGAGGATTACTTCCAAAGTGGAAAAATTCTGACATTTCAAACTGCACCATATGTTGCGGAACTAAATCACCGATCATTTCATCATAAATATGACACATGGAGCGATAAAGACAATCTTTAAATCGAAAAAGTTTAGCATTCGTCTGAATTTACTCACTGCTGTGGAAAACAGTCTTCTCGGTCTTGTGCCGCGAGGAAGACTGGACGCCCCAAGAATGTTCGCGGTTCTGGAGAGGGGCGCGAGTTGCATATGCTGACCTAGTATGACGCATCAAAGTGCGGATGGCTGTGAGTAAATCGCCGTGTTACTTTCGTCCAGAGTTACTTTCGCACCGGCGCTCCCCTACTGTGAGGTTACGATCAGGAATCAGATGCGAGAACCCAGCAATCCAATAAACTTGAATTTTTTTAAGGTTGGGGGTGAACCCCCACAGGGCAGGAAGCAACGGTACAAAGTCCACAATCCAAAAATCAGAATCCCAGGGACGTAATCCAAGTTGTAAACAGGGCAGCAAAAACAATATTCGTGGTCGGGCAAAAAAGGTTCGATACACAGGTGCAGACAAATCCAAGACAAAGCCAAAATCAAAAACAGGGACGGTCCAGTCAGAAGAGAATCACAAAGGCTGGATTTACACTGCAGGTCTTGTTGCCCAGATCGGATATGGATCGGATTTTGAGGCCCATATCAGATTTGTTCAACTGTGCGTTTACATCTTGCTTTGAGCCTGAATGATATCTGTTTCGTTTCGATTCCGTTTGTTTACACCACTCACTACCTGGCCACTGTCTTGGGCGATCCACATGTGCACAGTGGAGAAGGCTTCCGAAAATAAAAGCAAATGTGCGTGCAGCGCAACAAAAGCATGCAGTCATAGAAATGATCGAAACATGAAGCAAGCTCGCAACATTTCACTGGGTAACCAACATCTGATTCTCCCGTTAACGCCTTTTAAGCCGCTTTCACACTGGACGCGAAATGAATTAATTTAGTTACTGATTTACAGATGAATATGATGAGAAATATTGAAATATAATCCTCAACACATTCAAAGTAAATGCAAAGATGCGAATATACGCGTTTTCGCGTGCATTTGTTTTTTGCATTGACTTTGAATGATCTGTCGCGAAAAATTTGTTTTTATGTCTGGTGTGAAAGCAGCTTTACACCTATCACCGGCATCATCGCAAATGCGTAGGCAGACTCCACCTTAGTCAGGGCTTTTTTTTTTTTTACAGAATATCTGATCTGCATGTTGATATGCATTTACACAGCGGGCACATTGGCACATATCCGATACACATCAGATACATATCCGAACAAAAACCACATTTGATTGAGGCCTGGATCCGATCTGACGGATCCGATCGAGGGCGGAATCAATGTGTTTTTTTTTCTGTTTACACAGCCATGTGACAGATCGGATATGGGCCGCATTTGAGCAAAAGATCCGATTCGTGTCACATTTAACCTGCAGTGTTAATCCAGCCAAAGAATACAAGGCATAAACAATCATAGCACAAGGGAAACGTTCTGACGGGGACTGGAAGTGAACAGGCTGCTGAAATACACGTGAGGGAAGTCACATGCTATGATTGGGAACAGGTGATTTGGATCAGACTAATTAACAAGGGAGCAGACATGAGGAAGAACCTAACCACATGAAATTGGCAAAAGCCAAAACGCGGACAGGGATCACGAGACAGCCTATAGACAAACCTACGGCTCCGGTTAGGGAGTTCTAATGTGCACAGATAATGAGAGGCAGAACAGAGTTTAACAGGTGCGGAGGATCCGCTGAAGTGCAGCAAAGTAGATTGAGTAAAGACAAGGGGCGGAGACTAGAATAGGGCGAGTGCTGAGAGCTCGTTAGTCAATCAGTAAAGTGCAGCTATACAATCCCTAGTGCTCGTTAGTAAGTTAGTACTATAAACAATGTTAGTTCTGGTTGGTAGATTTAACAAAAATAACAAACTGTTAGTACTGTTAGTAATGATAGTACAGCAAGGGGAGGGAAGCAAACGAGATTGGAAGGAATAATTGAAATCCCAGAAACCATGAAATCACCCGAAAATGTGGCATGTAATACTGGGGCAATGAGCAGTCACATGACATGAGACCAGACAGGGGAGACAAAGTGCAATGCATGGCATGGAGCAAAACAAGAACCGGAATATAACTGTGGGAATGGATAATGGCGGGAATACAGACAAGGTAAAAACAAAAACATGGCATGAAGCAAAACATAAGCAAAAACATGGGCGGACATGGCAGAGTCATAACAAGTACATGCTCAAAGCTCATTAATTCCATCCTTTCTCTATACTTGGAACTGGAGCCCATCCCAGCTGACTGCATATGCACAAACCATTCATTAGAGTTTAATTTTATATTGCGAATGCATATGCTGCGCATACTCTCGCAACCCGGTGCGTCATCCGTAACATAGCTTCTGCCGTTTATTACCTCGTTTATCAGCACTAGAAAATAAACTCTAAATTTTCTTGACTAAATTCACGCTTGATGTTCTTACTACCCGAATGTTTCTCTGGGTACTCAAACATCAAGATAAGCTGAAAAAGTGCTGATTTCATTCGATATTAGTGGAGTTTCAATTCTGAATGATTTTCCATCCCCTTATTCAGGATTAGCAAATTCCTAAGTCCGCACACGATCAGCTGCCCAGTTATAAAATATACATGAAGTCGATCTTAGTTACGTTCTCATCGGTTTCTTCTGGAGCCCTCGTGTTTTCTCTGCACAGATGGAGTTCAGCCGCATTAGCGAATCTCCGCAGCATCACTCCCATACACTGATGCCCCTCACAACAGTGTGTCGTTCACATCTCATCCTATCCAGCGTTTCCAACCCACTCAACACTTCTAGCTAATAAAGCCTGAACAACAAATACTGTCTCTGTGCGGTGCTGTCATGCAAGTTCGGCGCATGCATAAAATAAGTTACAAAATATGAAGTTTCTGTTAAAAGTTGCTGAAAATCATGACATCAAATATGCACATCTGCTATTGTTTTAATAATTAAGAATGAGCGTGCAATAGTAAATAAATGATTAGCTGTGAAGTTTTTTGGGCTGAATTTATACCATGCTGAAAGCGCACATATTATGGACGTAGTCAATGCGACTTAGCCAGCATATAATACATGAAGCAGCAAACACAGTACCATGAATCGGTGTAAGATATTCAAATTAATGGAAATAAACAACTCGGCTTAGGTGCATCTCGAACAATTTAATACGAAAAAGCAAAGCATGTGTTAGCTACATGCACGCTTATAGGATGTCATCTTCAATAGTTACCGAATACACGTCCATTATTCAACCTAAGTTAACCAACAACAGCCTTTGCTACCTTATGGTTTATTCTGTAACGTTACATAAAAGACAGGTGAAGCAGTCGAGTCGCTACATACCAAAGCCATTCATCAAACTCAATAACTGAAAACATTGGTGTCGTTACACCTGCTCACTTCACCGATTTGGTAAGAACGTAAACCGACAGGACGGAATCTCCTGACCAGTGCTACAAGCAAAGAACCGCAGCTGCTGCGCTGCTTACGAGAACGCGCTTAGAGACAAGGTCCACTTGGTGTTCGCGTAGCCTGAATTTGAAGTTGACTTACTTGTCGATCAGAAAGCTAGCAACTTCAGAGTCCCTTTGAAAATCTTTCGCTTTCACTAGCTCCTTCCACCTGGGGAAGGCTAGCCCGATGTTGACCCTCGTTTTTTGAATGCGCTGGTTGCGCTGCCTTTTTAATTCTCTTTTTCCCTTTCTTGGCATTGAGGATTCCGTCTCCTGCGCTGCTGCTGCATATGCATGGTCCTGCATTATGCTGCAGTAGTGCTGATTTTCGAACTTGCTGGTAGCCTCTCTTGCTGATCTCAACCGGTGTCTCAATCACTCTGTGCTGGCTGGCAGGGCAAACGCGGATTTATTCCGCATTTGGTGCTATTTGACCCTTGCCGGTGACTGTAGTTTCAAGATAGCAGACCGTCATGGCGCTTCCCTTCCGGCTTACCCATCCAATGGACAAACAAATCTAAAATTCTTCGTTTTCGAGAATATGTCAGATTATTAGCGGAGGTCATAATACACCAATGATGACATATATATGAATGCAGACTTAGATTTTGCTCAATAAACAACTGAAAATGTAACACAATGTCCCTTTAAGCAGTGCTTTAGTGAGAGACTGTTGCAGACTGTAATACAATAGACCCAAAGGGCAAACCCTGTCTTCTGGGAACACTGTCTCCACCTCGGGAAGCTGTCTGAACTTGAGGAGTGTATGTCAAGCTATTGCAGTTTCTCAGGTAAGTTATTCATTTTTTCAATTTGATAAACCACTTTTTCATTTCTTATGTTGTGCTTGAGTGAAAGGCTTTCGCAGACAGTGAAATATAGACCCAAAGGACAAACCTTGTCTTCTGGGAACACTGTCTCCACCTCGGGAAGCTCCAGTGCAGTTTCAAAGAGTAAAGCTGGTGTCTCAGGAGAGAGAGTTTCTCTGGATGGAGGTCGTCTTCCCAGAAAACAAAAACTATCCTTCAGTGTCACAATGAAGCAAAATTTTCCAGGTCTTCTTTGGCATGAATAACTTTTCAAAAGAAAGAGCTTAACTTTGTGCAAAATAGGCCAGTATAAGTGTTTCCATCTCTATTATGCAGTAAATATGTTATGATGAGAAATACTTTGGAGAGAATAATAATTTAAAATAATGCTGGAATCATCTTAAGAACATAATTTAGCCTTGCTGTCAGTTTAAGTGGTGAGTTCAGTTAGGCTAGACCATTTAACTTACATTCTCTCTTTTCTCAGGATCATCAACCCTCAAACCTGTTGGATAAAATAAAATCAAAATGAACAGCTCTGTCATCAATTCTAGCCGACCCTTCAACCACTCCTCTTCAGGATCCAGTCCCCAACTCTGGGATGGAGTAATATATTGCACATTCCTCCCTGCTGCGTTTGTGTTTCTGTTTATTGAAAGGAGCATGAACCTTGTAGTGGGCTACCCTGCCAACATCATGGTAATGTGGCTGGTGGCCAGAGAAAAGAGTGACTCTTCCACCTCCAATATCTTTTTCTTCAACCTGGCCCTCGCTGATGCATGGTCTTGCATAATAACCCCCATCTGCCACTATGGCCACAGTATAATTGACATTGGATATTTAGATTTTTTACTAGACTTTACCATGGGGATCAAAAACGGCTCCCCACTCTTTCTCTCCTGCATTTGCCTGGACCGCTACGTGGCTGTGGTTCACCCCATTGTGTTCACCAGCATCAAGGATAAAAAGATCAGAGTTGCTATTTCCATGCTTGTTTGGGGGCTTGTGATAGCCTCTGCCCTCTGCAGGGCATTTACTTTAAGCGACATGGGCTTCCAATATTATATCCTCATTATCCTGATCCTGGCCGCCTTCACCATTATGGTTTACTGCAACGTTTCTATCATATGGAGTCTGAGGAAGTCGGTCTTGGGCAAGGAGAAGATGCACCCCATGAAAAAGAAAGCCCTCAGAACTGTGCAAATCTATCTGGGCGTCATAGTATTTCATTACCTGCCTACAGCTGTTTTCAATCTTGTGCCTTACGATCCTGATTTCCCAGATCTCTGCACGATTGATATGATTATATTCAGCATTATGGCCTACAGTTCCATCACTCAACCCCTTCTCTACCTTCTCCCTGATTAAGCAGCTGCCATGGCTGAAAAAATTGTTCTGCATCTGCTGCCGAAGCCCTTCCCCTGAGCCACATAATGTAAGCACATGAGATGCATGCTTGTGATTGTTGTTACATTGCATTTACTCTCCACATAAATTGGTGAAAATGAGTCCATGAAACAAAGCAAGAATGTTATCTGAGTTACAGGCAAATATATTATCTTTAACTTAACTTCCGGGGGCGCGGCCAGCCGCTGAACCTGCGCTCATGGTATGTTTGTCTGTGTTTTTAGACCTGTTCTATGTACCTTTAAAAACAGCATCCTTCTCTCAGATTTGTGTATCACTTGTTAAAAGTAGCGTCTATTCCTGCGCCAAACCACCGTGGAAATCGCTTTCTTATGGATATTATTTTGCCTGATGGGACTGGGAACTGGAAACTGCCATGACTTCCCCACTTACACCCGCGAGCACCTGCTCTCCTCACACCCAACTGGGGTAGTTCCGCCACCACCAGTTACCTTACCACTTAACTGTGCGGAAATCCAGTGGCCTGTTAAATGGCCAGAGAGGAGGAAGAGAGTCAGGAAAAAGCGAGGCTCTCGGGGAGGCGTGAGACACCGACTCTGGAGACGTCGTAGCAGATTCCCACTGCCTGCGATCACCCTGACCTACGCTCGCTCGGTAAGCAACAAGCTTGATGAACTGGCACTTAGATCTGAGCATGATAGTGAATTCCGACAGTAATCTCGTGTGTCTGACTGAAACATGGCTTAAGAACCATCACGAAACTCCAAGCCCGTCCGGATTTACCACGATAAGAGCAGACAGAAATGAACGCACCTCGCACAAAGCAGTCGGAGGGGGACTGTGTTTATTTGTTGACAACAGCTGGGCCGCACAACACACTGTTCGTGAGCAAGTGTGCACACCAGACTACGAAATATTAAGTGTCTCCTTCAGACCTTTTTCTCTCCCGCGGGAGTTTGGTCAGATTACTGTAATTCTTGCCTATGTCCCCGGTGTTGCATTCGATTCAGTTCCCCTTTGGAATTCGTGTTCCCCCTGAGATTTTCACGTATCTACACGAAAGCTCAAACACAACTGGATGTACGGACAGCGAACCAGGCCCAAAGGCTTGTTTTTTCCTCCCTAATTTGATATTGATCTTTTTGTCCTGTCATTGTAGCATGTTTGTTTTGCTTTGTTTGAATGTTTCTTCTCTTTTAGGCATGTAAAGCAGCCTTGGATCTAAACATGGCACTATATAAATAAAACGCATTGTTGTTGTTATTTTTATTATAATTAAATATCTGCGATATCAATTCATTTTAAAATGAGAGAGGAAATAGTGTCGCTTACAGAGATAAACATAGCTTTGGAATTTCACGCACATACAGTACATACGACAACCGAAGAACGATCGTAAGCGGTCATGTGATGATGGATGGAGACATGGGTTGCGCGACAGGTATACCCTTTTTACATGCTTAAATAAATTGCCTACAAAAATCTTCCCTTACTTTCAAAACAAAAAATAAAGTGTATTGAACCACTGATATACATCGAGTTTTCATTGTCATTATTTTTATCATATGGGGTGCCAACTTCAGGGAGAGCACATGACACTTGTCTCATCAATTTATTTTATTTCAACTTCTCTTAGTTGTTTTCAAGGCATGTAGACCAACAATAGTAGATTAAATCAGGTATCAGTTGCCATTTAGTGGTTAGGCTGTAAATTAAATACAGCTGCCTAGGCAAGTGAACAAAAGAAAAACAAAAGAGAAAAAAACACATTGTGAATGATATAAATAGACATGAAAAGAAGATATAACAATATCACGGTAAAAAAACATATAGTAAGATACTGCCCTAAAGCTGCACAACAGTCATTGAATGCATCAAGTAAACTTATACATGTTGATATACGATCAAAGCCTCCATCAGGAATGGTCAAGAAGTTATATTTTCTTAAGAATACAAGCAAAGGTCACCATATCTTAGAGAATTTGATTAGCCCCTAATTGTACATCTGATTTTCTCTACTTTAATATTGTGGCATATATTCTGTATCCATATACAGCATGGGAGGGGGGGAGTGGGGATTTCCACCTGAGTACAATCAGTTTCCTCACGAGAAGAGTGAGGAATGTTATTGCATCTCTTTACCAGCTTGGGAACTGTTGCGTTGAGGAAGAGACACCAAATGCTATAAACACATCTAGTTTGAACTGGACACCATTGATGCCCGAACGTGTGTTAAAAATGCATTTCCAGTAGTGTTCCAAACATGAGCATGAACAAAACATACGAGAGAAATTAGCTGCAGATTGCCCACATCGGTTACACTCTGGAGTAATATTTTCAAATTCTGCCAATCTGAATTTGCTCCAGTGAACTCTATGTATAATTTTACACAGTTTGAGGCCTAATCTACCACAAATTGATCATTTGTGTGCATATTTCAATGCATTTACTCACAATTCCATTGGATTTAAATGACCTAGCTGCCCCTCTTAAGCTAATTAAATTCTAAGTAACGAATTCAGCCATGGAGAGTTAATATGTTTATACAGGACTGAGATCATGCCTTTTAGAGAGGAATGAGGTAACAAAAGAGATGAAGAGCAGTAATGCCAGGGAGAGAAGAAAACTGAGGAAAATTAGGGTGAGCAAAACTTCTGACCTGTAAATACCTGAAAAAGTGATTATTCAGAATAATTTCTGTGATAATTGTTGAAATGATGCAAATGTGTTGTCAACATACGAGTCTCTGAAATTCCTAATGCCAAAGCATGACCACACGAGGAATATCTCATCAATCGTCTCATCCATTAATTGTGTCATCTATATAAACCTGCCTGGTGGGTACACTTTGGTTTTCAATTATGGACCCAAAGTTATCCTCAGAGATAGTAAATTACAAGACACAGGGAACATATCCCAGTAATTTCACGAAGGAACAGAAATACATCCTGTGCAGGCGTGCCTTCAATTTTGAGTATGATGGTAAGAGTATTGATTTTCAATATTAACATCCAGGTTAAGGATCAGGACAGTGTGTTAAGACTTTAAAAAGACAAGAACATTCTCCAATATGGCTAACTCAGTTTACCACTACTCTAGCTAAATCCTCCATGTTGTTCATCTTGTATTAACAATTAAGCTGTTTCAATAGGTAAACAACTTCACCATCTATCCAAAAAGAGAGATCACCATCAAAAGGAGAGTCCTTGTTGGCCATAATGACGCTAATCAAACTTTTTTGGAGTTTCATGCCAGTCCATTTGGAGGCCAAACCAAATCAGCAATATCGACAAGATTTTACTGGCCTGGAATGGGAGTCGACATTGATAAATAGGTGACACAATTTACTCATTTATATAGCCTGAAATCTTTATGGACTAATTTCATTTGTGTTTTGAACATCAGGTATCCCAGTGCCCAATGTCAGTGCAGCAGACTGACCGTTAAGCAGGAGCCTTCCTTAATCCCAATATGTGTAAGTCTGTATGATTAAGGATTATGCTTTACAATATTCATAAATATGCTGTTTAATTTTGTTACTCTAATTTGAAGGTGGACCATCCTTTGGAACTCATTGGAATGGATTTGGTGGGGAAAGTAACAAAAATGGCAACAGAAAACCAGTACATTTGCGTGCTGGTTGATTATGTTACAAAGTGGGCAGAGGCTTACCCCATCCCCACCAAATCAGCCAGCGTTGTGTCCCAATGCATTGTTAAATTCTTTCACAGGTTTGGGGCACCAAAAAGAATTTTAACTGACCAGGGGACTGAATTTGTGAATGAGGTAAGGTGGTGTTGGGGGTTCCCCCTCCAACCTATTCAGGTACAGCTTCATTGGATGGATGTACTGACAGTTGAGATGTGAAACTGTGCCAATTTATGGATTGTTTTTAATGTTTTCCTCACAGGTGAATAGAAGCCTCTGAGTTTCTTAAAAGAGCGGAGCCTTTGTGCTCCATATCATCCTCAGACAAATGGCCTTGTGGAAAGATTGAATGGAACCATACAAAGGTGACGGAGTCCTAAACAAATACAGTACCAATGAAAAATGCGTTCTTTTGCATTTGTTACTGATGACAAGCAAGTTAATTCCTTATTTTGTTTTGGCTCCAGTGCCCTGTGTAAACTTGTTGGGACAGACCTGACACATGGGATGAGTGCCTTGATGCAGTGATGTTTGGTCTTCGGACCAAAACACAGCTCACAACCCAATTTTCACCTTTTTTATGTTTGGAATGGAGGCAAGATACCCATGTGAAGTACCAGAAAATTATGAGGTGAGCACTTATCTTTCTTTTGGAGTCATTTTATATGATGCAAATTTATCACTGCAGTGACTTAATATTTTCTCTTGTCCGATAAGGTCAACAGCTCCATAGAAGCAGCAGTTCTAAATGACTCAATGTCCAAAGGAATTGAACTAAAAGACAACATAGCCAGTATTGTCAAAGGCAAAAAGCGGAGAGGACACAAATATCAAAACATGCATTTGCTGTTGGCCAAATGGTCCTCAGAAAAAAACGTCAGAAGCAAGCAAAGAAAAGGTGGCAAACTTGAGCGGTCCTGGCTTGGACCATATAAAATCCTGAGGCTTGAAGAGAAAAGTGCAGATTTACTGGTTGAGCAAAGAGTTCTTTTGCCAAAGATCAATACTGACCATCTGAAAGCCTATCAAGAACCAACACGCAGAATACCGCACAGAATGTTGGAGGAACCACCGACCAAAAAAAGGCCAATGGAGACGTCACCTCAAAGTTCCATAGTTGTGCCACCATCACCGCCAAATTTACCGCTTGACCTGACAAAATGCCATTCTCCCGTTCCCAAAACATCCTCACCTGTCTTCCACACCCCTGAACAAGCCCAAACAAGAGAGGCCATGTTTGAGAGCTGTAAGTATTCATAAACATCACATATCACGACTAATCAATCCTGTTTGTCAGGACTGAGGTGTTGTCCTTGTTCTATACAGGCATCAAGAGCGCTTGGAGTGGGCAAGATGCCCATGTCCTACTTTCCAAAGTGGGCCCATATAAATTCTCAAAAGATTTTGAACATCTTGGCCCTGGACAGGAGTTGGAGAGCGAGGTGAATTATTTGCTGTTGAAATGCATGTGAATTTTAGGAAAACAATGATTTTATTTACTGTCTGTCCAGGTCATAAATGCCTACCTGGCCTTAGCAGTAAAAGAGGCAAACAGCCACAAGGCCAAAAAGGCATCCATATGGACTCCTTTTCCATTTCAGCCGTATGGAAGAAACAGAGTGAAGGTGAATATCAGACTGAATGTACTTTGCTTATTTTTCCAGCGCCAAAGATGCATGCTGTGGTGTTAATATCATCTTGCTATTAATCTGACAACACAATTGCCCTTGTCTTTGTAGAGCCTTTATTAGAAACCGTGGCATGACCCATGTCCAGATGGACATGCGAAACGCTCCCTCATCCCCTCCGTGTCCAGATGGACATGGGAAACGCTCCCTCATCCCTTCCGTGTCCAGATGGACATGGGAAACGCTCCCTCATCCCTTCCGTGTCCAGATGGACATGGGAAACGCTCCCTCATCCCCTCCGTGTCCAGATGAACATGGGAAATGGTCCCTCATCCCCTCCGTGTCCAGATGGACATGGGAAATGGTCCCTCATCCCCTCCGTGTCCAGATGGACATGGGAAATGGTCCCTCATCCCCTCCAGAGGGACAGCACATCTTGCGGAGTCTTTGCTTTGAAAGTATGTGGCACACCAAATAGAACATGATTTTTGAAATGAATGTTGCATTGCTTTTTAAATGTTTGCTTTCTATTTCAGTTAGCTGAACACCTCCTTAACGGGACTCCTGTCAGCTCCGCAGCTGACTCTGAATCAGCTGATGCCTTCAGAATGATGCTGGCAACAACACTGATGCATAAATCTGGTATGTTTGTCCAACTCCATTGTATTCAAGTAGTGAAATGTGCTTCATTTAGCCCAGCATGCCAATCACCATGTTATAATTTCAGATGACCTGAGTGACTTGTGTCACTTCTGTGGGAGGCAGACAATTTTGATGATGCCACTGATATTGTCTGGGTAACTATAATTGGACATTATGAGCTGTTGTGCACCATGTACAAGAACCAGAAATGCTGGTGTTAGAATTTCTTTTGATAAGAGTAACTATTTGTGTACTTTGTTTTTCAGATTGCCTGTGATGCCTGCGCAAGATGGTTCCACGCATGTTGTGCTGACAATCCTGAGCCATCACATCAGTTTATGTCCTGCCTGTCTGAACATTTGAAGGGGAGGAATAAATAAATGAGATCAAAATCCATTTCTGGAGTGTGGATGTGTTTATGTTCTCTTCTAAAGCAAACCATGACACATGGTACAAAATATCGGGTAAACTGCATTTTTATCAAGGTTGTCAAAGAACATATTTGCCATGTTTATCCAAAACAAGACATGGGCTGTGCCAACTAGCAATTTACATCCTAATTCCTAACCACTAACTTGTGGGAAAACAGAAGGTAAAGGAAAGGTGTAAAAGGGAATGCCTAACAGCTTAGGAAGACAACCTCGCTAAATGGAGAAGCCTAATGCACTTGCACAAGGCAACGTGCTCAGTCCCTGGTTGCCGCTTTAAATATTGCTGCTGCCCAGAGTTGTGGGACAGCTTGTCTAATCTTTTCAAATGGTTCTGTGTCTCCAGTGCAAAAAGAGAAATTGAAGCACTGAGATGCCTTTACTTTGCACTTAAAGTTCGAATCCACTTATGGCTACCACGTAATTTTCGGCTCATTTTTGAGGAGTTGGGAACATCTTCGGCAAAAAGACTTCGGACGCAGCCCTACACGAAGTGGTAGCGAAAGACAAATGGGGCGTTACCAGATCAGTCTGTACCTTTTCGCTTCCCGTATTTCCAGCTGTGGCTCTCAGTTACGTTGATTTTGAATACGTACGGTTACCACGCAAACACGTAAGACTAGTGGTATGTTCACGTAAAGGGAACAGGAATTCCTAAGGGGAACAGAATCGAATGCAGCACCGGGCCAAATGATGAGAATGCTGGGGTGAAAACTGCTGAGAGCTACAATAACGCGCTCGCTCGGGAGACCAACCCGTTTTCGTCCTCGGGGATTTTAACTCCTGTAACTTGTCCAAGTATCCGCCTGCTGTTCAGCAATATGTCGACTGTCCCACACATCTAAACCGGACACTTGATCACTGCTACAGCAACATTCCCGAGGCATATAAAGCGGTTTGCAGAGCGCCCATTGGAAAATCAGACCATAATGTAATCCACCTTTTACCCAAACACAGAGCTATGGTCAAAAGGACAAAACCAGCTATTGAGCAGATCCAAGTCTGGTCTGACTCAAATAAGGAACAACTCCAGGACTGTTTTGACAACACAAATTGGGACACCTTCGATTCTTGCCAGGATGTGAATGAACTTAGAGACTATAACAGCTTACATTAAATTCTGTGAGGACTGTATGTCAAAGACTGTTAAAATATTCCCAAATGACAAACCCTGAGTTTCAAAACAACTGAAAGTGTGCTTTAATGAAAGAAATATGTGTTCCGCACTGGCAATATGAACCTCGCTCAGGAAAAAAGGAAACAGTTAAGATGCAGTATAACTAAAGCAAAAATAGAGTATAAAAATAAGAGAATAAGTTTTTCAGTGGCAATTTAAAACTGGCATGGGAGGGGCTAAATACCCTAATGGGGAAAACTAACAAAAAAGACAATAGTTATGTTGCCTGTAGTCAAAGCTTTGTAGATGAACTAAATACATTCTTCTGTAGATTTGATGTTGCAGATGACAAAAAGGAATGTAATGATATTTGCAAAACTCTCCCTGCAGGCTCACCAATACTTATCACAGAAGATTCTGCCGCAAAAAGCCTCTCCAGACTGAAGCCAAACAAGGCCACTGGCCCAGATGGTCTAAAAGCCCGTCTACTTAAAGACTGTGCCCCACAGTTAAAAGGTGTCCTTTCAAGGCTTTTTAATTCACTTTTAGCTATAGGTGTGCCCACATCTTGGAAATTTTCTTTAATAGGGCTAATACCTAAAAAACCTGGTGCAAGCAAGCTTGAAGACTTTCGACCAATAGCCATCACCTCTATCTTATGAAGCTTAGCGAAAGTTCAGTCAGGAAGACTCCCCCTCTCGCGCTCGTCTTCTCTGTTTATTTGTTCATACATATTCATTCGTAAATTTATGCAGTAATGTCTGGGGCTCTCAATTGAGCCGTCAGCTGGTGCAGCAGCTGATCTCTTCCGTCCAACCGGAGCTCACCTCAATCGCGTCACTAGCCAATCATTCTGCTGCCGTCTTTTTAAAAAATGTCTTTTTCTCCACCCTAGCTCACCCATGCCGCCGTTCGTTGACCCTCCTCCTCCCCAACGCCACCCTACTCATCGGACCTCCTGTTCCGCTACCCCATCTCCACCAGCCGTCAGCCACCACCGCCACCAGCGTCTGGACTCCTCGGGGGATTTCCTACTGCTGATCCGACCAGCGCTCCTGCTCTGCGAGTCTCCCCGAAGAGTCCAAGCGCCAAAAATTCTTGTTTGATTCTAAGCATGTTTCCTCTTATGCTCAAAGAATTATAAATATTTTCTTATTCCACTTGAGTCTCTCCTGATTGAAATGTAAAACAATGGACAGAGCTCTGGTCACCCTCCTGATTAATAAAGTGGCCAATGTATTAGACCCAATGCAGTTCGCTTATAAAAGTGATAGGGGTACTGATGATGCTGTGCTAGTCCTCCTTGACTCAGTGTCTGAGCAGCTTGAGAGCACAAAAGGATTTGCCAGGGTCCTATTTGTAGATTTCAGTGCGGCCTTTAATTCTATTAAGCTACATATTCTCCTGCGAAGGCTAAGCAACCTTCATGAAGATAAGGGCCTGATTCTTTGGATCAGAGACTTTTGTCATGCCGCCCCCTGAGAGTAGGTGTTAATTGCACACTGTCAGGAGTGCAAACCATCAGCACAGGATGTCTACAGTGCAGTGTCCTCTCCCCATTGCCTTTTTCATTGTTTACAAATGAGTTTGCTCTCAATAACAGCACTTTGAAACTAATTAAATATGCAGATGACATGGCCTTAGTCGGCCTGTTGCAAAAGAATGACCCCTCCAGTGAGGCTTCCTATCTTGCGCATATTAAGGCTCTTGAAAAATGGTGTAATGATAGCCACTTAGAAATTAATGTCACAAGGACAAAGGAGCTAATTTTTTGTTAAAGGCTTGTCAACACAGGCAGTTTCACTTAATGGTCAAGCAGTTAAAACAGTGGAAACTTTTAAATACCTCGGTACAATGCTCGACAGCCAGCTTAGCTTTACAGAAAATACTGAGTACATTTTTAAGAAATGCTCACAGCGACTCAGCCTCCTGAGAAGACGGAGCTGCCTGGGTGTTCGTGCACAGATTAAAGAACTTGTGTACATCACACACATTGAAAGTGTGCTCACATTTCACCTGTCTGCCTGGTTTGGCTACCTAAGTTGTAAATGTAAGAACAAGTTGGACAGAATTGTGTCTATGGCGAACAAAAGTGGGGAAATCTTTAAAACCTCTGATCCACCTCTACACTGACAGGTCAAGGAAAAAGGCAGATTAAATTGTTTTAGACTGTGCACACCCACTATCCTGCCAGTTTGAGCTACTACAGCCTGGAAGGCGCTTTAGAGTTCCCCTGGCAAGGAGTGTTTTTAAGAAATCTTTGATACCAAATGCTATTAGCATTCTTAAGAAGTGATTTTTGTAAACCTGACTTGGCTGCTGTTTTCCATGCTTTATTTTAACTTTTTTATTAACCCTATATCTTCAATTGTGTGTCTGAGCTGTGTCTGTGTGTTGCTGCTATGTGCTCTGCTGATGTCTTTATGTATAGCTGTCATACAGTGTGTTGCTGAGCCAAAGACGAATTTCCACCATGGTGGACATTAAAGATTTATTCTATTCTATTCTATTCTATTCTATTAATTTGATTGTAATTAGGAAAGAGATGATAATGAACACAACTATAACCAAATGCATTGATTACAAAGTGAAAATTGTTTTAATCACCCACGTGTCTATATTGCCATGATTTCATATTATGCAAATTAACTTTTTTGGATTTTTTAAAAAATGAGCATGTATGATCAATCAAAGAGACCAATTTTTTATGTCGTGTAAATGATACTTATCTCCATACTTCCAAGACTGTTTTATTATGTCCATTTAATTTCATTATGCCAGCATTTTGCCCAGGAAACACCTGCAGTGACTACAGATTTTCTGGGAGCACAGCATATACGCAAATAAAAATGATTGTTTTGGCAAATTCCTGTGCTTAATGCAGACAATCAGTGAGCAAGTACCATATTCAAAGTATTTTAGACCACAAAATGATAAAATGCATTTAACATAAAACAATGTGAAATGTAACCAAAAAGACACAAAAAGACTTTAAATTAAATATAAAGAACTTGAGTAATGCCTCTCTAAAATGATCAAGGTCAACCATGAGGAAAAGTGTCCATCACCCATCATATACTAACCTCAGTCTCTGAATTCAGCAGGATGCTGTAGTTTGGTGTGAGTTTAGCTGTTAGTTACAGCTCTGGGGAACAAAGGGAAGCACTGGGGTTTGTCATCAGAGACAAGGCCGACTTTGTTTCCATAATGGTGTACAGTTTTTGTTGAAACTGGTTGAGACATGAATTGATTCAATGCTGTAGTGATTTCTGGAGCTGTAATTTACTGGTTATTAGCAACTATCCAACAGAACTGTTTTTTGTGCTGCCATAATTGTGCCCTTCAGAAGTAAAGTGGGCTATCCCACATCTTAGTCAAAATGAGTTGGGTGCACTACTGCGTATTACAGGTCAACGCAACTTCCCATGATACCAGCTTTTTCAGGACTATGCTGTGCTGCCATCTATTAAAAGTCATAGAAACCATTCTGAACATGTTGTGACAACCAGTGAGAGGCAGAGTGGGCTATCCCACATTCCAAGATGGCAGCCCCCATGCTGACTGGAGCTGAGGCAGTTCTTGAGAAGATTTTTGAGTCTGAAAGTGACCCCAACCCCCAGTGGAAGCCTACAGGTGAATCTAGTGATGACTCTTCTACAGGTAATAACTGTTCAGTTTCCAGGATTTAATTTTATGCCCAGAAAAATGAGATGTCACCAGCGATATGGTGGTTTTGTGGATTCACTAGAAGGTTTTTGAGCCTTTTTCAGCCAAGAAAGTTAAAGTGGTATATTCCACATTTCAGGCATTTTCCTTAAATCAGTAAAAAGCTCTCTTGCACAAATTTTCCACAAACTAAGTTTCACTTGGACAATTATGTAAACGTGTATAATTATCATGGAGACGGCATCCTGAATTTTTCAAACTGTTTTAACGTCAAATCTCATTTTCTCAAAACAATGGATTTGTGGGATAGCCCACTTTACCTCTCAAAGGCACAATTGTTGATGCAGTTCTTTTGCCAAATTACAGAGCTGTTTCTGACAACAACACACAAGCAAATTGGGCCCCAGCAAATTTACCCTTTTTGGTTTGAGCCCCAATGATGTAATTATTATTATTATTATTATTATTATTATTATTATTATTATTATTATTGTTATGCCCCCGTCTCAAATTTGCAGGGAGCATTATGTCAACACCCCTTCTGTCCATCCCTCCGTTTGTCCGGCCTCATTTAAACTTCTCGTTTCCACACAATAACTAAAGAACGCCTCATCCAATCCATCTCATTTCTAGGTGGTGTGTGGGGGGTGGGGAGAGAAAGATTCCTTTCGAAAACCAATGCCGTGCGATATCCAATAAGGTCGCTACAGCAGCCATCTTGATTTCAGTATCCACGCAATAACTAAAGAGCTCCTCATCTTCATTCCAAAATCAGTTTTCTTTTAACATGTTTAGCTTTCAGTATCATTCACTCTCACTATTCACCATGCTAAACTAGCAACCTGTTCAATCTTAACCCCAATTAAACAAATGGGCGGGGGGATATACCACGCTCCGCATTGCTCTTTTTGAGACTTATCTTGCAAAGCACTGCTGGTTTGTCCTCAGTTTAACACACCCCTACTGCTAATAGTATTTATATTAATAGGAATGATACTGGCTTGTTCAGTAATGAGGTTGTGAGTCTTCAAAGCACTTAGTAAATGTTCTGGTCTTGCAGAAAAAATCTTGAAAATGCTTTGTTAATGTTGTGTTTTGTAAAATATATCTTAAACATGTCAAAACATGTAATAGCCTTGAGTCATGCAATGTAGAGCATTTGTGATTGCTTTCTATTTCCCAAACGGTGAGCTGTTGCACGATAGCAGAATTCATAAATCCAGGAAGACTGAAAAAGCGAGGCTTGACCCATTCTACTCAGTGCATCCTGCCTTAATCCTTTGTATGTTTGCTAAGCCCCTTTTGTGATTTACTTTTGACCTGAGACTAACATGCCCTCAGAATGTATCAGTGCCTGCATCATCAGTGATGACAAGGAAGATAATGCTGGGGCAGTGAACAAATTCATCAGTGTTATAATGGACTTTGTGAAAGGTACTGTTCCATCCATTAATCATGTCCACTACTTTAGCGACGGACCGCCTCCCAATATAAAAAACTGCAAGAATTTCATAAACCTGTGCTACCATGAAGATGACTTCGGAGTTACAGCTGAAGGGATCTTCTTTCGTACCAGTCACGGTAAAAGCGCTTGTGATGGTATCGGGGGAACCGTGGAAAGGCTAGTGTCACGTATGAGTCTGCAAGCGACTGAGCATGGCCAAATCCTTGATCCCTGACCCTTTTTAAGTGGGCTGATGACCATATTACACGGATAAAAATGGTCTTTGTTTCAAAAGAGGCCAATGAGGCCCATGGCTTGATGCTTGAGGCACAGATGACGTCAGCCAAAACAGTGGCTGGTACTAGGAGTCACCACAGGTTTACTCCTGTGTCACATTACGAATTGAAGATGTCACAGTTGTCTGAGGACACGTCAAGTTTGAGTACTCGTCTGAAGGTTGCATCGGGTCTTGACCGCTGCAACAATCCGGATTTGACTGCCTTGACACCAGGGCAATATGTCGCGGCTGTGTCTGATGATAACTTGTATATTGGTTGCATTTTGGCAAGGTCAGATGAATACAGTGATGTGATAGTTAATTTCATGCACCGACGGAAAGGTTCCAACAACATTCTTTCATGGCCATGTACTCGCAATGAATCCCATGTTCCATTTGTGAATATACTCCATTTGTGAATATATGTGTGTGAATATGTTCCATTTGTGAATATATATGTGTGAATATGTTCCATTTGTGAATATATATGTGTTGTTCCTGATCCAGTCCCAACCACTGCAGCTAGACGATGCTACAAACTAGGTGAAGAAACAATTTCAATGGTTGATCAGTGCTTTAAGGAGTTCATCAAAAGGAATCTGGACTGAGCTACATGTAAGGCTTTATGTTATTCTTTGCCGGGTTCATTGTACACGGTGTCTGCCATAGCTTATTTAATTAGTACTACTGGCATAAGTAATTGAATATACTAGGTGTTTAAAATATTGCCCACTTGAAAGGTTGAATAATTAAAATTTTGGGAAGCTTTGGCATAAAACATATACACCATTGTAAATTAGAGGCTTGGGCAATTATATTGAAAAACGATTCGGGAGAAAATATCCCGTGGTTATTGCATAAAAACTCATTGAAAGGCTGCCGGTTAGCTCACTCGGTTAAGGCACTGCGTTGCAGTACAGAAGTGACTATCGCGTCGCGGTTCGAGCCCCGGTCGTACCAACCGGCAGTGGTCGGCAGCTTTTTTAGAGTAGCACACAATTGGCCATCGCGCAACAAGGTTTCAAATTGGGAAGGGACTGCCGGGAAAGGGAAATAAATAAATAGCTTTGTTCTTTGCTCAAGCGCCTCCTGTTGGCCAGACGGGCGCTCGTCAGGAAGATCCTAAGTCTGTTCATGTCCGGGTATCCTCCGCCTTCGTTCAGAACTTGCGAAGATTCAACCAATGAGTGTATAAGAAGCGGCGGCTGACAAGCACGTGCTTCGGAGGAGAGCCGTGAGCTGCCTTCGCTCTCCTGAGTTGGCAGCAAGGGGTCGCATACGAGCAAGCCTTGTACATAGTTCACCAATTGGGCATTCCAGATTCGGGTGGGATTGGAGATGCCAAATTTAAAAAAAAAAAAAAAAAAACCCATTGAAAAACAGGTGCAGTTTTCAGCTCATTGACTTCACCCATGTTACCTGCAGACGGCTGGTTCACTATTGATTTGAGTGGAGTGCCAATGATTGTGACTGTGGTGTTGGTCACATACATGTAATCTGGGTGAACGTTACATTAACTTGTTTAACTGTTTGCATCAATTAGGACTCAGAGGAACTTCTTAAAGCCACCTATTCCCGCTGGCAATGAGTAGCGCGCATTGGTTCCACAGACTGAAAAGTTTCAAGTTTCCTATGGTTTTATGAATGAAATCGAGAATTTCGAGTCCAATTTTGCAGGTAGTAAAATTATTTCCATCGCGACTTATCTACCAGCGCGAGAAGGTTGCTTTAAGGCACCCTCCACAGAATGCAACACTGCATTGCGGTTGACATATGGGAAGTTGAAAGTTAAATGACCCTGTTAGGCAAGTCCAACCCTAAAACTGTCAACTGTCTTGAACTGGCTGTTATGTAATAGTGCACAATGGAATTTGCACTGGTGCATCTGGACAAAATTGCCCTGGCTTCTAGTTTCTAGTCCAGAGAAAAATATTGGCATTGAACGTCTAATTTTCGAATTATTCACACCTTCAATTGGGCAATGTTTTTTTTGTTTTTTTTTTAACACCCAGTACTACAGTACCGGCATAAGTATTTGAATATACTACAGAGCCCCCTGTTTTTGGACGATTATTAGGGAACACGGGTTTGGGAATTGTACTTGTACTTGTATTGCAAAAGTTTGGATTAAATAAATTTTTTTTGTTTTCATGAAAATAGCAGACCTCTGGTATTAATAGCACAAAACACCTAATATATTTAAAACCAGGAAAAACACCTCCACAATTTTTCCAGATGATGAAGTTGATGCATGCAGACATCAGCACAACAAAAAAGAAAAAAAATCTAATCAGAGCCTCGTTGGGTTCTCAGGGCCTAAAAAAGGGGTAACCCCCAAATATTTCTTAAACCACAAAAGATAGGAAATTTTCTATTCCGGATTCAGAATCTATGTTAAAAATCACTGTAGGACACCAATTTTGGATATTGTAGCATTTCTGGTAGCGAGGAATAACGGTTTTTGTGTTTTTGAAGGTGGGTGTAATACTTCTGTTGCCATTGGCAACAATAGTGCATAACTTCCTTCATAACTGAAGTTGATGCAAAATATTTGGAAATTTTTAGTTTCATATGAGAACCTATCCACAGCTTTATCTTCGCTTTATTGACAGCCAGTCAGCCAGTCAAGCAGGTAAAATTCCCCAGTCTTAGCCTCTCGGCGATATCCTAAAATGTTTGTTGATAGTCACCTGATATTTGTCAGCAAAATGTGAGCTTCCCCCGCTCACCCCCTCTTCTCTTGTTCATTCATTCCCGAACCCTCTCCCAAATCAGCTGATTTACCACTGAGGTGAGTCGGTAACGCCCACACCATGTGACATGTGCTCCCCATTTAAAGTGATGATCAATAATAAAACCTGGCACCAACAATGGTTGACTTGCTGTTGTGTAACATGACATTCTTCAGGCTCGTGTCCTCTTTAGTTCAACAATGAATAAATACATTTATGGAGTCAGACGATTTTTGCTTGTCTGTGTGCGAACTCCAGTATCTTTTCCGGATTCAAGACGATAAACCGAAATACAACGCACTGCACGTGCCTTATGAACCGATATGTTTTAAAGTCCGGAGCCTTAAACTTTTGTCAATTCTGGCAAGTTAATTTACTTTTAGCTAACGTAACTTATAATCATTCCGTGGAGTATCGTAAAATGTGGGTCAACCCTGAAATGTTATGCACATTGTACTGCATTATTTTTACCTTTGGTTTAAAGCTCTTTTTTCTGTCTTTCCCCAGAGATATCCGAGCCTCTTGGAGAGCATTGAACAGTTCATCCATGAAGTTCTGCATGTCAGCGAACCGGAGGCTGTGCCTTTCTATTTTTACCCCCCAGAATTCCAATAAAGTCTGTCTTGGTTATAATTAAAATAATGTCTCATTACATTTTTATGCGTGAGTTAACATTGATTGTAGTGGTGGTACTCAATTTTATGATAATGACCGGCTCTGTGTATTGTAGCACTTACTCATCCTCTTCGTCCCGTCTGGGACATAAGGCCGCAAACAAAACTTTCCCGTACAGACTTGTCCCGTGCTTCAGCCTGCGCCGCCCCATGTAAGACCCATCTCTTCCAGCTCTTTCATCACTGTCCTCCTCCTTCCAGATGGAGTCCATCTCTTAGCAACTTTGGGTATCCTGTCTTCGGGCCTCAGTATGTGACCGAGCCAACAGATGTCTGTGTAATGTAGGCTAAGCATTAATTCAAGAATGAAGAATGGTTAATAAATGTTTTGCTAAGCAGTATTCAAATTGTAGTGCTATAAATGCACTCATATGGATAACGTTAGATGCTACTCAGTTGACACATTATGATAACGCATCAAAATACAGCAATGTAAATTGGTGCTATTCAAAGTAATGGAAATATACAATTCCATTTACAGATATATCTATCATTTTAATATGAAAAAAGTAAGGTGAGTGTTGGCTGCGTACACGGTTCTAGGATGTCACAGCAGCGGCCTTAGCTTACTGTACGTTTTGCCTCGCTACATAATGAAGTGTGGCAATCGAGTTGCTACATATAACTACTCAAAATTTGATAGGGATCATAGGAATTTTTTTATGAAATGACATGCAAATTTGGTAACTGCCACTGATGAACAATATATTGGATAAATGACATGCAGTCAGACACAAAAAACACATTTGCACGCGTGCATTTCATGACATTAAATGAGCGTGCAGCCTAACATTTTGGCTTTGACTAACACTTCACCATTTCAACTCAGACGTGTGTTGCTTGTTGGTGAAAATTTGGAAGTTCCCAAATTTTTTGCATTACATTTAGCAATAACAATGTCTCCTCAACGTCTTAGACGTCGATTGACTTCAGAGCAATTGGGAAGATGCATCGGAATGCTTGACTCTGGCTTCTCACAGCGTCACGTTGCTAATGCACTTAACGTCAGCCAAAGCGTTGTGAACAGAGCGTGGAACCAGCATCAAACGTTTGGTACAGCAGCACACCGTCATGGGGGTGGTCGTCCAGAGAATCGACTACACAACGACAAGACCACTTTCTCACACTTCAGGCACGACGTCATCCTTTCTGGACAGCCACCACCCTACGAAATGACCTTCATAACACCTCGGGGGTCAGGGTAACCACTCATACGGAATCGTCTTCATACTGCCGGCCTCAACTCAAGAAGGCCATGTGTTCGAATCCCACTGACCGTGCGTCATAGGCGTGACCGTTTGGATTGGGCCCATGATCATGTCACATGGACACACAACGATTGGGCTCCAGTTCTCTGTACTATGAGTCCCGATATTGCTTGGACTTTACTGACAGGAGGCAACGGGTGTGGCGAAGACAACGTGAGCGATTTAATGATGCCTACATCAACGAACACGACCGTTATGGTGGCGGATCAATTATGGTCTGGGGAGGAATAAGCAGGAACGGCAGAACGGACCTGCATGTCATGGGGAGAGGGACGATGACAGGGTGCGGTACAGGGATGAGATCCTCAATGTGTACGTAAGACCATACGCTGGTGCTGTTGGCCCTGATTTCATCTCGATGGATGATAACGCCCGTCCCCATCGTGCTAGGGTGGTGAATCAATTCCTAGAGCAGGAGACAATTGTCCGCATGGACTGGCCAGCGTTCGCGGACCTAAACCCTCTCGAGCATGTGTGGAACATGCTGCAGGTCGCCATTTCGGTTGTAGGGCACAACCCAGAACTCTAGAAGAGCTCGGAAATGCCCTTGTTGAAGAATGGAACAACATTCCAATTGCAAGCATCCGGGTTCTGATTGACAGTATGACCCGACGTTGTCAAGCCGTCATTCAAGCTAGGGAGGCCATATCCGTTATTGACATTAACTGTGGTAATGAAACATCAAACGAACACTGTCTGTTTTCACTTTACATGTCAGAGGTGAAACCATGAAGTGTTCGTGAAAGCCAAAAGTGTGAGGCTGCACGCTCATTCAATGTCATTAAATGCACTTGCTAATGTGTTTTGTGTCTGACTGCATGTCATTTATCCAATATATTGTTCATCAGTGGCAGTTACCAAATTTGCATGTCATTTCACAAAAAAATTCCGATGATCCCTATCAAATTTTGAGTAGTATATATATAAACAAAAGCACACACACACAATGTGGAAAATAAGAGGGTATGCGCTCTCGGTCTTTCTCTCACTCTCACACACACACACACACATGGACACACCCAGGCACACACAGTCATCATTCTGTTTCTATCCCAATGAGGACATTATACTGAACAAAAATATAAACACACGGAGTGATTTTTTTTAAATTATTTTTTATTAGTCGGGAAATATTTCAACAAAACAATTATTATTTTATTCTTGAATTAATATTCAAGCAACAGAAACATGACTAACAATTTACTGTACACAATTCATGAGTTATCACAGCCTGAACCCACCAGGGGTCTGCGGGTAGAGTTCACAGCACTCAGTAACGAGTGTGTCCACCATCGGCATCACGTAAAGCGCTACACCTCCGGCACATGGAGTTCACGAGGTTGTCAATAGCGGCCTGTGGAATGTTGTCCTATTCCTCCTGCAGTGTAACCCGGAGCTGGCATCAGCGTAACGCTCGCCCACACGTCCGTCGCCATGCGCGTTGTCTGTCATCAGCACGGTACAGTTGGAATCACGATTCATTGCTGAATAACACCGTCCTCCACCCTGCAAGGGTCCAGCGAAGGTTAAGATTGGCCCATTCGAGTCTGTACCGATGACAGACGGCGGTCAGGTCAAGACCTCGATGCAGTCGGCAGGCTCGGAGGTCTGCCTCCCTCAGGCGGTTTTGGACAGTCTGAGCTGATATCCGCCTGTTGTGCAGTCCGACGGTCTTGTCAGCTTTCCTGGTGGCTGGTCGGAGCCGATCACGGAGGTGCTGGAGCCGCATGTGCCGATCCTGTGTGGGCGTGGTCACACGTGGTCATGGGGCATGTGGACGATTCACAGTGCTGCCAGTCTCTCTGAATCGACTTCTCAACTGGCTGATGGTGGAATGACACACATTCAAGTGTGTTGACACTGCTGTCACAGATATGCCAGCATTCAGCATGCCAATGGCGCGCTCCCTCATGACTTGTGACATCTGTGGCATTGTGACTAGGGACAAAAGTGCACATTTTGCAGTGGACTTTTATTGACCCTGGTGCAAGGAGTGCCTGTGTATTGGTCACGCTGACTGACCAACTCAATGTTATGCTCTATGCAGCTCAGGGGTGGAATAACTCAATGAGTGCGTAATCTCAAAGGGAGCAGTCAATGAGAAGTGAGTCACCAGAATTGATCAAAACAAATCATTCAGTACAGCAATAAACACTATTTGTGGGCATATTTCATTATAGGTAAATTTAACTCAGCATTTTTGGTTCATGCGTTTAAAATTTTTGTTCAGTGTATATTGACTTCCATTCATTTTTGTGTCTCTGCAGCTTTTCCCTAATCTTAACAATAAGCAATGCATGCCTAACCTAAACCCTTACCCTAACCTTAACCTATCCCTAATTCTAACCTTACCCTAACCGAAACCTATCCCTAATTCTAACCTTACCCTAACCTAAACCTATCCCTAATTCTAAAGTTAACCCTAGCCCTAACCTATCCCTAATTCTAACCTTACCCTAAACTTAACCTATCCCTAATTCTAACCTCAACACTAGCCCTAACCTATCCCTAATTTTCACCTTTACCCTAACCCTAACCTATCCCTAATTCTAAACTTACCCTAACCTTAACCAATCCCTAATTCTAACCTTAACCCAAACCCTTACCCTAACCTTAACCTATCCCTAATTCTAACCTTACCCCTGACCTTCACTAGTGAGTCACAATTTGCTTTTGTAGTTGTGAGGACTGGTAAAACTCCCCAATAAAGTTCCCACTGTTGGAAAAACGTGTTTTTTAGTCCTCATTATGGAAAATAAGAGTGTGTGTGCTCTGTTCTGCCACAGAGACGTTGAAACTGCTCCAGAGGTTACTAAAATCTCCCTGCTGCAGGAAGATCCCTGTTCTGGTGCAGAATAAAGATGATGTCATCGTCACAGCCTCCAACTTCAGCTCTGAGAGGTGCTGTCACACCCTGTAGTGTTAACTCACTCCACCTAACCCACTGCTACCTGCTCATGTTACCGCCAACATCACTCACTCTGCCAAACCCACCGCTACCTGCTCTCATGTTACCGCTAACATTACTCACTCCACTAAACCCACCGCTACCTGCTCATGTTACCGCTAACATCACTCACTCCGCCAAACCCACCGCTACCTGCTCATGTTACCGCCAACATCACTCACTCCACCAAACCCACCGCAACCTGCTTATGTTACCGCTAACATCACTCACTCCACCAAAACCACCGCTACCTGCTCATGTTACCGCCAACATCACTCACTCCACTAAACCCACCGCTACCTGCTCATGTTACCGCCAACATCACTCTCTCCACCAAACCCGCTGCTACCTGCTCATGTTACTGCTAACATCACTCACTCCACCAAACCCACTGCTACCTGCTCATGTTACCGCCAACATCATTCACTCCACTAAACCCACCTCTACCTGCTCATGTTACCCCTAACATCACTCACTCTGCCAAACCCACCGCTGCCTGCTCATGTTACCGCTAACATCACTCACTCCGCCAAACCCACCGCTACCTGCTCATGTTACCGCCAACATCACTCACTCCACCAAACCCACCGCAACCTGCTTATGTTACCGCTAACATCACTCACTCCACCAAACCCACCGCTACCTGCTCATGTTACCGCCAACATCACTCACTCCACTAAACCCACCGCTACCTGCTCATGTTACCGCCAACATCACTCTCTCCACCAAACCCGCTGCTACCTGCTCATGTTACTGCTAACATCACTCACTCCACCAAACCCACTGCTACCTGCTCATGTTACCGCCAACATCATTCACTCCACTAAACCCACCTCTACCTGCTCATGTTACCCCTAACATCACTCACTCTGCTTAACCCACCGCTGCCTGCTCATGTTACCGCTAACATCACTCACTCCGCCAAACCCACTGCTACTCATGTTACTGCTAATATCACTTCACTGCCTGTATTAAATCTGTTGAGTTCAATATGGCACAGTCTTCTCAAGAGCCTTCCAGTGGATTGATGCACTTTGTGTTCGTGTGTGTGTGTGTGTGTTTTTTTGTGTGTGTGTGTGTGTGTGTGCGTGTTTGTAGGATGTGTCCCATCTTCCAGATCTCCAATGTAACAGGAGAGAACATGGACCTGCTGAAGATGTTCCTCAACCTGCTCTCCTCTAGAACATCGTACAGTGATGACCAGCCGGCAGAGTTCCAGATCGACGACACCTACTCTGTACCGGTCGGTCTGAGACGCCCACACACACACTCACACACATACACATGCACGTGACCGCGCGCGCGCACACACACACACACTCATGTGCCCGCGCTCACACAGAACTCAAGAACCTCTCTATTACATTTATATTGATGGATTACAAGTTTTCATGTTTCTTGTCCTGTTTTAGGGCGTAGGCACAGTTGTATCAGGAACTACGTTACGCGGATTGATACGACTGAACGACACCATGCTGCTCGGCCCTGACCCCCTGGGCAACTTCCTCCCCATCGCTGTCAAATCCATCCACCGCAAGAGGATGCCAGTGAAGGAGGTGCGGGGGGGTCAGACGGCCTCCTTTGCCCTTAAAAAGGTCAGCCCCACCCCCACTTGCTGCTGATTGGTTAACTGTGGCTAAAAGAGCAGATGTTATGTCAGCCTCTGATTTTATGAGGTCACAAATGTCCTTAGAATGTTTTGGACTGAACATTCTAGTGCTGATGTAACAGAATTCTAGAATTCTGTCTGAAACATTCTTAAAAAACATTCCATGTATTTCTCCACAGAGTTGGGTGGTAAAAGCCTGTGTGTGCATGTGTGTGTGTGTGTGTGTGTGTGTGTGTGTGTATGTGTGTTTCTTCCCTCAGATCAAGCGTTCATCCATCAGGAAAGGCATGGTGATGGTGTCGCCCCGTCTCAGCCCATAGGCATCATGGGAGTTTGAGGCCGAGATCCTGGTGCTACACCATCCCACTACCATCTCCCCCAGATACCAGGCCATGGGTCAGTTACTCTCCCCCAGATACCACTCCTTGGGTCAGTTACTCTCCCCCAGATACCAGCCCATAGGTCAGTTACTCTCCCTCTGATACCAGGCCATGGGTCAGTTACTCTCCCTCTGATACCAGGCCATGGGTCAGTTACTCTCCCTCTGATACCAGGCCATGGGTCAGTTACTTTCCCCCTGATTCCAGACCATGGGTCAGTTACTTTCCCCCAGATACCAGGCCATGGGTCAGTTACTATCCCCCAGATACCAGCCCATAGGTCAGTTACTCTCCCTCTGATACCAGGCCATGGGTCAGTTACTCTCCCTCTGATACCAGGCCATGGGTCAGTTGCTCTCTCCCAGATTCCAGACCATGGGTCAGTTACTTTCCCCCAGATACCAGGCCATGGGTCAGTTACTCTCCCCCAGATACCAGGCCATGGGTCAGTTACTCTCCCCCAGATTCCAGGCCATGGGTCAGTTACTCTCCCCCAGATACCAGGCCATGGGTCAGTTACTCTCCCCCAGATTCCAGGCCATGGGTCAGATACCAGGCCCAGTTACTCTCCCCCTGATTCCAGGCCATGGGTCAGTTACTCTCCCCCCTGATTCCAGGCCATGGGTCATCTCCCCCTGGGCCATGGGTTTACTCTCCCCCAGATGCCAGGCCATGGGTCAGTTACTCTCCCCCAGATACCTAGCCATGGGTCAGTTACTCTCCCTCTGATACCAGGCCATGGGTCAGTTACTCTCCCTCTGATACGAGGCCATGGGTCAGTTACTCTCCCTCTGATTCCAGGCCATGGGTCAGTTACTCTGCCCCAGATTCCAGACCATGGGTCAGTTATTTTCCCCAGATACCAGACCATGGGTCAGTTACTCTCCCCCAGATACCAGGCCATGGGTCAGTTACTCTCCCCCAGATACCAGCCCATAGGTCAGTTACTCTCCCTCTGATACCAGGCCATGGGTCAGTTACTATCCCCCAGATACCAGGCCATGGGTCAGTTACTCTGCCCCAGATACCAGACCATGGGTCAGTTACTCTCCCTCTGATACCAGGCCATGGGTCAGTTACTCTCCCTCTGATTCCAGGCCATGAGTCAGTTACTAACCCTCAGATACCAGCCCATAGGTCAGTTACTCTACACCAGATTCCAGACCATGGGTCAGTTACTTTCCCCCAGATACCAGGCCATGGGTCAGTTACTCTCCCCTAGATACCAGACCATGGGTCAGTTACTCTCCCCCAGATACCAGTCCACAGAAGTAACAAAGATAAGTTTACACACGACACACTTCTGGTGTAGAAACTCTGCCCCTCTGCAGACCACTGCATCAGTCCTCCTTCGGCCCCGTCTTTGTGAGGTTTACAGACTCATCTGAAACAGGCCTCTGTGGCTGCAGGTAATCTTATCCCAGCACAAAGGCACCTGATTCTGCTTTTCTACTGATGATCCTGATTGGTTAGTTGGTTGAATCAGGTGACATCTTGCTGGACTGTAGCAAAATGAACTGCTCTTGAAGAGGATTACGCAAGCTTGTAGAGGAGGAGGGACTATTATTATGGGAGACTTCAATTATCCTGGTATCGATTGGAAAATGGTGAAAGGACAGGGTAGGGGGGATGAAGAATTTCTGGATGTTATAAATGACAATTTTTTGGTGCAGTATATTAATAAACCTACAAGAGAGAAGGCAATTTTAGATTTAATGCTCTGTAATGACTCTGATAGACTTAGCAATGTTGAGGTGCTGGAGCCACTTGGGACAAGTGATCACTCTGCTGTTAATTTTGACGTTTCATGGGAAGTTAAAAAGGTGTCTTTGAAAAACAAAATTTTTAATTTTAGGCGAGCAAACTTTGACGGGATGCGCTCATAACGAAACGAAATAAAATGGGAGACACTTCTGGACTGTGAGTCTGTAAGTGAGATGTGGGAAAGATTTAAGGGGGTTTTACTTGATTCACAATGTAAATTCATTCCAAAGGTGTCCAAAAGTTAGCTGAAAAAGCAAAATCACCCATGGATGACCACAGCTATTCGTAGGAGTTTGAGGAATAAGAGGAATCTTCATAAGACGTACATAAGGGATAACAATGAGAATACTAAGGCTGAATACTGTAAAATGCAAGCTGTGGTCAAAAAAGAGCTGAGGAATGCTGGAAGACTGAATGAAACACAAATTGCAGAAGGGGCAAAAACTAGTCCAAAGCGCTTCTTTCAGTACTGTAGCAGAAAAAGGAAAGTCAAAGAGCAGGTTCAGTGCATAAAGAATAAAAATGGATCGCTGCTATATGATAACAAGGATATTGCGGATACCTTAAACAGTTTTTTTGTTGAGAATTTTACCTCGGAGCGGGATTTTATTCGGACAGAGGGCATGTCCAACGCTCAAGATTATTTTGCGGAAATTGAGGTTAGGGATAATGAAGTATTAGACAAGTTGCTCAAACTAAAGGCAGATAAGGCAGCGGGTCCTGATGGCTTATATTCTCGAGTGCTCAGGGAAGTTAATTATCCTATGATAATTAATCCTATGATTGGAGGACAGAAGGGGAGCATATTTGGATGAGGGGGTGGACTGGAGTCTCTTTGGAGCAGGAGATGATTGGAGGACAGAGGGGGAGTAGATTTGGATTTGAGGGCTAGATTGGAGTCTCTTTGGAGCAGGAGATGATTGCAGGACAGAAGGGGAGCAGATTTGGATCAGGGGCTGGATTGGAGTCTCCTTGGAGCAGGAGATGATTGGAGGACAGAAGGGGAGCAGATTTGGATTTGAGGGCTGGACTGGAGTCTCCTTGGAGCAGGAGATGATTGGAGAACAGAAGGGGAGCAGATTTGGATGAGGGGCTGGATTGGAGTCTCCTTGGAGCAGGAGATGATTGGAGGACAGAAGGGGAGCAGATGTGGAGGAGGGGCTGGATTGGAGTCTTTTGGAGAAGGAGATGATTGGAGGACAGAAGGGGAGCAGATTTGGATTTGAGGGCTGAATTGGAGTCTCTTTGGAGCAGGAGATGATTGGAGGACAGAAAGGGAGCAGATTTGGAAGAGGGGCTGAATCAGAGTCTCCTTGGAGCAGGAGATGATTGGAGAACAGATGGGGAGCAGATTTGGATGGAGGGGCTGGATTGGAGTCTCTTTGGAGGAGGAGATGATCAGAGGACAGAAGGGGATTTGAGGGCTGATTTGGAGCAGGAGATGATTGGAGGGGATTTGGAAGAGGGGCTGAATCAGAGTCTCCTTGGAGCAGGAGATGATTGATGGGGAGCAGATTTGGATGGAGGGGGCTGGATTGAAGGAGGAGATGATCAGAGGACAGAAGGGGGATTTGGATTTGAATCTGAGAGTCTCCTTGGAGCAGGAGATGATTGGAGGACAGATGGGGAGCAGATTTGGATGGAGGGGCTGGATTGGAGTCTCTTTGGAGCAGGAGATGATGGAGGACAGAAGGGGAGCAGATTTGGATTTGAGGGCTGAATTGGAGCCTCTTTGGAGCAGGAGATGCTTGGAGGACAGAAGGAGAGCAGATTTGGATTTGGGGGGCTGGATTGGAGGAGCAGGGATGCTTGGAGGACAGAAGGGGAGCAGATTTGGAGAGGGGCTGGATCAGAGTCTCCTTGGAGAAGGAGATGATTGGAGAACAGAAGGGGAGCAGATTTGGATGGAGGGGCTGGATTGGAGTCTCTTTGGAGCAGGAGATGCTTGGAGGACAGAAGGAGAGCAGATTTGGATTTGGGGGCTGGATTGGAGTCTCTTTGGAGCAGGAGATGCTTGGAGGACAGAAGGGGAGCAGATTTGAAGAGGGGCTGGATCAGAGTCTCCTTGGAGAAGGAGATGATTGGAGAACAGAAGGGGAGCAGATTTGGATGAGGGGCTGGATTGGAGTCTCTTTGGAGCAGGAGATGCTTGGAGGACAGAAGGGGGGATTGGAGTCTCTTTGGAGCAGATTTGGATGGAGGGGATTGGAGAACTGGATTGGAGTCTCTTTGGAGCAGGGGAGATTTGGATGGAGGGGCTGGATTGGAGGAGCAGGAGAGAGGACAGGGGAGCAGATTTGGATGAGGGGCTGGATTGGAGTCTCTTTGGAGCAGGAGATGCTTGGAGGACAGAAGGGGAGCAGATTTGGATGAGGGGCTGGATTGGAGTCTCTTTGGAGCAGGAGGTGTTTGGAGGACAGAAGGGGAGCAGATTTGGATGAGGGGCTGGATTGGAGTCTACCTGGAACAGCAGATGATCGGAGGACAGGAGGGCACAGTTTATCCCAGTACTGGGTTGAACACTTTACCGCTGATGTTTTGTTACGGCACAGCTTGTCCTTGACCCAGATAAAAGCTGCTGTTTCTCATGAGTTCATCAGCTATGATGCATGATTCTCTCCTGGTAAACACATCCTTCATCTCTGACCCTGGGGATCCTGACAGCCTCAGTGCAAAGCAGTGCTCTGATTGGCTCACGGTACCCCTGAGCTTTACAGCAAGGTCACTCCGTTCACAATACAGGCATTTAGGGGACAGAGAAACGGCTGCTCCACTCGATTATACCTGTCATGTATTCCATCAGAGTAACTACATCCAGACAACTGACAAACAAAATATTAACTAGAGGCACTCTTAGAGTGCAAACCTCCGCCAAGGCAGCACAATCCAAATCTTCATGAGTGGGAGCAAAGTTCAGTTATCGCGTGTCATACAATTTCAAGACGGCTGCCGTGACAGCCATATTGTTTAACTGATCGCGGTGAAAATAAATAGGGTCCGTCCTTGATGTAATATCAATGCACCCACAAAATTTCAGAGAAATCCGTACATTAGTTTTTGAGTTATCACGTGTCATATGATTTCAAGATGGCTGCCATGGCGGGCATATTGTTTCAGTGATCGCGGTGAAAATCAATAGGGTCCATCCTTGATGTAATAGCAATGCACCCACACAATTTCAGTCAAATCTGTGAATTAGTTTTTGAGTTATGTTGTTCACAAACAGACAGACAAACAAACAGGGGCAAAAGCATAACCTCCGCCCCAACTTCTTTGGCGGAGGTAATAACACCTGAGTAGATGTGTGGACAGACCTAATAAATGCAGATTCTTCTGTTCATTTCCCTTGCAGGGTTAAGGTCTACTTTTCTCCCTTAAAGCCAGAAGGGTCACTGTAATTCTGTGTGATCACGTCTATATCCTATGGTGAAGCTTTTCAACCGTCATGAGAGGGGGTCTCCTCGAGGATGACCGATATTACAGTTTTTCACAACGGCTAAAACACTAAACCCTATTCTCTGAATCAAATTCTCAACTGCCTGAACACATTTATTGAATTAATCTCTCTTTTGGCAAAACCATAGACTACTTTCACCTAGGTAGGTGCATTTTGCAAAACTCATTCACTCTTTCTGCAAAACTTGAAACACATTCTCATACAACAAAGCACATTGTGCACTTTGATGCACTTCTTATTTATATTGTCAACCAAACAAGGTGGAAGATGAACACAATTAAAGCACAATTGTCACCAATTAGACACTCCAGCTCAAAATTGGTAACACATGTATCTAATGATGTGACAACCAATATAAGCCAGTTCAGAGTTGAAACAGGCTGGTTGGAGTTTCATTTCAACAATGGGCAGAAACCAGAGGCGCAGGGGAGGAGTGCGTGTTAGAGGCGCAGGGGAGGAGTGCGTGTTAGAGGCGCAGGGGAGGAGTGCGTGTTAGAGGCGCAGGGGAGGAGGGCGTGTGAGAGGCGCGGGGAGGAGGGGAGGGGTTAGAGGCGCAGGAGGAGTGCGTGTTAGAGGCGGGGGGGAGGAGTGCGTTAGAGGCGCAGGGGAGGAGTGCATGTCAGAGGCTCAGGGGAGGAGTGCGTTAGAGGCGCAGGGGAAGAGTGTGTTAGAGGCGCAGGGGAGGAGTGCGTTTTAGAGGCGCGGCGGAGGAGTGCGTGTTAGAGGCGCAGGGGAGGAGTGTGTTAGAGGCACAGGGGAGGAGTGCGTGTTAGAGGCGCAGGGGAGGAGTGCGTGTTAGAGGCGCAGGGGAGGAGGTGTGTTAGAGGCGCAGGGGAGGAGTGCGTGTTAGAGGCGCAGGGGAGGAGTGCGTTAGAGGTGCAGGGGAGGAGTGCGTTAGAGGCTCAGGGGAGGAGTGCGTGTTAGAGGTGCAGGGGAGGAGTGCGTTAGAGGCGCAGGGGAGGAGTGTGCGTTAGAGGCGCAGGGGAGGAGTGTGCGTTAGAGGCGCGGGGGAGGAGTGCGTGTTAGAGGCGCAGGGGAGGAGTGCGTGTTAGAGGCGCTGGGGAGGAGGAGGGGAGCGTTAGAAGCGCCAGGGAGGAGGCGTGAGGCGCAGGGGAGGAGGCGTTAGAGGCGCAGGGGAGGAGGCGTGTTAGGCGCAGGGGAGGAGGAGGCGCAGGGAGGCGCGTGTTAGGGCGCAGGGGAGGAGCGTTAGAGGCGCAGGGGAGGAGTGCGTGTTAGAGGCGCAGGGGAGGAGTGCGTGTTAGAGGCGCAGGGGAGGAGTGCGTGTTAGAGGCGCAGGGGAGGAGTGCGTGTTAGAGGCGCAGGGGAGGAGGGTTAGAGGCGGGGAGGAGTGCGGGTTAGAGGCGCGGGGGAGGAGTGCGTGTTAGAGGCGCAGGGGAGGAGTGCGTGTTAGAGGCGCAGGGAGGAGTGCGTTAGAGGTGCAGGGGAGGAGTGCGTGTTAGAGGCTCAGGGGAGGAGTGAGTTAGAGGTGCAGGGAGGAGTTTAGAGGCGCAGGGGAGGAGTGCGAGTTAGAGGCGCAGGGGAGGAGTGCGTTAGAGGCGCAGGGGAGGAGGCGTTAGGGCGCAGGGGAGGAGGTGCGTTAGAGGCGCTGGGAGGAGGCGTGTTAGAGGCGCAGGGAGGAGTGTGCGTTAGAGGCGCGGGGGAGGAGTGCGTGTTAGAGGCGCAGGGGAGGAGTGCGTGTTAGGCGCAGGGGAGGAGTGCGTGTTAGGCGCAGGGGAGGAGTGCGTTAGAGGCGCAGGGGAGGAGTGCGTGTTAGAGGCGCAGGGGAGGAGTGCGTTAGAGGCGCAGGGGAGGAGTGCGTTTAGAGGCGCAGGGGAGGAGTGCGTTAGAGGCGCAGGGGAGGAGTGCGTGTTAGAGGCGCAGGGGAGGAGTGCGTGTTAGAGGCGCAGGGGAGGAGTGTGTTAGAGGCGCAGGGGAGGAGTGCGTTAGAGGCGCAGGGGAGGAGGCGTTAGAGGCCTAGGGGAGGAGTACGTTAGAGGCGCCCAGGAGGAGCATGTCAGAGGCGCAGGGAGGAGGCGTTAGAGGCGCGGGGAGGAGTGCGTGTTAGAGGCGGGGGAGGAGGGTTAGAGGCGCAGGGAGGAGTGCGTGTTAGAGGCGCAGGGGGAGGTGTTAGGCGTTAGGAGGCGCAGGGGAGGAGGTGTTAGAGGCGGAGGTGCAGGGGAGGAGGGGAGGAGTTAGAGGCGCAGAGGAGGAGGTTAGAGGCGCAGGGGAGGAGGCGCGTTTGGGGAGCAGGGGAGGCGGGGTTAGGGGCGGGGAGGAGGAGCGTGTTAGAGGCGCAGGGGAGGAGGCGTGTTAGAGGCGCTGGGGAGGAGGCGTGTTAGGCGGGGGAGGAGGCAGGCGTTTAGAGGCGCGGGAGGGAGGAGGCGTTTTTAGAGGCGCTGGGAGGAGTGCGTGTTAGAGGCGCTGGGGAGGAGTGCGTGTTAGAGGCGCAGGGGAGGAGTGCGCGTTAGAGGCGCAGGGGAGGAGTGCGTTAGAGGCGCAGGGGAGGAGCGTGTTAGAGGCGCAGGAGGAGAAGCGTGTTAGACGGGGAGGAGTGCGTGTTAGGGCGCGGGGAGGAGGCGTGTTAAAGGCGCGGGGGAGGAGTGCGTGTTAGAGGCACAGGGGTGGAGTGCGTGTTAGAGGCGCGGGGGAGGAGTGCGTGTTGGAGGCACAGGGGTGAAGTGCGTGTTAGAGGCGCGGGGGAGGAGTGCATGTTAGAGGCACAGGGGTGGAGTGCGTGTTAGAGGCGCAGGGGAGGAGTGCGTGTTAGAGGTGGGGTTGGAGGAAGAGGAAGACAAAGAGTTACAGTAAATGATGAAATTCGGGCAACAATCATTGACCATGTTCTGGTTCATGGGATGTCGATGAGAGAAGCAGGACTTCGAGTCCAACCTAACATCAGCCGTTTCTCTGTGGCTTCAATAATCCGGAGATTCAGACACGAGAACAGGTATAGTGTAAATGTTCATTACTGTATACAGTACCCAGTACAAAGTCCACAGTTACAGCAGATGTTTCAGAACACTGGGACAAAGCTTATCACTGTCCTGTTTGCTTTTCTGTGACTGTATATTCACTTGTGTAGAATTGCAAGACTGTCAGGAGGAGGTGGAAGGAGCCCTATGTTCTCTCAGCAGCAGGAGGTCCTTCAAAACAACACCATTAGACTCCGAGAAATACAACAACGAGTGATTGAAGACAATGTTAATTTTGAAGGAATCAACACAGTCAGCCTTTCCACCATTGACTGTGTCCTCAAACGCAACAGGGTGCGCATGAAACATGTGTATAGAGTACCCTTTGAGCGCAACTCTGAGAGACACTGACAATGTAATTGCTGATTGCTTATCCCGTGTTTGAGTATGTGTATATATATCACGTGTGTTTATTAGCATATTGTATTATATGTATATATATATACAAGTGTCTACTTAACCATTTTTGTATTGAAAAGAAAAATTTTGCCTTCATCAGTCAAAACTTTTCCCGTTTGGAATGGAGGTGTAATGTGGAAAAAAAAAAAGCCACTAGATGGCAGTATTAATTTTTTTTGTTCAGCCCAGTCTGGAGCTAGGTTTGGGGCATGTCCTGGGCATGCCTCAGAGGGGGCTGGAAAAGAGTATATGAGGAGAAAAATTGAGAGAGTGGGTAGTAGGAGAAATTGCAAGGAGAAATTGTGGAAGGATACATTTGACCAGACCTGTCACTCTTTTCAAGACCTGTGAAGCTTTTTGTGGATTTTTGCCTGTGTTGGAGCATTTTCCTGTCCCAGGACATCGCAACACAGCAGCCCACCTCAATTACCAGGGGACTGTAAATCTCTCTTTTTTTTTTCTTCTTCAATCTTGGTAAGTAGGGTAGATTGTAGATTAGTTCTTAGTGTTTGTTTAATTAAATCCGTTGAAGTTTAAGAATTTTGTCTGTCATCCCTTGCTGTCCGTGACGTCATAACAAATTGACGCCATAACAAATTGGGGCCATAACAGAAGCCAACTCCGTAATGCAAACCAAAATTCCTGTACAAATTCACATTGAAAAAAAGTATGTTCCGTAGTTTCGATCTGTCTCACAGAAGGCACGTGTTGTCATTCAAATTAAATCTTTCATGCAAGAAGTGATTGGATGGATAGATGTCATTCAAAATTTTAAATGTCACTTCTTTCGCTTTAGGTAAGACTGGATAAGATAAATATTGTTTTCTAATTTGCCCAGCCTCCTCAGCACTGAAATCCTGCAGTATATATTTCCTTCTTAACTGATCTGGGTAGAGTTGAGTTAATAAAGTCCTTCTAATAAACATATTAGTGAATTCTTTACTACCAAGATGAATATTTTCTATACAAAGTGGCCTCATTTCTGAAACAATATTCGAATACAACAAATGCTGCTGAATCATGATCTTTAGAGGAACTGGGATGGCCTTTACCACCATGTTGTGTTCTCTAGGTGGGCAGTACAGGTTGAATTTAGCACTAAAGGACTCAAAATTCAAAAAATTGCCAAACTCATCCATTAAATGTGAAGCTGCCCATATTCCCTTTTCCATCCAAGTTCCCAGAAACAACGACTTCCTCTTGGACAAAACACATCTTTTATTCCAAAGGGGTACATTGTGCGGTGTAAAATTGTGCTTATTCAATAAGTTCCAGTAAAGGAGAACCTGTTGGTGAAAGTCTGATAATTTCACAGGTAATTTGTTTAAATCAAAATCACAGCGTAACAAAAAATCAATTCCACCCATTTTTTTGGAAAATTGCATCGGGGATAGTAAACCAGAAGGAATGTTTATGTGAAACAAAGGAATTTAACCACTTAAGTTTTAGTACCCCATTCATTACTGAAAAATCTATGGCTTTTAGACCACCTTCTTCTACGCTCTTAACTATGTCAGATTTTCTGATATAATGACATTTGTTTTTCCATATAAAATTGAAGTTCACCCTGTTGATTAAACGAATCATTTTACCTGAAATTGCTAAAGAAAAGGCTGGATAAATGGCTCTCGACAGACCTTCCATCTTTGATAACAGGACCCTCCCAAATAAGGTTGTATCCCTCTGTAGCCAAGAATTCAAAATTGTCTTACATTTATCAATATTTTTAAGAATGTTATTTTTTTCCCGTAATTCTTTATTTCTCGTAACAGTTGTGCCTAGGTATTTCACTTCTGATTTGATCTTTATATTACAAATTGAATCAGCCTGTTGGTCATGCAAGGCAAAAATTTCACACTTGTCAAAATTTACTTTTAAGCCTGATGCTCTAGAGAATTGGCTGACAGCATCTAGGGCTGTGGAAATTTGTCTTTCATTTTTTAAAAATAATGTTGTGTCATCCGCAAATTGACTTATCAAAATATGTTTTCCCAGAATATTTATGCCTTCAATACCCTTATTTTTGATCATAATAGACAATAATTCAGCAACTATTTTAAATAATAGGGGAGAGCTGTTACAACCTTGTCTAATACCTCTCTTTACAGTAAATCTTGAGCAGGTACCATGTTCCAAAACTACGCAACTGTTAATATCATTGTATAACATCTAATTAAATTGAGAAATTTCTGTCCAAAACCAAAACAACTCAAAGTTTCCAAAATAAAGGGATGCTCCACCGAATCAAAAGCTTTATAAAAGTCCAAAAATAAAATAAAACCAGTTTGAAAGAACATGTGGCTGCAATCAATCAAATCAGATACAAGTCTTATGTTGTTGTGTATAGATCTTCCACTAAGAAAACCAGATTATGTTTCATTTATTTCTTGGGATACCCCTTTTTTCATTCTAGCAGCAATAACTCCTGACAGCAACTTATAATCCGTGTTGAGTAAAGTGATTGGTCTTGAATTGTCAAGTATCCTTTTTTCCTTGCCATGTTCGGGAATAAGTGTTATTAGGCCTTGCTTCATGCTTGTCATTAATGTGTTTTTTTCAATACATTCTTGTATTGCCTTGAATAATATAATTCTGATTTCTTTCCAGAAGAATTTATAAAAATCGGCCGTAAGCCCATCAGAGCCAGGGGATTTGTTCAATGATAACTTGGAGCACACTGCATCTAGTTCTTCCATTTTCAGATTTGTTTCACAAAATTCTTTCAATGAAATATCTATTTTAGGTATAAAGTTCTCAATATTTTCAAAAAAATTGATAGATTCAGTATAGGAGTATGTAGATGAATAAAGATTATTGTAAAACATAAAAACTTCTTTTTCAATGCTTTTAGTATCTTTGCATTCTACTCCATTTATAAGCAAGCTTGTTATTGCGTTATTTTCCTCTCTTCTTTTTTCTAGGTTACTGAAATACAAAGTTTTCTTTTCTTCTTGCTCTAACCACTTTGCTCTCAATCTAATAAATGCACCCTGGGCTCTTTTGAGGTACAACTCATCTAATTTGGATTGTAATGTCATTAGTTTTTCTTAATCCTCACGAGACAGTTCTGCTTTACTGCAGCAGTGGTTAATTTCTTCAAACAAATTATTTTCTTCTTTTCTTTTTTCCCTAATAACATCCTTACTGAATTGTATGGAGAATTCTCTAATTTTGTATTTTACATATTCCCATTTATTGCAGAAACTATTAATGTTTTCAGAATTTTCCATTTCAGATATTATTTCTTATATCTTCATGCCATATTCCTTATTTTTAATCAAACTGGAGTTAAATTTCCAGTATCCCTTATTTTTCTTTTTCCCAATAACAGAATTCAGTTTCATTTCTATTAAACAGTGATCTGATAATGGAAAATGAAATGTCTGAAATCATATCTGTAACCGTTTCATCTACAAGCCAATAGTCAATTCTGGATTTACTGGTACCATTAGGCTTAAACCAGGAGTATTGTTTTTTCTTGGATTTAACCTTCTCCAAATATCCACCAGGCAGTTACTACTAATGAATTCTCCAATTGTGACATTATAACGATGACAGTCAAATCTTGAGGGCCACCTATCTTCCCATTCATCAGGAGTTATATTCCAGTCACCTCCCAATAATATATAATTTGTTGGGTATATCATCTTGAATTCTGACACAGTGGTACTAATAACTTCAAGCATTTGTTTGTTTTGGGCAGTAGTTCTGTAACCATACACATTAATTACAAACAAAAAATTACCTTCAACTTTCAAAACAACCAATAACCAATGCCCTTCCCCATCTGCCCTATGTGTAGTAATATCACCTGGGAATCTGTTAAAACAAATTGTAACACCAGCAGATCTGTTAGTCCCGTGACTAAATAATATACGATCACCCCGCTGGTTAATCCAAAAATTGACATTCAAGTCGGAAGAATGAGTTTCTTGCAGTAAAAGACATTGTGATTTACGCCCTTTGCAAAACAAAAATAGAGCTTTCCTTTTTACCAGCTCCTTAAGACCTCTCACATTTAAAGAAGCAAATGAGACCGTGCAGCTAAACATGACTGCCGAAAATTCAAAACTAAACTAAGAATAAGAATTGATCAATGATGTTTAAACTCAAATATGCAAACTTATTTCACTCTTTTAATACTTACAATGAACGTCCCATGTCCTCATGTTATACTCCTAACAAATAAGATTGTAGATCAAACCTTGCTCCTATTCAGCCAATCCGTCGACCCTCTATGTAACCATGGGGCCCACGATAATAAGCTCGTTTGCCATCCCGCTGAGCCTGTTCGATCTGCGGCCACAGCATTTTCCTTGCTTCTCGGTCTTCCCTCGGTAGCATTTCAGCGAAGTGTACACCTCTCTCCCTGCACACCGGGGAATCCCTGCTCTGACGCCAAATCTCGTCTTTGGCTAACCTTCGGACAAATAAGACGACCACATGTCTACTCCTATTGTCCTCCTTTCGGCCGACTCTGTGCACCACATCGATGGTTTCTTCAAGCTGGCGCACCTCCATGTCGGGGGCGATCCTATGGAAGAGTTGTATGATGTCCGCTCTGATGTTTTCGTCTCTCTTTTCGGTAAAGCCTTTCACTTTCAGACACCATCGCATCTTGTATCTCTCCTGCTCCCGAATTCTTTCTTTGAGCTCCTGGTTTTCCTACATGAGCTGTTCGTTACATTTCCCCACCTCGTCAATTTTCTTTTTGCAGTCTTTAACCTCTTCAGCGTGGAACTGGACCGCTTTAGTTAAGCAGGCGATTAAACTGCTGCTCTGCAAAGCTTGCTCCCGGAGTTGTGCCAGTTGATCGTCAAATTTCTTTTCCATGGCTTGAATGGCTTCCAATATGGTCAGGTTAGAGACCTCTTCATTATTTATTGAGTTCTTGCTTTTCTTGCTGATTGGGATCTTGCTCGGGGTTGCTGGAGCGGAATCTTCTTTTCGCTTGTTAGCTATGTTAGCTCCCATAGCGTAGTCATGATCAGTGCATTCCGCTTCATATACCTCTTTTGTGCTCATCGCGGGCTGGGACCTAGTATTGTCTTTTCCCTCGTTAATTGTTAATCTGGCAGGTTTGATGATACCTTGGTTTTCCATTTTGCCGTCGGAGTATTGTTCAGTCAAATGTAACGAAAAGGTTTGGGACAGATTCGCCGCAGCTTCTAATGTGCATTACTGCTCAATACGCCATCTTGCCCCGACCCTGATTGACTCCATCTGCTCACAGCCTCTCGAGTAATGTGATAGAACCCGCCGTCCCTCCTCGCCCCTTGCTCAACTAAATGAAAGATAATCTCCCCTCCCCCCGCCGCTCAACAAAACGAAAGAGATTTCACCCCAGGTCTACGCCGTCTTTGTATCGTCTAATTCGTATTGGGCTTGTTTTGGGCTTGTTTTTGAAGCTGCGGTCGCTTATTTGTCTTATCAGAGTTGGCAACCCTGGAAGAAACAGCCCATGAGCCAAGAGGCACCAGTACAGTTCTGCACCTGCAATCCGAATCTGTGTTACCAGCGACAGAGAAGATCTTCTGCTTTTCAGTTTCAGTCAGTTGTTACTCTAATCTTTATTTGTGCTTGCTTGTGGTGTAAGCCGGCGCGTTTGCTCAGGTGTGCGTCGTTGGTGTTTTGGTTTTGAATACTTCGGTTTATGTTTATCTTGGTGAGGGGACATCTCCAGAGTCATCAATGTAACATTAAATGTTATAGCATAACGTCACGGCTTGCTTATTCAGTGAAATCACGTTAGCACCAACGTTAACGGGCCAGCCGGTGATCAGCTACAAATCGAGACTTCAAGAAAATCGTTAAGTAACGTTACCATTACTAACGCCAGCAGTGAAGGAATTCTATTTTTAATCTGTGCCTCCCTTGTCTGGCCTTGTTGAGCCACAGGTATCCAGCTAAATTAGTCACTCACATTTCCGCTAGATGGCGAGCCTGAGTTGATCTAACGCTCTTGAGAAGCGCTCATCGTTGACCTCCGCAGGACAGTAGCTGCATGAGGGACCCTATCTTGGAAAGTAAATAATGCAAAATAGCGAACGCGTACCGCTTCGGAAACGATCTCAGTCGGTTCTGCAAACCTGAATTTGATATTGACTAATTTTTTTTCCGAGTGCAAATTTTACCTTCTTGAGTCAGTGAACCGGTGAAATTGCGTCTTGTTTGACGGTGATAACGAAGCCAATCGGTCAGTATCGTTTCTTATTATCACTTTCAATCCAAAGATGTTGTGGCGACTTCTGAAGTAAGCGGACGCGGAGTCAGGGATCTGCGTTTTTGAATCGCTCCTTCTGAACTTCGTTTTATTGTATTAGCGTTCAACATCTTAAACAGCAGGCAAAGTACAGCTTATCCTTTTTTTGAGGATTCACATTCAGACTAATCCAAAGCTCTATAGCCCTCTACTTACATACCTGCTCGGGGTTTTCTGATTAGACAATACTCTGGGGCCCGTGAGCCAATCACAGCAGCTCAGGCCAATTCATGCAAATTAGCAAGGAGCAGTTAACACCGACATTCAACTCATCCACCGAAGCGGCAGGAACGCCACGCAGCCCCCACCTAAGGGGTCTCGGTCCCCTGACGACCCCGTAATAAAGAAGGAACCCGCTACGACTATGTACACACAAACAACCCCCCCAGCACAATTAAAAACAACTATGTACACAATAAATTTTCAACATTCAAACAACTATTTTCAACAAAAGTCCGCCAAGTGTCTTGGCATCTGGCATCGCCGAGTTGGGCGACTGAGGCCCGGCGGAGGAGGTGCCGGACCCACCAGCGGTGAGGCGGGTAGTTGGGAAGGCGGACTCATTACCTCCGCGGCAGCGTCGTTGGAGAGGAGGGGGCGGTATGGAGCAAGCCTGTCCTGGTGTAGCACCGCCGTCTTCCTGCTGTGTGGCATCTGCACCTCGTAGACGACCTCCCCCAGGGGGCCCACGATCTCCCCAGGCCCCCGCCAGTGGTGTTGGAGCTTCGGAGACAGGCCCCTTTTTCGGATCGGGCAGTAGACCCACACGCGGTCCCCTTCCACAAAGGCCTGCCCCCTGCATCTCAGGTCGTAGCTACGCTTTTGGCGTAGCCCGGCCGTTTCCTGGGCCTGTCGGGAGAACTGGTGGACCACCCGCAGCCGCTCCAAAAGCCGCCGGTAGTAGTCCGCCTCTCCTGTTGCTGTTTCTTCAGGTTCGGGCGGGGCCCCAAACACCAAATCCACCAGTGTACGGAGCTCCCGCCCGAACATCAAAGTTGCAGGGGTGCACAGGCTCTACTCCTGCACGGCCGAGCAGTACGCCCACAGGACCAGGGGCACGTGACGGTCCCAGTCACGCTGGTGTTGGCTGGCAAGGATGGCAAGCTGAGTGGTAAGCGTGTGGTTGAACCGCTCAACCAAACCGTCACTCTGTGGATGGAGGGGAGTCGTGCGGGTCTTGGTCACCCCCAGCCGCTCGCAGATCGCCGCCAACACTTGCGCCTCAAAATTTTGCCCCTGGTCGCTGTGCAGCTCTCGACCAGGCGCTGCGCGGTCGTCTCTGCGCTTTGATCGGGTACGGGGTATGCCTCAGGCCACTTTGTGAAGTAGTCCATCGCCACCAGGATGTAGCAATTCCCAGCATCGGTGACGGGAAATGGCTCAAGAATGTCCACCCGACCCGCTCCATCGGGGTGCCAACGACGTACCGCTGCAGGGGGGCGTGTGATGTTCAGCTGGGCCCCTTCTGAGCCGTGCAGGAGTCACAGCAGTTCACATGGAGCTCTACGTCGCGGCGACAACCCGGCCAGTAGAATCGCCCCCACAGGCGACGCAGGGCTTTTGTCACTCCGAAGTGGCCTGCCCCCACCGAGCCATGCACCAGCTCAAGGACCAAGGGGCGCAGCTTGTGAGGCACCAGGAGCTGGAGTATGTCGTGCTCCTGGCCGGGTGCCTGCCACTGCCGATGAGCCAGCCCGTCCAGCAACTCCAAGTGCTGGAATTGGCTCTGATAGGCCTTCAGCTCCTGACCTTCCGCCGCAACCTCAGCCCATGCTGGTGGCGTGCCTGACTCCAGCCACTCCCTCACCTTCCGCAGAGTGTCGTCCACCTCCTGCTCCTCCTGCAGCTGCTGACGCTCCATCGGCACTCGCCCCCCCTCTGCTTCTGTCGCTACGGCAGCCACCACCTTGAGAGCCGGCTGGTCCCGCTCATCCAGCCGCTGGCAGTACCTGCACTCCTGCACAGCACACGGCCGCCGGAACAGGCCATCAGCTTTTCCGTGGTGGCGCCCCGGGCTATGCTCGGTGGTAAAGTCGTAGCCCTGCAGGATCTCTAGCCAGCGCGCCACTTGACCCTCAGGGCTGCGGAAGTTCAGCAGCCAAGTGAGGGAGGCGTGGTCAGTGCGCAGCCAGAAGGTGGCGCCTTGCAAGTAGGGGCAGAAATGGCGGAGCGCCCTGATGACGGCCAGCAGTTCCCTTCGAGTGGTGCAGTAATTGTGCTCCGCTCGGCTCAGGGCGAGGCTATAGTAGGCGACCACCCTCTCCCATTCTGCTTCCTGCTGGGATAGGACGGCCCCCACCCCGGTGTTGCTAGCCTCGGTGTCCATGATGAAGGGTTGCTGCACATCGGGATAGGCCAGCACTGGGGCCTGTGTGAGAGCCGCCCTGAGCCGAGCAAATGCAGCCGCGCGCTCCTCAGTCCACTCGAAGGCCTGCTCCTTGTCCGTGAGGCGATGCAGTGGGCTAGCGATGGATGCAAAGTCCCGCCCAAACCGTCGGTAGTAGCTCGCCAGCCCCAGGAAACTGCGCAGCTCGCCCATGTCTGCCGGCACCGGCCACTCACGCACTGCGGCCACCTTTGCTGGGTCAGTGGCCACCCCCTGCCCACTCACTACGTGCCCCAAGAACACCGTCTCATGCCAAAACAGCTGGCACTTCTTTGGGTTGAGTCGGAGCCCCGCCCGCCGGATAGCAGCGAGCACTTCTCGCAGGTTGGAGAGGGCGCCCTCAAAACTGCTGGCGTGCACCAGCAGGTCATCAAGGTACACGGCGCAGTGGTCCCGGGGAACAGCTGACAGGACCCTCTCCATCAGTTGCTCAAAGGTCGCGGGGGTGTTGCACAACCCCAACGGCATGACCCGGAACTGCCGAGCCCCTGCCCGATTGTGAATGCGGTCTTTAACTTGGCGTCGTCAGACATGCGCATCTGCCAGTAGCCGCTGCGGAGATCAAGCGAGCAGAACCAGCTGGAGCCCGCTAGGTGGTCGAGTGCCTCATCGATGCGTGGAAGGGGATGGGCATCCTTCCGGGTTACTGCATTCAGGCGCCGGTAGTCGACGCAGAACCTCCACTCGCCATTCCTTTTTCGGCACCAGGAAGGCAGGGGCTGCCCACGGACTGTCAGAGGGCTCAATTATGCCCGCCACGGCCATCTCCTTCACCTTCTATTCTGCGACTCGTCGTCTGGTGAGGGAGAGGCAGTGCGGTCGCAGGCGAATGGGCACGGCATCCCCGGTGTCAATGGTGTGCTGCACCAGGTCCGTTTGAGTGCACTGCTCGTCGCGGACAGCGAAGAGGTTCGCGTTGTTTATCAGCAGGGCTTTCAGCTGCTGGCTTTGAGAGGGGTTGAGGCCGCTGCAGCTGTGCTGCCACAGCTCATGGATGGCGTCCCTTGTGTCGATCGGGGATGAGCAGGGTTGTGGCGAAGGATCCAGGCAGACGGGGCGCGCATTGTAGCTTGTGTTGATTGGCTGGGGCAGCGAACTGGCTGGTTGGGCTAAAACCACGGCATGTGGGTGGTCTCTCCTCGTGGTTTGTTTCCCCGCCGTTGACTGAAGGTCGTAGGTGGTAGCACCGATGACGAGGGCGGGGCGGGCGATGTCTACCGTGACACCCCAGCGCGCCAACAGGTCTAGCCCCACGATGCAGTCATCCCGGATCTCGGCCAACCAGAACTGGTGGTCGAGCCGACGATCCCCCATGGCCAAGCTCACCTGCTTCCAGCCCTTCATGCCCATTTTCTGGCCAGTTATTGACTGCAGCTGCATGTTGGTGGGCTCCCAGTGAGCACCGTGCAGGATTCCTGGGCACACTAGGGAGATGGTGGTGCCCATGTCGACCAGCGCCGTGCAGGGTTGCCCATCCAGTCAGCACTGTAGGTACAGCCCACCACCCATGCCCAGCTGGCCTGCCCGTGGGAGAGAGCTACCCTCGTCCACCTTGAGAAAGGCAGAAAAATGCAAATTTTGCCCTCCCGCCTTGAAACAGGCAGGGTAATGGATCGTTTGCTCATTCACCTTTACAAAGGAGGTTGGACTGGAATTCTACCTGTCTGCCTTTAAAAAGGCACTTTTGCTCAGTTTGGACGCAGCTGGCTTAAGCTCAGGGCGGTGGGGACTGACCGGACTGGGGAGGATGTGTTCCTGGGGTGGCGGTCTTTTCACAGCGCCACCCCTGGTTTGTTTCCCGGCGGCTGGTGTCCTTGATGCTTCGGCGTCGGGGCAGGGCAATAGCAGGCGATGCACCCCGGCTCACCGCAGCGGTAGCAACGCTGCTGCTGATTTGACACAGTGCGTGTCCAGTGCACCTCCTCCGCCTCTTCGCTGAAGTCCGCTGTACGGACCCGAGGGCGAGGTCTGCTCTGTTCGGCTGGTTGGGTCTCCCCCAAGATGTCCGCTGCTCGCTCAGCCTCCTGCAGTGCCTCGTCTAAGGAGCAGGGCGCCGCCAAGATGACGTGGTGCCTAAGTCTCTCAGGTATGAGAGACTGTAGGAAGGCATGCAGCGCCAGCTCGTCCCGCCCCCTGGACCCGAGGTTTGGATACCCTAAGTGGGCGTGGTGTCTCATGTCGGTCGCCACGGCTCCCCAACCCTCCCCGGGTTAGCGGCGGCGACATGTCAACTTCTTCCGGTGTAGTTCGGCGGATTCACGGCGCCCGTAGCGTCGGTCGAGTGCGGTGACCACCGCCTGTAGGCCGCTCTGCTCATCAGCGTCTAGGTCCAGCAGAATCTGCCACGCTGACCCCTCTAAGGCTGTCACCAGGCGCATCGCCGTCTCTGCCTCCGTCCATCCGCTGTGCTGCACGATTAGCTTCACCTGCGCGTGATATGGCTCCCATTGTAAGGAGCCATAGTAGTGCGGCAGCTTCACTTCCCGCTGCATGCCCGCTGAGGCTGGTACATCCGCCGCTAGCGACCGCACCCTTTCCCTCATCGGCAGGCCCAAAGCTGGGGTGTGGCTTTCCTCGGTCAGGATCCCAGCAGCACTGCTCCGCTGCCCTTGCCTCGCCAACTACGCCTCTAGTCGCTGGATCTCCCGCTGTAGCTCATCGCATCCCACTTCTGACACCAGTGTGGCGACTTCTGAAGTAAGCGGACGCGAAGTCAGGGATCTGCGTTTTCAAATCGCTCCTTCTGAGCTTCGTTTTATTGTATCTGCGTTCAACATTTTCAACAGCAGTAAAACAGCAGGCAAAGTACAGCTTATTCCTTCTTGAAGGTGCACGTTAAGACTGCCCAAAACTCTATAGCCCTCTACTTATATACCCGTTCGGGGTTTTCTAATTAGACAATTCTCTGGGGCCCGTGAGCCAATCACAGCAGCTCAGGCCAATTCATGCAAATTAGCAAGGAGCAGTTGACACTGACATTCAATTCATCCACCGAAGCGGCAGGAACGTTACAATATATATCTAATTTTTTTTTTTTTTTTTTTTTTTTTTTTTTCAAGCATATATTACAAAATATAATGAATGCACATCATGCATATCTTAAACTTCAGATATGTTAAACGTTTGGACAGGAATTTATCGGGTCAAAAATGAAGAGAAATGCTTTATTCATTTGGCTTTTTACTCACCATAATGCAGACTTCACTATTAATGCTTAAAACATATCTTTACAAAATTTGTTTTTCAAGTTGCAAACTTTACAGACAGTAATTTGAAAATGCAGACTACTTTGCATTGCTCAGCAGAATCAAAATTGTTCGCCATAATACACTACCAGTCAAACAATTGGACACATTGCCTTTCAAAATGTCTTCAGTATGTTTTCACACTTTTACTGTGGTTCATTTTTTTCTGTAAAGAGGAGAAAAATATCAATTTTTCCAATTATTTCTGGTCCAGTTCTTTTAAAACTGACATTTTAAAAACAAACCAAAGTGATATACATGAAGTTAGCCGGATTGGCAGGTAACTAGTTGTTTAGACTATTTCAGTGATTATCATTCCGCACTATCAACACATTATCAGTATGAGTGTTGGGAAAACTCACTCCAGTGACTAACAGAGGCTTATGCAGCACTTTAATATTTCAGATGTGTTTATGTTTTTGATGTAGAAAATAGTGAAAAGGTGAATGATTCACATCTATTAGGGCTACTCAATTAATCGAATCGCGATTATTTTCAGCGCAATAAAAGTAACTGCCACTATGAGGCAGGCAGACGAGCTTGCTTATTACCTTTCCTATGACACATACTTAATGCGATCATTTGAAATGCTTCCGGGAAGAAAACTGTGATTTGAAGTCCACTAATTACCAGCGAGGTAGCTCACCTTAAATCAATTCCCGTGTACTTTGCCTAACTTGCAATCAAGCCATTTATTCAGCCAACTGACCAATGAAAACCAAAATGTGGCCAATAATGATTAAGAAGAGATAATGAGAAGCAGCCCCGTTTACACGTACGCGGTTATTTTGACAAACGGAGACATTTCCCTGCGTTTGTGCCCTTCGTTTACACGCAAACGGAGAATTCGCCTCTGAAAACGATTCTTTCTAAAAACTCCGGCCAGAGTGGAGATTTTGGAAAACTTCGGTTGCAAGTTTGCATGTAAACTGAGAAAAACGGAGTTTTAGGCAGCCGACGTCACAGTATGCGCCAGAACTTGCACCTGCGCCAAAGGTGCAACCTATGTTTACATTTTCACTTGGCTCTGGTGATCATGGATGATCGTGATTAATTTCTGTTGTTGCTATTTTCGGGATAGGGGAGAGCCGGTGTGAAAGTAACGTGGAACGAAAGTAATACGACGATTTACTCACAGCCATCCACACTTGGATGCGTCAAATTAGGTCAGCACGTCCAGCTCGCGACACTCTCCAGACCCGGGAAAAATCTTGAAGTTTCGTTGCTTCCCCGCGAAACGAGACCGGGAAGACCGTTTTCCACAGTGGTGAGTAAATTCAGACAAATGGTAAACTTTTTGTCTTTATCGCTCCATGTGTCATATTTATGATGAAATGATAGGTCATTTAGTTTTGTAATATATCCTGAAGTTTGAAATGTCAGGCTTTTTCCACTTTAGAAGCAATCCTGGTTCAAATGTCAGGAATCACTGTCATTAAAAAATGTGTTATAATTTAAAAAATGCCAAGTTCGTCCCCTCTCTGCTAATCGGCCGAATTTTCTGTTCTAAAGCTCATTAAAAAATGTGTGTGTTATATTTTACCAAATGAAAAAAACAGAACTGCCAAGAGTTGACCAGGGACAGAACTAACCAGAGAGGTGCAAAGGTTGACCAGCAGGTTTATGAAAAAATATGCCTTTTTTTTGTCCAAAAATGAGGCGGACAGAACTAACCAGAGGAGGGCAGCAGAGGTGCAGGACGGAAGTACCAACGGTTACGTTCGTCCCTTTCTGCTAATGCGGCCGCACTTTGTGTTTTAAAGCTCACTAAAAATGTGAGTGTTATATTTTACCGACAGAAAATGCCAAGAGTTAGGGTCAGAACTAACCAGAGAGGAAAAGTTGACCAGCAGGTTTACAAAAGGGCCTTTCTTGATGTCCGAGGAGGCGAGAGTATAAGGAGGGCAGCAGAGGTGCGTGGCGTTTGTCATGTCACCCTGTTCAGGTACTGCAAGAGGAGGGCAGAGGCAGGAGGGCAGGAGGCCAAAGCCCCAGGGTACAGGGCTCACAACAAAGTCTTCACAGAAGAACAGGAGAAGAGACAGCAGGCATATATAAAGAGAGCAGCTGATATATATTTTGGCCTGAGTCCTAAAGAGGTTGGAGAAACACTGCAGACAGAGCTACACCACTACCGCCATTTGCCTAAGATAGCAAGCACCTCCGCTCCAGATCTGCCCCGGCTCTGAGCCAGATCAGCTGGAGTCGGCACAGAGCCGGGGCAGATCCGGAGCGGAGGTGCTTGCTATCTGGGAATTAACCTCTTTTTTCATGCTGTTTTAGGTGCGAAAGTTTGCATATGAGCTGGCCGAAAATATTGGCCTCAAAACTCCATGTTCATGGGAGAAAAACCAGATGGCGGGGAAGGACTGGCTCACCTCCTTCCTCGAGCGCAACAAAACCCTGTCCATCCGTCGACCTCAAGCCACCAGCATGTCCCGTTCCACCAGCTTCAACAAGACCAACGTGACAGCGTTTTTTAAAAACCTAAAGACTGTCCTCACCCGCTATAATTTTGAAGCAAAGGACATCTGGAATATGGATCAAACAGGTAAAAATTTATATTTAGATAAATTAAAAAGCAACAGTGATTTGCAAAAGCAATAATTCATTTCATTTATTATTTCAGGTACCACAACGGTTCAAGTGCCAGACAAAATCATTGCCACCAAGGGGCAGTGCCAGGTCGGTGCTGTGACCTCTGGGGAAAGAGGGACATTGGTGACTGTTGCCTTTGCTGCCAACGCACAAGGCAACTTTGTTCCCCCTTGCTTTATCTTCCCAAGGAAGAAGTTCCAGGACCACTTCATCCGGGATGGCCCCCTTGGCTGCACTGGTTCTGCCAATGGATCGGGGTGGATGCAGGAGACCGATTTCTTGGCATTTTTACTGCATTTTGCAAGACACACCCGCGTGACCCCAGAGTCAAAGTTGCTGCTACTCTTAGACAATCATCCATCACACCTCTCTGTGGTAGCTATTGACTTTTGCAAGCCACATGGCATTGTACTCCTGTCATTTCCACCCCACTGCTCCCACTGTCTTCAGCCGCTAGACCGAAGCGTTTTTGGTCCTCTGACGCACTATATTAACAGTGCAGCAGACAATTGGATGCGAATGAACCCTGGAAGAACTTTGACCATCAACAACATCCCGAGTCTTGTGGCTAAAGCTCTGCCCAAAGCTGCGACAGCACGCAGCATTTCATCTGGGTTCGAGTGTACCGGTATCTGGCCCTCGAATCCAGATATTTTCAGTGAGACAGACTTTGCTCCAGCTTTTGTGACCGACCGTCCTGCACCAGCACCAGCTCCATCCCCAGTGCCAGCTCCATCACCAGCGCCCTCTTCATCACCAGCGCCAGCTCCATCACCAGCGCCCTCTTCATCACCAGCGCCAGCTCCATCACCAGCTCCATCACCAGCACCCTCTTCATCACCAGCGCCAGCTCCATCACCAGCGCCCTCTTCATCACCAATGTCCGCTTCATCACCAGCGTCCTCTTCATCACCAATGTCCGCTCCATCACCAGCGCACGCTCCCTTAAGACACCACCAACCTAGCCAGAGTCCATTTGAGCTGCATCCCCATGAGTCTGCCATTCCTGTAGATGGTAAGAGTTTGCGTCTGTGTGTGTCTTTAAATGTGCATGTTGAGCCTTGCCAAGCATTTTTTTTTTTTTTTGGAAATATTATCTATGCTTGTGGTTCCAGGAACATCTAGTGGCACGCCAATACAGAGGTTCAGCCCAGAAAAGGTTCGCCCATATCCAAAGGCTGGCTCGAGGAAAGAAAATAAGAGGCAGAAAGAGGTGAGCAGAGTGTCGTTTTTAACTTGTCTTGATTTTCTTGCTTGTATAAAAACAAGCTGATTCTGACTATCATCTCATTGAATGTTGCAGGTCAACAGCAATACTGACCGACACCCCAGTAAAAGCTGCTTTGGAGGAGGAGAGTCGGCAGAGGGGGCAGAAAAAATAGTCCTCTTCAAAACGCCCAAAGAAAATGTTGTTTAGTGGACACACTGCAACCAGAGTTTCTCAGGGCAATGATGAGGAATGTCTTGTTTGTGGGGTGACATTTTCCTCATCTTTGCTCGGAGAAGTGTGGGTGCGGTGCATCTTTTGTCTGCTGTGGTCACATGAGGCATGCACTGAGGGTGCAGCTCATTATATCTGTCACAACTGTGATAATGAGTAAAGTAATTTCATAATTTTTATAAATAGACCAATTGCACCCCAGATAGCAAGCACCTCCGCTATGGATCTGCCCCGGCTCTGTGCAGACACCAGCTGATCCGGCTCAGAGCCGGGGCAGATCTGGAGCGGAGGTGCTCGCTATCTGGGACGTTAAACATGTTCACGTTTACTTTTGAAACATTTGAAGCAAATTAAAATGTTTAAAACAAATGTCTGATTGTTTTTGTTTCTGTTTTAACGACAGTAATTTAAAAGATTCCAGTTAATTTCATCACGTTACTTTTGTCCGGCCTGTGTGCCACTTTCATTCCGACTGGAGGGGTCGAAAGCAGCAATGCGCAACTTCCGTTCGACGTCAAACTATGCCGAAGTCAATATATATTGGGATGATTTAGCACCTGATATTGACAGAGCACACACGAAAGTAGTTAATCGCTCTGAAAAATTTTTTCGGTCTGTAACGTTATCTTTTAAAATGACGTCCATGTGAAAAATGTTACTTTCGTGCCAGCTCTCCCCTACTGATTGGCTCACCTGGGCTTGAGCTTATCGTTACACTGCCACCTACAGGTTTGATATGCTCTTGACGGCATATAGCCTATACACGGGTACGTGTAAACTAAAACTTTTCTGAAAACTGATACGTGTGCATGATATTATTTTTGAAAACGGAGACGGTGAAATGTTCGTTTATGAAAATAGCCGGCCACGTGTAAACGGAGTGGCAGAGAGACCTATCCAGGCTGCCGTGTTAGATTGAAAGAATGTCAATAATCTGAATAATTAGCAGACCTCTGAATTCCACCTCTCATCGGGGAATTTTGTATTTATTATTAAAGATATTTCTTAATGAAATTATTTAGATGGCCCTGGTTTTAAGCGCTTAAAAACAGTGGCGGGCGGCGGACGGAAAACCGAGGGGACGGAAAACATCCCTTGAAACAGGTGAGATTAGTGACCCGATTTCAATCATTGTTCTTGGTCAACATGTTAGTTTCCCTTATAATTAAATGTTTAGGCGAGTGAATAATAAATTCTATAAAATGTTTAATTCACATGCCTGAATAGGAAACTCTTCACGAAAAAACCACTGTGGATTTTCTGCGTTACATTTTGTCACATCCTAAGCATGTCGTCAAACCTGTGCTTAATGATTGAAATACGCTCTTTTTTTGCGTTCAACTGATGCGTTTGATTTCGTCTTAACGAAGGCAATTAGCTACACCTGAGAGGGGAGAGTTACAGTGTCCTTTACCAGGGAAATTGACTGGAAACAGTTCAAGACTAATAAGCAGTTTGAAGACATGTTTATCGCCCTCCTTGCTTTCCGTCCACTGCCCGCCACTGCTTAGGCTACGTGAAGTAGAGAACATTTTGTGAAGCCTAATTGCCTAATTGAGCGAATCAACTGTTTGATTGCAAATTGAGCAAAGTAATTGGGAAGGGGGTGACAGCAATTGTCGGGTAGAGGATGATGACTTTGCAGACCTTAACTTTGTGTTGTTCAGCGCGTAATTTACCTGAATGTGTTTGCCAAGTCTTCACTGAATTTATCAATTGTGTGCAATGCGACAATCACTTCTCTCACTTCATGTTTGATATGCTTCACAAAATGTTTTCCACTTCGCATATGTTTTGAAACGCTTAAAAACCAGGACCATCTTAACACGTTGACTGCCAACTACGAGATAACTCGTAATGGCGGGTCAGGGCCAGCGCCAGAAAAATTCGGGGGAAATTATCCATCCCTTTATTGACAACAATTGGTCCTGGCTAATTCTAGATGGTTTTCCTTTATAAGCACGTTTTCTAATTCAAGAATAATCAAGTGGCAATTGAAGACACGGCTTCTCTCCCCCATGCGATCTAACAGCAAATAATGGGCTACATTCAGTGCAGAAAAATAATTAAATTATAATTAGGTCAATGCACTGGCACTCAGCAATGGTAATTTTTTTTTTTTTTCAGCGAGAGCGAATTTCAGAACTCTTCGCGAATGAAGGTAATTCTGGTGACAAGTATACGTGGTTTCCTCCGTTTTCATTTTCCAGTCTAACAGCTGGCTATTTTTACAGCAAGTTGCGTGACCGTGCTGCAAAAAACAGGTGTAGGTACTTGCCGTAATTTACCTTCATTCGCAAAAAGAGTTCTGAAATGCCGCTTTGCTGGAAAAAAATTAACGTTGCTGAGTGCCTGTGCATAGACCTAATTATAATTAAATTATTTTTTGCACTGAATGTAGCCCATTATTTGCTGTTAGATCGCATGGGGAGAGAAGCCGTGTCTTCAATTGCCACTTGATTATTCTTGAATTAGAAAAACGTGCTTTATAAAGGAAAACCATCTAGAATTAGCCAGGACCAATTGTTGTCAATAAAGGGATGGATAATTTCCCGAATTTTCAAGTCTGGCGCTGGTTCCTGACCCGCCATTAGCTGGCAGTCAACGTGTTAAAGTGATTTTATTTTTAAAAAATCTTTTTAATGATATGTAAAAATTATACGAGAGGTGGAATTCAGAGGTCTGCTGTTAATTCAGATTATTAACATTCTTTCAATCTAACACGGTAGCCTGGTTAGGTCTGTCTGCTTCTCATTATCTCTTCTTAATCATTATAGGCTACATTTTGGTTTTGACTGGTCAGTTGGCTGAATAAATAGCTTGATCGCAAGTTAGACAAAGTACAGGGGAATTGATTTAAAGTAAGCTAATTATGCCAATGCGATGGAGGCTGTCCAACCTCGCTGGTAATTAGCGGAATTCAAATCACAGTTTTCTTCCCGGAAGCATTTCAAATGATCGCATTAAGTATGTGTCATAGAAAAGGTAATAAGCAAGCTCGTCTGCCTGCCTCATAGTGGCAGTTACTTTTATTGCGCTTAAAATAATCGCGATTCGATTAATTGAGCAGCCCTACATCTACTGTTGTTTGGCTCCTTAGATGTTACTTTACTAATGGTTGTTGGAAGTTCATATTGAAAACATGAGCAATGAACAGTTCACATCTTTGTTGGATGTTGCAACAGTGGCAGTTGAATTTCATAATAAAAGTCTGTGTGTTGAACAGCTTGCTTCTTTGTTGGATGTACAACGCATTGTTTCTTAATAGTCATAGTATGCCTATGTTTAACCCTTTGAGCGCCATGGTGTAAGATATCAAAACCAGATGCTGTTGAAAACCTATCATGTGGCAACTTGTTTAAAAGAGTTCCCGCAGGGTAGCTCTTTTAAATGTAAGGATTTTGCGTAGGATTTTGAGGGAAAAGAGGAATCTTTATAAGATGTACATAAAGGATAACAATGAGAACACTAAGGATGAATACTGTAAAATGCGGGCTGTGGTCAAAAAAGAGCTGAGGAATGCTAGAAGACTGTATGAAACACAAATTGCAGAGGGGGCAAAAACTAACCCTAAGCGCTTCTTTCAGTACTGTAGCAGAAAAAGGAAAGTCAAAGAGCAGGTTAAGTGCATAAAGAATAAAAATGAATCGCTGCTATATGATAACAAGGATATTGCGGATGCCTTAAACAGTTACTTTGTTGAGAATTTTACCTCAGAGTGGGTCTTTATTCGGCCAGAGGACATGTTAAATGCTCAAGATTATTTAGCGGAAATTGAGGTTAGGGATAACGAAGTATTAGACAAGTTGCATAAACTAAAGGCAGATAAGGCGGCGGGTCCTGATGGCTTATATCCTCGAGTGCTCAGGGAAGTTGGTGAGATCATCTTTGAGCCGCTATCTGCCATCTTCAGACGGTCTGTAGAAACTGGAGAAATACCAAATGATTGGAAACAGGGCAATATAACACCAATATATAAGAAAGGGGACCGTACTGAGCCAGGAAATTACAGGCCAGTCAGTTTAACTTGCATTGCGTGCAAAATATTGGAATCTATCATAAAAGATGAGCTGGACTTATTTCTTGAATGTAACAGTATCTTGAGGGATAGCCAACATGGTTTCCGTAAGGGAAGGTCATGCCTGACAAACCTTCTGGAATTTTTTGAAGAGGCCACCAAGACTTATGACCAGAGCAGGGTTTATGACATCATATACTTGGATTTTCAGAAAGCATTTGATACAGTACCGCATAAGAGACTAATTTTTAAAATGAGCTCCATTGGAGTTACAGGAGGTATTCTGGAGTGGATTCAAAACTGGTTACAGGACAGAACACAAAGAGTGGTGGTCAATGGTATCTCATCTGAGCTAGGTATGGTGGGCAGTGGCGTCCCCCAGGGATCGGTGTTGGGACCCCTGCTGTTCCTCATCTACTTTAATGACCTTGATAGGAATATTGAGAGCAGATTAGTTAAATTTGCAGATGATACTAAATTGGGGGGTTTGGCAAATAGTTTAGAGTTCACTAAAGTGATTCAGGATGATTTGGATAAAATCCAGAATTGGGCAGAAATGTGGCAAATGAAATTTAATGTAGCGAAATGTAAAGTTGTACATGTAGGTAATAAAAACATAGACGGGATTACTTCATAGGAGGTTTAAAACTTGAATCTGCTCCACACGAGAAAGATCTGGGAGTGATTGTTGACCAAACCCTCACAGGCTCTAGCCATTGTGCCGTAGCAGTTACAAAAAAGCCAATCGAATGCTGGGATACATTGCCAAAAGTATTGAGTACAAATCTAAGGAGGTGATGCTTCTTTTGTACAACACATTTGTCAGACCACATCTGCAGTATTGTGTGCAGTTCTGGGGACCATACTTTAAGGAAGATATAGAGGCTCTAGAGAAAGTTCAAAGAAGAGCCACTAAGCTTATTCCAGGTATAAAACATGAAAGCTATGAGAAGAGGCTGAAGATCCTTAATCTCTTTAGTCTTAGGAAAAGGAGACTAAGGGGTGATTTGATTGAGGTCTTTAAATATGTTAAAGGGATTAACAAAGTGAATTATGTAGGATTCCTTCGACCAAGTGTTGTTAGTAGAACTCAGGGTCACAAATGGAAGTTGGCCAAAGGTAAATTTAGCACTGATATTCAGAAATATTTCTTCACCCAAAGAGTAATTTCGATGTGGAATAGCTTGCCTGACCATATTGTTGAGGCAGAGACCTTGGGAGTTTTCAAGAGCAGTCTTGACTTAAAGCTAGATACCATTGAGTCATTGAGTATCTGAAGGGATATATTCACAATAGTACAAAAAACTGGTGAGCGTAGTTGGGCTGAACGGCCTGTTCTCGCCATTCATGTTATGTTATGTTATGTTATGTTATGTTATGATAGGTTTTCAACAGCTCAGGATAATTACATGTTTAATTCCTTAAAAATTTATTCAGCGCTCAAAGGGTTAACAAACAGGTATTGAAATAGATGAATATGCTAGATATGCATCATAAAATCTTGTTAATACATCAGCAGTGTACTCTTCCATTCCGCCATGCTTTTTAATATTAAAAATGCGTAAATAGCGTTATACACATGGACAGGGGTGGACTGGGGCAAAAGATTCGTCCGGGAATTCGTACCTGACCGGCCCACTCTCCAGGGGGCGGGGATGGGGAGGTAGTGGCCGGCTGAAAAAACTTCATGCTTTTTGGCAAAAAAGTATGCATTTTAACATCATATTGGACCGTATTTCCCATAAAACATTGATATTATTAGGCTTTGAGTTCATATAACACCAATTGGCCTACAACAACATAATTATAGATATTTCAAGGGAACTCTTGCGCTTCAACCGTGATAAAATTAATGTGCGGTGCTCTCGAGGCCAGGACAAGTTCAAACCACAAGGAACAATAGGTCACTTCAATGAAAGGAACCCAAGGAACGCCCGGAGCACTCAAATGATTATAAAAGATTTTATTGGTGCAAACAGACCAACGTTTCAATGCTACTGCGTCTTCTTCAGAGTAAAACAGGTATTGCTATAATCATGGAGAATATGAGCGTCCTCCCTAGAAAAGTGGGTTTCTGATGTGATAATCAGTGAGGTGGGAGCTGAAATACTTCAGCCAGTGTCCATATGCCAGCAATTCAGGGGGTTGAAATGTATCACCATGTGAATTAAAGTCTTTGCGAGCCATCAAATACAATAAACAAACAGGCATTCTTATTTAGAAACCTTTCGATTAAAGAAAACACAACAGATTGAATTCATCATTCAAGCCATTAGGTTCAAGGGTGTTCAATGTGTATATCCAAAATGCCTCTCTCCTCAAAAGTTTATTAATCAGATCTCCTCCTCTTTGTGAGGAGGAGACTTTCTCGATACCCCAAAACTTTGAAGTTGCACAAGAACCATGATTTACTTTTTCGTAATGCCTAGCAATTGCGTATTCCAAATTATTATTGCGTATGGCAGCTTTGCATTCCGCAATTCTAAGCTTTAAAGCTCGTTTTGTCTGACCCTCGTAAACCATGCCACAGGTGTAAGCATGGGGAGTGCTTTTGCACCGTCTTATGCGTGTTTAGTATTGGGATGGTGGGAAGAGAATTTAATTCAAAATGTAACTAACAATTCATTCAGCTCCAAAATCCTTATTTGGAAAAGGTACATAGATGAAATTTTATTTGTGTACACGGGCACTGATGAGGAATTAAACCAGTTTGTGGAGTACGTCAACTCAAGCACGCCATTCTTACGCTTCACGACAGAGCAATCTAAACATGAAATTAACTTCTTAGATCTAACCATTTACAGAAATGAACATGGAGGTCTGGATACGACTATCTATCATAAACCCCTCAGCAGAAACACCCTGCTTAGAGCAGATAGTAATCATCCCAAACACCTAATAAAGAACATCCCAGTGGGACAATTTCTGCGACTAAAACGAAATTGTAGCGCTATGAATGAATTTAAACGTAAGGCTTTGGAGATGACTGAGCGCTTTCAAGTGAGAGGATATTTGGAGACCAACATTTGTTCCGCCTATCAAAGGGCAATGCACATGGATAGAGCCCGCATCCTAGACCAATTGCAGCACTCTTCCGCACCACGCCTCTGCTTCTCTACCGAATTTTCTCCGCTAGCCGGAGAAATCAAAAGCATTGTTAAAGGACCAGTGTGTAAGATTTAGAGTCATCTAGTGGTCAGATTATAGATTGCAACCAACTGACCATTCCTTTTCTCAGAAAACCTACGGTGGCCGCAAAACTTGCGAAAACGTGAAAGGTGCTCTCTTGTGTCAGTGCTTTATTCATTTACTTTTTTCCCATTCTGGGCTACTGTAGAAAAAATGGTGGCGCAACATGGCGTTCTCCACGGAGGTGGATCCGCTCCCATGTAGGTTTAAAGGGCTTATTCTAAGCGAAATGAAACTCAAAGACTATTGTTTTCACGCGATTATACACTACTAAAAAAGTAGTTATGAATGTTATATTCCATTTCTGCCAAAATATCAATCTAAAGTCTACACACTGCTCCTTTAAGAAGCATTGGCATGTTCTACAATGTCACCCAACCTTAAAAGAAATTTGCGCGGAGCCCCCTTTGATTTCGTTCAGAAGGTCTCGCTCATTTAAAGACAGGCTTGTACACACAGTTTTGAGTTCTCCCCCAAAAACTACGTGGTTGCCCTCCCCACCCTCAGGTTTTTATAGGTGTGGTCACTGCACCCACTGCAGTAATTCATCCCACACAAAGTATTTTTCATATCCACGCACAGGTAAAAAACTCAACATCAATACTTTCATTAATTGTAGCACTACCCACGAAATATACATTCTGAAATGCCCCTGTGGCATGGTTTACGTGGGTCAGACGAAACGAGCTTTAAAGCTTAGAATTGCGGAACACAAAGCTGCCATACACAATAATAATTTGGAATACACAATTGCTAGGCATTACAAAAAAGCAAATCGTAGTTCTTGTGCAACTTCAAAGTTTTGGGGTATCAAGAAAGTCTCCTCCTCACAAAGAGGAGGAGATCTGATTAATAAACTTTTGAGGAGAGAGGCATTTTGGATATACACACTAAACACCCTTGAACCTAATGGCTTGAATGATGAATTCAATCTGTTGTGTTTTCTTTAATCAAAAGGTTTCTAAATAAGAATGCCTGTTTGTTTATTGTATTTGATGGCTTGCAAAGACTTTAATTCACATGGTGATACATTTCAACACCGCTGAACTGCTGGCATATGGGTTTTGGCTGAAGTATTTCAGCTCCCACCTTACTGATTATCACATCAGAAACCCACTTTTCTAGGGAGGACGCTCTATATTCTCCATGATTATAGCAATACCTGTTTGACTCTGAAGAAGACGCAGTAGCGTCAAAACATTGGTCTGTTTGCACCAATAAAATCTTTTATAATCACTTGAGTGCTCGAGGTATTCCTTGGGTTCCTTTCATTGAAGTGACCCATTGTTCCTTGTGGTTTGAACATAATTATAGAGTATATCTAACATACAAACCCAGTGGCTATATGCATCTGTGATTTTAACAGATATTAACAGATCACCAAGTGATGGTCTTTTTTCCTGAATGTTTCTGAAAGATGAGGCTTTAATGCTTCAAAAACACTCCAGGTTTGTTTGGGGGTGGGGTACTGTCCTAAGACAAACAAATCCTATTTTTATTAAACATCCTATTTATCCTAAAGATGCCTTGAAGTAAATTAAATTCAAGTAGGCCAACGCTGTCGGCGGCCAGCAAGGGGTATATCCCCAAAATTCCCCAATCCTCAAAGCCCCCTTTATTAGATTCCCCCTTTACTAGACCTACAATATGAGGCTAATTTGAGGTCTGTGTAAGTAATTGTTCCAGAGATATGGTTAAAAAACTGATTTTTTCAATATATAGTGCCACTCCAAACCTAGGAGCGCATACTTGCCCAAAATCTAATCAGTTCATCCTCTCTACCATATCTACCCATATGCTAAAAATGAGAAGCCAATGTAAATTGTTTTGTGAGTTATCGCGCTAACGGCTAAAATCTGCAGGCGCGGCGGCGGGTTGGGCGAAACCATGATATCCCCGAAACTCATATTTCGGGGATATAATGATGCTGTCCTAACTTAGAAACATAACATTGTCAACATAAAAAGTATTTTTACAGAATTATTATTATTATTACATGAATGAATGTGAAAAAGAAATTTGACTTTAGGGCCATTTAGATTTTTTTCAGTGAGACCATTGCATCATTTAGATTGATTCGTACTTAGTGTTTTTAAAATAACGTTGCATATCTTACAGACTCTAACGGGCACAACATAGTCCACTAGCTTCAGAACCATAGTACTCGCTGGTTTCAAGTCTAATGACAGTTGCTGACCTCTTGGCTGTGCTGTAGCGCTGTTCGTTGGTGTTCATTCTGCTTGAGTTGAGACAGAGGAAGATGTGTGGGATCTAAGCTGAAGATTTACTCTTGTCTAAACGGAGTTTTCTGAAAATGATTCGTCTGTTAAGGCTCAAACAGTATTACAGATTAGACAATTTGCTCCCGAGGTATAACCTTTGTCGCATTCGGGGCAGGGCCTCCTTCTTTTTCCCCTTTTTCCCCATGTAACAACTCGGTGAGCAAACAGCCAAATTAAGTCGCTAATCTGGTCAAACAAAGGCGACGGGGTTTTTTGGGTTTTTTTTTTGGGGGTTTCAGTCTCCGGAGCAAAGTAAGGTAAAGTAAAATAAATTTAAACGCTAAATTTAAAGAATAAATTAAACGCTAAATAATTGTCTAACTAAGTGAATTGTGTGCTATACAAAGTAAAACAGAGTTGTTTTCAAGGACTGAGGTACACTGTCGCCTGCTTTTTTTCTGTAGCTGATTTAGCTAACTAACTATTGTAAGCTCTCAACGCCAAGAATATATCAAATTATCGGGATATCTAACTATAACCCGGTTTGGTTTCATACTTGGTCGCTTGCCTTTCATACAGTCTTCTAGCCAATAAATATTGACGTTCACCGGGTTTTTAGTCCCCTTCGTTCTATCCTGACCGCATTACGCATAAACGCATTGCCAAGCTTGAATATTAACGCGAACCGGGTTTTTGTCTTTTTTTCATTTTTATAATCATCGAAGGGCTCTTCTGATTAAACACATTGCAAATTACGTTATCTTTGTATTTTCCTCCGGTTGCGGTGCCTTGATCAGCTGATTAAAGTTTAACTGCTTGTTTGAGTGCTCAGCGACAGCTTGTTGGGGGAGATACCGTGTATAGTTCGCTCACTAAGTAAACGACTTGTTTATTCGGTCCGTTTTAATTAAAGGGAACCGAGGCTTTACTCTTATCTCGGTTACCCTTGGTTGTATTTGAGGCTAGCTAGCTAGATAGTTACTGTTTGCATTTTTGGCTGGGGATCTGAGATTTAGTATTTAGTCAGTAGGGCAGCAGTCACTTTAGTCGTCCATTCGGTTTGGTTGGAATTTAAACGGAAAGCTTTACCAGAGTGCTCCGCCTCCTCCCTCCTCCAGTTTCTCCTGGGCGTAGTAGCTAGTCTTTTTTATCTGGGTTCTCAGCGAAGCCCTGTGATATTTTTAGGTTAGTATATTAATAGTACCGGACTAGATAAATTCAAGTTGGCTTATTAGGGTGCTTATTATCCATCGAGTTTTCTCAATTTGGTATTTCATTTCTGTTAACTGAAACTAAGCCCCTGTTAAAAGAGGCTTATTATCCATTCACATAGTTTCCCCACGGTTTCTATTGTGACTGCTGCTTAGGGCTTCTCAGGTTAATAAATAAATAAATTGTGGTTCCTGAGCTTCTGTCTCGGCATGAGTAATTTTCTTTGTTATCTAGGGTGAGCGAGGTCATTAGGTAGGGGGTTCAAAATGTGGCCAAAACTATGTGACGGTTGCAGGATGATCGCACTTTGGAAAGAGATTTCCAGGGTGGGTTTGTCTGTGACCGGTGCCAGCTAATTGAGCATCTGGAGAGCAAGATCCTTGATCTTCAGGGCCAGTTGGCGGCACGACATAGTTCGCAATCAGTAGAGTTCCTAGAGGAACTAAGTAGTATGTCATTTAGAGAAATGGTTTGTACGCCAAAGCAGGGTGGTGTGGGGACCCTAGAGCAGGCAGGGAGAGAAAGTTAGGTGACGGTAGGACGTCAGCGCAGGACAGGGTGTGCACACCGTACAGCGACAGCTCCTCCAGTGGTTGAGGTGTCCAACCGATTCCGGCCCTTGCAGGAACTCGAATTGGCCCCTGACCCTGAGAGTGAGGGGACTGATGAGCAGCAGGGCACCCTGTTGGCCTCTACCCCTCAGAAAAGAGACTTATTGATAGTGGGGGACTCAATACTTAGAGGAATAGACAGTTTAGTCTGTTCGCGCGACAAGGAGTCTCGTGCGGTGTGTTGCCTGCCTGGTGCCCAGGTAGGAGACCTCCTGGAGCGTCTTGGACAAGCTCCTGGCCAGAGCGGGGAGGGGATCCAGTTGTCATGGTCCATGTTGGGACTAATGACATAGGTAAGGGTAGGTTTGAGGCTCTGCAAAGCAAATTTGTTGAATTAGCTGAAAAGCTTAGGAGCAGATCCTCCACGGTAGTGTTCTCCGGGATTCTACCGGTACCACGTGCAAGCAGAGGGAAGCAGAATTTTATCTGGAGGTTTAACATGTGGCTACGAACCTGGTGTAGGAAAGAGGGGTATAGGTTTATGGGGCACTGGAACTACTTCTGGGACAGGGGTGACCTGTTCAAGACGGATGGGCTACACCTGAACCGGAGGGGTACCTTTGCACTGGGTCAGCGTATGTTGAGGGTAGCAGAGAGTTATTTAAACTAGGGACTTGGGGGGCAGGGAGGTTAGAGAGTGTTATACAGAGGGAAATGCAGACTGCCCTGATGGAAGCTGACAGCGTTACATGCACTATTGATGATATATTTTTAAAGCAAAAAAGCGTAGTGAGGGGCTTTGAGCAGCAGGCACATGGGAAATCGAAGGGGAAGAGCGTTCGTGATAACCTGAAATGTTTTTATCTAAATTCAAGAAGCATTAAAAATAAATTTCGAGAACTTGAGGCCGTTATGATTAGTGAAGGCTATGACATAGTTGGGATTACAGAGACATGGCTTAGTGAAGAGGATGGAGATGAATATAATGTAGAAGGTTATAAGCTCTTTAGGAAGGATAGATGCAATAGGCGAGGAGGGGTGTAGCACTCTATGTGAACGAACACATAAATGTGCAGGAAATTCCTGAAATTGAACATTCCTTGCCCTGCGAAGATATCTGGGTCAGGCTCACTGGCAAACACGAGACTGGTTTAAACATAGGTGTATGCTATCGACCACCAGCTTTGGACAGTACAGTCAATGAAATGCTCTTTAAGAGGATTACGCAAGCTTGTAGAGGAGGAGGGACTATTATTATGGGAGACTTAAATTATCCTGGTATTGATTGGGAAAAGGTGACAGGACAGGGGAGGGGGGAGGAAGAATTTCTAGATGTCATAAATGATAATTTTTTGGTGCAGTATGTTAATAAACCTACAAGAGAGAAGGCAATTTTAGACTTAGTGCTCTGTAATGACCCAGATAGAATTAGCAATGTTGAGGTACGGGAGCCACTTGGGACAAGTGATCACTCTACTGTTAATTTTGAGGTTTCATTTTCAAAACGAAAATGTTCAATTTTAGGCGAGCAAACTTTGACAGGATGCGATCATATCTAAGTGAAATAAAATGGGAGACACTCCTGGACTGTGAGTCTGTAACTGAGATGTGGGAAAGATTTAAGGGGGTTTTACTTGATTCACAATGCAAATTCATTCCAAAGGTGTCCAAAAGTAAGCTGAAAAAGCAGAATCCTCAGTGGATGACCGCAGCTATTAGTAGGAGTTTGAGGGAAAAGAGGAATCTTTATAAGATGTACATAGAGGATAACAATGAGATTACTAAGGCCGAATACTGTAAAATGCGGGCTGTGGTCAAAAAAGAGCTGAGGAATGCTAGAAGACTGTATGAAAGACAAATTGCAGAGGGGGCAAAAACTAACCCTAAGCGCTTCTTTCAGTACTGTAGTAGAAAAAGGAAAGTCAAAGAGCAGGTTAAGTGCATTAAGAATAAAAATGGATCGCTGCTATATAATAACAAGGATATTGCGGACACCTTAAACGGTTACTTTGTTGAGAATTTTACCTTAGAGCGGGTCTTTATTTAGCCAGAGGGCATGTCCAATGCTCAAGATTATTTTGCGGAAATTGAGGTTAGGGATAACGTAGTATTAGACAAGTTGCATAAACTAAAGACAGATAAGGCGGCGGGTCCTGATGGCTTATATCCTAGAGTGCTCAGGGAAGTTAGTGAGATCATCTTTAAGCCGCTATCCGCCATCTTTAGACGGTCTTTAGAAACTGGAGAAATACCAAATGATTGGAAACAGGGTAATATAATATCAATATATAAGAAAGGGGACCGTACTGAGCCAGGTAATTACAGGCCAGTCAGTTTAACTTGCATTGCGTGCAAAATATTGGAATCTATCATAAAAGATGAGCTGGACTTATTTCTTGAACGTAACAATATCTTGAGGGATAGCCAACATGGTTTCCGTAAAGGAAGGTCATGCCTGACAAACCTTCTGGAATTTTTTGAAGATGCCACCAAGACTTATGACCAGAGCAGGGCTTATGACATCATATATTTGGATTTTCAGAAAGCATTTGACACAGTACCGCAAAAGAGACTAATTTTTAAAATGAGCTCCATTGGAGTTACAGGAGGTATTCTGAAGTGGATTCAAAACTGGTTGCAGGACAGAACACAAAGAGTGGTGGTCAGTGGTATCTCATCTGAGCTAGGTATGGTGGGGAGAGGCGTCCCCCAGGGATCGGTGTTGGGACCCCTGCTGTTCCTCATCTACATTAATGACCTTGATAGGAATATTGAGAGCAGATTAGTGAAATTTGCAGATGATACTAAATTGGGAGGTTTGGCAAATAGTTTAGAGTCCACTAAAGTGATTCAGGATGATTTGGATAGAATCCAGAATTGGGCAGAAATGTGGCAAATGAAATTTAATGTAGCGAAATGTAAAGTAGTACATGTAGGTAATAAAAACATTGGACGGGATTACTTCATGGGAGGTTTTAAACTGGAATGTGCTCCATAAGAGAAAGATCTGGGAGTGATTGTTGACCAAACCCTCACAGGCTCTAGCCATTGTGCCGTAGCAGTTAAAAAAGCCAATCGGATGCTGGGATACATTGCCAAAAGTATTGAGTTCAAATCCAAGGAGGTGATGCTTCTTTTGTACAACATATTCGTCAGACCACATCAAGAGTATTGTGTACAGTTCTGGGGACCATACTTTAAGAAAGACATAGAGGCTTTAGAGAAAGTTCAGAGAAGAGCCACGAAGCTAATTCCGGGTATTAAAGATGAAAGCTATGAGAAGAGGCTGAAGATCCTTAATCTCTTTAGTCTTAGGAAAAGGAGACTAAGGGTTGATCTGATTGAGGTCTTTAAATATGTTAAAGGGATTAACAAAGTGAATTATGTAGGATTCCTTCAACCAAGTGTTGTTAGTAGAACTCGGGGTCACAAATGGAAACTGACCAAAGGTAAATTTAGCACTGATATTCGGAAATATTTCTTCACCCAAAGAGTAATTTCGGTGTGGAACAGCTTGCTTGACCATATTGTTGAGGCAGAGACCTTGGGAGTTTTCAAGAGCAGGCTTGACTTAAAGTTAGATACCATTGAGTCATTGAGTATCTGAAGTGATATATTCACGATAGTACAAAGAAACTGGCGAGCCTAGTTGGGCTGAACGGCCTGTTCTCGCCATTCATGTTATGTTATGTTATGTTATGTTAATGACAGGTGATTCTGAACCTCAAGACAGGGCTTTGGAATGGAAAGTTGAGAGAGTCTTACAGTATTCCAGGACAAAGTTCATTTGGCACCGTAAAACAATGCATCAATAAGCATTAAATAGTGGGCTAATAAATCGTCCATCAGTGGGGTCGTTTTGTAAGCACAAGCAAATTTGAAATGAACACATACTCGCGATAGCCTATTAATTTAACGTCAATCTTACCGCTTCCGTGTCTCGCTCCAAATGAAAACTGCTTGCCACATGAGGATCATCATGGCCAAGCAAGGCAATTTTTAGGTCACCTGAGACGAGGTCTCAAAATGACCTATTCTAATCGTCTGTTGTCCGTCGTCGTCCGTCATGCGTTGACCGTCGTGCGTCCGTAAACAATTTACATTTTCAACTTCTTCTCAGAAACCGCTGATCTGATTTTAATAAAATTTTGCAGCAACCTTCCTTGGTCAAATATGCACCAAAATTGTGAATTATATGGTGCCCACCCCCAGGGGCTCTGAGGGGCGGGGCTAAACTGGTCAATACATTTTCGCCTTCTCAGAACCCGCTGATCCGATTACAGTACAATTTTGTAGGGACCTTCCTTGGTCAAATATGCACCACAATTGTGAATTATATGGTGACCACCCCCAGGGACTGAGGGGCGAGGCTAAAACAGATCGATACATTTTCGACTTCTTCTCAGAAACCGCTGATCTGATTTCAATAAAATTTTGCAGGAACCTTCCTTGGTCAAATATGCACTAAAGTTGCGAGTAATATTGTGCCCACTCCCAGGTGCTCTGAGGGGCGGGACTAAAAGTGGTCAAATTGGCTGAAATTTTAAAAATCTTCTTCTCCAGACCCAAGATATGCTGGAAAACAATACTCTTCATAGATGGAAGGCTATTGCGGTGCTTTTATCAAAATTGTGAACTTCATGACCCTCGAGCTCCATGTTTGCCCCTGGGGAGGGGGTGAAATTTACTATAGTTTATATCGGAAAATGATACTTTGGGGTATATTTTGTTCATTTTCTACTGGAAATCATTCAAACTTGATTGGCATTATAACCATGAGATCACAGTTTGATACTATGACATTTTTGACCCTGTCTCTACCCCAGGGGCTGAGGGGTGGGGCCTAAATGGGGTCATTTTGCCAAAAATTTCAGCAATCTTCTTCTCCAGACTGAGAGAGGCTGGAAACCAATACTCTTCATAGATGGAAGGGTCTTGAGGTGCTTTCTCAAAATTCGTCATTTCATTCCCCCCCAGGCTCCATGTTTGCCCCTGGGGAGGGCGTGAAATTTACTATACTTTATATAGGAAAATTATACTTTTGGGTATATTTGGTTCATTGACATCAATAACATCAGTTTTTATACAACTCAGGTGACCGTTAAGGCTCATGGGCCTCTTGTTTGCCTTTGAAAGCCAGAGCCTCAAATGCCCACTTTGTTTACTCTCTAAGCTTTTCAGCTCCTCTGTTGCTTTTAAAAGAGACATATTATGCTGATCCATGCTTTAGACATTCTGACAATTCTATAAGCTTCCACCTCCATGCGGAACGTCGAAAAAGTTGTCAAAAATGACACATAGGGGTTCTGTCATAATTCTCAAATGGGAATTCAACGCCTCGTAACGAGATCTGTCGAAATTCTTTCGTCACGATTTCAAGCCAATCAGGCGAATGTATAAGACCTGTGATGAATCAGGAAGAATCCGCTCTAAACGCGCCCACGACGCCCGCCCCCAAACCGCCGAGAAACACACGAGAAGCTGACCGAGTCAGCGTCTCTACCCAGACAGCTGTGATCAAGGCCTCTAAAGACACGCAGTTTACACCGTCAGGATGCACCTGCAGATCCATAGCGACCCAGTTGGCTTATGGCAAGTTGAAACAACATGTGTAAAGTAAAGGTGTGTCTGTAAACTTGTAACTTACTCACAGGTGTCAATTTGCTAAATCCAAAATCATTGTTGGCTACTACACTTGATATAGCAGGGCTCTCAAGTTTTGCAAGTGTTACATACCAATGTTGACTTATAGCTGTTTAAATCATTTCATTGCAAGTCATTTATTCATTTGAAGATCTCCATGGACTCTCACTGACGAAAATTATCAAGAAAACCCAATAATTGAAAATTTCACCAGCGTAAATTTTTGACAGACACACATAATGCACGTGAACACTAAAAACAACAATTCATAATAACGTGTGTGTTTATATTTTATTTCCAAATCCTGTAATTTCATAAATTGAATTGAGATAACCTTATGTCCACTGATTCAATTTTGGATGAAGAGAAGTCTGATTTTCTGGTGGCTGAAGATGCCATGTAACAAATGTCACAAATTGATGTCACTGGAAATGCAAAATTTGATTATGAATGTAAAGAGAAAGTAGAATAAAAGTTCCTTTGTGATAGTTATCTTGATACTACTGTTTATTAATACCATTAGTTTTTAAATAATGGGGTTAAGAAATTATTGATATGAATATTTTTTCATAATTTTGGTGTATTAGTAACACATTGGCAAATTTTGACTCAGATCTCTCAGCTTTGATTATGTTCTCCTCTCTGAGGATCGGCATGGAAACCTACAGGACAACAGACCTCCTGGAACAGATGCCAGGCTTTAGTGAAGTCTATGTAGCGAAAGCAAAGAAAAGTACTTGTAAACTGCAGCCTCCTTATTGCCAAACATTTTGATGAAAGTCAAACTGTCACAAATGTACCTAATATTATCAGCAGAAATACATTTACTGTAACTGAGTGCTCAATTTCTTTTCTTTGAGAGGATGAAAGAGAATTGTTTGAGTCTGCTTTGATGGGGGTTGTGGTTTCATGTGTAAGACCTTACACCAGGTTACACAGTCTCACTTGTGCACCAGCTGGCTGACCGCTTTGCGTCACTTGTTTGTCTGGGATGCACTTCTTGGATCGCATCACTGACAAATAATATATTGTTAGAACAGGGATAGGGGGGTACTCATCTACCCCTCTTTTTAGCCCCTCCTCTGTTTTACTGCAGATCTGTGTGTCACATCACAAACTCCCTCTGCAAACCCAACCCCCTCTTGCACACCCACCCATCCTTAAATATAATCCTGTGGTGACAGGGTATTGTACAGTCACTCCAAGTGCTGTTGCTTCCTCAATGGATTTGTGACTGGCTGTCATCTGCCCAGCTTACATACCACTCAGATTGATTTATTTTCTGAAGTGAAACGATATTCAATAAAAACATAACCCCCCTGGAAACAGGTGATCAGGATACAGACCTTGAGGAGTGTGTGTGTCGAGCAATGCAGTGTCGCAGGTAAGTTACTAATTCTTTCTTTCAATCTGATGAACCACTCTTTCATTTCTTAAGCTGTGCTTGAGTGAGAGACTGTCGCAGACTGTAATACAATAGACCCAAAGGGCAAACCCTGTCTTCTGGGAACACTGTCTCCATCTCAGGAAGCTCCAGTGCAGTTTCAAAGAGTAAAGCTGGTGTCTTAGAGGAGAGAGAGTTTTCTCTGGATGGAGGTCGTCTTCCCAGAAAACAAAAACTATCCTTCAGTGTAACAATGCAACAGAATTTTCCAGGTCTTCTTTGACATTAATAATTTCTCAAAAGAGAGAGCTTAACTTTGTGCAAAATAGGCCAGTATAAGTGTTTCCATCTCTATTATGCAGTAAATGTGTAATGATGAGGAATACTTTGGAGAAAAGAATAATGTAAAATAATGCTGGAATCAGCTTAAGAACAGAATTTAGCCTCGCAGTCAGTTTAAGTGGTGAGTTCAGTTAGGCTTGACCATGTAACTTACATTCACTCTCTTTTCTAAGGAGCATCAACCCTCAAACCTGCTAGATAAAATAAAACCAAAATGAACAGCTCTGTCATCAATTCTAACCGACCCTTCAACCACTCCTCTTCAGGATCCAGTCCCGAACTCTGGGATGGAGTAATATATTGCACATTCCTCCCTGCTGCGCGTATGTTTCTGTTTATTGAAAGGAGCATCAACCTTGTAGTGGGCTACCCTGCCAACATCATGGTAATGTGGCTGGTGGCCAGAGAGGAGAGTGACTCTTCCACCTCCAATAACTTTATCTTCAGCCTGGCTTTTGCTGATGCATGGTTTTGCATAATAAGCCCTATCTGCTTCTATGGCCACAGTATCCTCTACACCGGATATTTTAAATATATACTGGAGTTTACCATGGGGATCAAAAACGGCTCCCCACTCTTTCTCTCCTGCATTTGCCTGGACCGCTACGTGGCTGTGGTTCACCCCATTGTGTTCACCAGCATCAAGAATAAAAAGATCAGAGTTGCTATTTTCATGCTTGTTTGGGGGCTCGTGATAGTCAATGCCCTCAGCAGGACATTGCTCCTGGAGACATCCGACATCCACCATTACATCTACATTATCCTGATCCTGGCTGGCTTCACCATTATGGTTTACTGTAACGTTTGTATCATATGGAGTCTGAGGAAGTCGGTCTTGGGCAAGGAGAAGATGCACCCCATGAAAAAGAAAGCCCTCAGAACTGTGCAAATATATCTGGGCATCATAGTGTTTCATTACCTGCCTACACTTGTTATCAGTCTTGTGCCTTATTCTCCTGACTTCCCAGATCTCTGCACAATTAATATGATTATATTCAGCCTTAAGGACTACAGTTCCATCACTCAACCCCTTCTCTACCTCTCCCTGATTAAGCAGCTGCCATGGCTGAAAAAATTGCTCTGCATCTGCTGCCGAAGCCCTTCCCTGAACCACATAATGTAAGCACATGAGATGAATGCTTGTGATTGTCTGTTACATTGCATTTACTCTCGACATAAATTGGTGAAAATGAGTTCATGAAACAAAGCAAGAATGTTATCTGAGTTACAGGCAAATATATTATCTTTAACTTAACTTCCAGGGGCGCGGCCAGCCGCTGAACCTGCGCTCTCGGTATGTTTGTCTGTGTTTTTAGACTTGTTCTATGTACTTTTAAAAACAGCATCCTTCTCTCGGATTTGCGCTTCACTTGTTAAAAGTAGCGTCTATTCCTGCGCCAAACCGCCGTGGAAATCGCTTTCTTATGGATATTATTTTGCCTGATGGGACTGGGAACTGGAAACTGCCATGACTTCCCCACTTACACCCGCGAGTACCTGCTCTCCTTACGCCCAACTGGGGTAGTTCCACCCCCACCAGTTACCTTACCACTTAACTGTGCGGAAATCCAGCAGCCTGTTGAATGGCCAGAGAGGAGGAAGAGAGTCAGGAAAAAGCGAGGCTCTAGGGGAGGCATGAGACACCGACTCTGGAGACGTCGTAGCAGATTCCCACTGCTTGCGATCACCCTGACCTACGCTCGCTCGGTAAGCAACAACCCCTGCGAAACGTGACCATGGTTGACCTTGGTTGACCTCGGTTCACCATAGTCAACCATGGTTAAAGCATGGTGAAAAATGGCCGACCATGGTTGAAGCATGGTTGCACCCGCTTGGGGAGTTTTTGCACCATGGTTAACCATAGATGACCATTTTTAACCATGCTTTAACCATGGTTGACCATGGTGAACCGAGGTCAACCAAGGTCAACCATGGTGTTCCATTTAACAAAAATGTCAAAACCATGGTTTGACCAGAGTTGACCACGGTTACTTGAACCAGGGTCAACCAAGGTCAACCAAGGTCAACCACGGTCATGGTTCGCAGGGGAAGCTTGATGAACTGGCACTTAGATCTGAGCATGATAGTGAATTCCGACAGTAATCTCGTGTGTCTGACTGAAACATGGCTTAAGGACAATCACGAAACTCCAAGCCTGTCCGGATTTACCACGATAAGAGCGGACAGAAATGAACGCACCTCACGCAAAGCGGTGGGAGGGGGACTGTGTTTATTTGTTGACAACAGCTGGGTCGCACAACACACTGTTCGTGAGCAAGTGTGTACACCGGACTACGAAATATTGAGCGTTTCCTTCAGACCTTTTTCTCTCCCGCGGGAGTTTGGTCAGATTACTGTAATTCTTGCCTATGTCCCCGGGCCAAATGATGAGAACACTGGGGAGAAAACTGCTGAGAGCTACAATAACGCACTCGCTCGCTCGGGAGACCAACCCGTTTTCGTCCTCTGGGATTTTAACTCCTGTAACCTGTCCAAGTATCCGCCTGCTGTTCAGCAATATGTCGACTGTCCCACACATCTAAACCGGACACTTGATCAGTGCTACGGCAACATTCGTGAGGCATATAAAGCGGTTTGCAGAGCGCCCATTGGAAAATCAGACCATAATGTAATCCACCTTTTACCCAAATACAGATCTATGGTCAAAAGACAAAACCAGCTATTAAGCAGATGCAAGTCTGGTCTGACTCAAATAAGGAACAACTCCAGGACTGTTTTGACAACACAAATTGGGACACCTTCTTCGATTCTTGCCAGGATGTGGATGAACTTACAGAGACTATAACAGCTTACATTAAATTCTGTGAGGACTGTGTATGTCAAACAAAGACTGTTAAAATATTCCCAAATGACAAACCCTGGGTTTCAAAACAACTGAAAGTGTGCCTTAATGAAAGAAATATGCGTTCTGCTCTGGCAATATGAACCTCGATCAGGAAAAAAGGAAACAGTTAAGATGCAGTTTAACTAAAGCAAATATAGACAATAAAAATAAGATAGAGAATAAGTTTTTTATTGGCAATTTAAAACTGGCATGGGAGGGGCTAAATACCCTAATGGGGAAAACTAACAAAAAAGACAATAGTTATGTTGCCTGTAGTCAAAGCTTTGTAGATGAACTAAATACATTCTTCTGTAGATTTGATGTTGCAGATGACAAAAAGGAATGTAATGATATTTGCAAAACCCTCCCTGCAGGCTCACCAATACTTATCACAGAAGATTCTGCTGCAAAAAGCCTCTCCAGACTGAAGCCAAATAAGGCCACTGGCCCAGATGGTCTAAAAGCCCGTCTACTTAAAGACTGTGCCCACAGTTAAAAGGTGTCCTTTCAAGGCTTTTTAATTCACTTTTAGCTATAGGTGTGTCCACATCTTGGAAATTTTCTTTAATAGGGCCAACACCTAAAAAACCTGGTGCAAGCAAGCTTGAAGACTTTCGACCAATAGCCATCACCTCTATCTTATGTAAAACAATGGTCACCCTCCTGATTAATAAAGTGGCCAATGTATTAGACCTAATGCAGTTCGCTTATAAAAGTGATAGGGGTACTGATGATGCTATGCTAGTCCTCCTTGACTCAGTGTCTGAGCAGCTTGAGGATTTGCCAGGGTCCTATTTGTAGATTTTACTGCGGCCTTTAACTCTATTAAGCTACATATTCTCCTGCAAAGGCTAAGCAACCTTAATGTAGAAAAGGGCCTGATTCTTTGGATCAGAGACTTTTGTCATGCCGCCCCCAGAGAGTAGGTGTTAATTGCACACTATCAGGAGTGTAAACCATCAGCGCAGGATGTCCACAGTGCACTGTCCTCTCCCCATTGCTTTTTTCATTGTTTACAAATGAGTTTGCTCTCAATAACAGCACTTTGAAACTAATTAAATATGCAGATGACATGGCCTCAGTCGGCCTGCTACAAAAGAATGACCCTCCAGTGAGGCTTCCTATCTTGCGCATATTAAGGCTCTTGAAAAATGGTGTCATGATAGCCACTTAGAAATTAATGTCACAAAGACAAAGGAGCTAATTTTTTGTAAAAAGAAAAGCTTGTCAACACAGGCAGTTTCACTTAATGGTCAAGCAGTTGAAACAGTGGAAACTTTTAAAAACCTCGGTACAATGCTCGACTGCCAGCTTAGCTTTACAGAAAATACTGAGTACATTTTTAAGAAATGCTCACAGCGACTCAGCCTCCTGAGAAGACGGAGCTGCCTGGGTGTTAGGGCACAGATTAAAGAACTTGTGTACATCACACACATTGAAAGTGTGCTCACATTTCACCTGTCTGCCTGGTTTGGCTACCTAAGTTGTAAATGTAAGAACAAGTTGGACAGAATTGTGTCTATGGCGAGCAAAAAAGTGGGGAAATCTTTGAAAGCTCTGATCCACATCTACACTGACAGGTCAAGGAAAAAGGCAGATTAAATTGTTTTAGACTGTGCACACCCACTATCCTGCCAGTTTGAGCTACAACAGCCTGGGAGGGGCTTTAGAGTTCCCCTGGCAAGGAGTGTTTTAAAGAAATCTTTTATATCAAATGCTATTAGCATTCTTAATAAGTGATTTTTGTAAACCTGACTTGGCTGCTGTTTTCCATGCTTTATTTTAACTTTTTTATTAACCCTATATCTTCAATTGTGTGTGTGACCTGTGTCTGTGTGTTGCTGCTATGTGCTCTGCTGATGTCTTTATGTATAGCTGTTATACAGTGTGTTGCTGAGCCAAAGACGAATTTCCAGCATGGTGGACATTAAAGATCTATTCTATTCTATTCTATTCTATTAATTTGATTGTAATTAGGAAAGAGATGATAATGAACACAACTATAACCAAATGCATTGATTACAAAGTGAAAATTGTTTTAATCACCCACGTGTCTATATTACCATGATTTCATATTACGCAAATTAAACTTTTTTGGATTTTTGAAAAAATGAGCATGTATGATCAATCAAAGAGACCAATTTTTTATGTCGTGTAAATGATACTTATCTCCATACTTCCAAGACTGTTTTATTATGTCCATTTAATTTCATTATGCCAGCATTTTGCCCAGGAAACACCTGCAGTGACTACAGATTTTCTGGGAGCACAGCATATACGCAAATAAAAATGATTGTTTTGGCAAATTCCTGTGCTTAATGCAGACAATCAGTGAGCAAGTACCACATTCAAAGTATTTTAGACCACAAAATGATAAAATGCATTTAACATAAAACAATGTGAAATGTAACCAAAAAGACACAAAAAGAATTGAAATTAAATATAAAGATCTTGAGTAATGCCTCTCTAAAATGATCAAGGTCAACCATGAGGAAAAGTGTCCATCACCCATCATATACTAACCTCAGTCTCTGAATTCAGCAGGATGCTGTAGTTAGGTGTGAGTTTAGCTGTTAGTTACAGCTCTGGGGAACAAAGGGAAGCTCTGGGGTTTGTCATCAGAGACAAGGCCGACTTTGTTTCCATAATGGTGTACAGTTTTTGTTGAAGCTGGTTGAGACATGAATTGATTCAATGCTGCAGTGATTTCTGGAGCTGTAATTTACTGGTTATTAGCAACTATCGAACAGAACTGTTTTTTGTGCTGCCATAATTGTGCCCTTCAGAAGTAAAGTGTGCTATCCCACATCTCGGTCAAAATGAGTTGGGTGCGCTACTGCGTATTACAGGTCAACGCAACTTCCCATGATACCAGCTTTTTCAGGACTATGCTGTGCTGCCATCTATTAAAAGTCATAGAAACCATTCTTAACATGTTGTGACAACCAGTGTGAGGCAGAGTGGGCTATCCCACATTCCAAGATGGCAGCCCCCATGCTGACTGGAGCTGAGGCAGTTCTTGAGAAGATTTTTGAGTCTGAAAGTGACCCCAACTCCCAGTGGAAGCCTACAGGTGAATCTAGTGATGACTCTTCTACAGGTGATAACTCTAGTTTCCAGGATTTAATTTTATGCCCAGAAAAATGAGATGTCACCAGCGATATGGTGGTTTTGTGGATTCACTAGAAGGTTTTTGAGCCATTCTTCAGCCAAGAAAGTTAAAGTGGTATATTCCACATTTCAGGCATTTTCCTTAATTCAGTAAAAAGCTCTCTTGCACAAATTTTCCACAAACTAAGTTTCACTTGGACAATTATGTAAACGTGTATAATTATCATGGAGACGGCATCCTGAATTTTTCAAACTGTTTTAACTTCAAATCTCATTTTCTCAAAACAATGGATTTGTGGGATAGCCCACTTTACCTCTCAAAGGCACAATTGTTGATGCAGTTCTTTTGCCAAATTACAGAGCTGTTTCTGACAACAACACACAAGCAAATTGGGCCCCTGCAAATTCACCCTTTTTGGTTTGAACCCCAATGATGTAATTATTATTATTATTATTATTGTTATGCCCCCGTCTCAAATTTGCAGGGAGCATTATGTCAACGCCCCTTCTGTCCATCCCTCCGTTTGTCCGGCCTCATTTAAACTTCTCGTTTCCATGTAATAACTAAAGAACACCTCATCCAATCCATCTCATTTCTAGGTGGTGTGTGGGGGGTGGGCAGAGAAAGATTCCTTTCGAAAACCAGCGCTGTGCGATATCCAATATGGCCGCCATGGCGGCCATCTTCATTTCAGTTTCCACGCAATAATTAAAGATCGCCTTGTCTGATCCATCTCATTTCCTGGTGGTGTATGCGGGGTGGGAAGAGGAAGGTTCCTTTCGAAAACCAATGCCGTGCGATATCCAATAAGGTCGCTACAGCAGCCATCTTGATTTCAGTATCCACGCAATAGCTAAAGAACTCCTCATCTTCATTCCAAAATCAGTTTTCTTTTCACATGTTTAGCTTTCAGTATCATTCACTCTCACTATTCACCATGCTAAACTAGCAACCTGTTCAATCTTAACCCCAATTAAACAAATGGGCGGGGGGATATACCACGCTCCGCATTGCTCTTTTTGAGACTTATCTTGCAAAGTACTGCTGGTTTGTCCTCAGTTTAACACACCCCTACTGCTAATAGTATTTATATTAATAGGAATGATACTGGCTTGTTCAGTAATGAGGTTGTGAGTCTTCAAAGCACTTAGTAAATGTTCTGGTCTTGCAGAAAAAATCTTGAAAATGCTTTGTTAATGTTGTGTTTTGTAAAATATATCTTAAACATGTCAAAACATGTAAAAGCCTTGAGTCATGCAATGTAGAGCATTTGTGATTGCTTTCTATTTCCCAAACGGTGAGCTGCTGCACGATAGCAGAATTAATAAATCCAGGAAGACTGAGAAAGTGAGGCTTGACCCAGTCTACTCAGTGCATCCTGGCTTAATCCTTTGTACGTTTGCTAAGCCCCTTTTGTGATTTACTTTTGACCTGAGGCTAACATGCCCTTAGAATGTATCAGTGCCTGTATCATCAGTGATGACAAGGAAGATAATGCTGGGGCAGTGAACAAATTCATCAGTCTTATAATGGACTTTGTGAAAGGTACTGTTCCATCCATTAATCATGTCCACTACTTTAGCGACGGAGCCGCCTCCCAATATAAAAACTTCAAGAATTTCATAAACCTGTGTTACCATGAAGACGACTTCGGAGTTACGGCGGAAGGGATCTTCTTTCGTACCAGTCACGGTAAAAGCCCTTGTGATGGTATCGGGGGAACCGTGAAAAGGCTAGTGTCACGTATGAGTCTGCAAGCGACTGAGCATGGCCAAATCCTTGATCCCCTGACCCTTTTTAAGTGGGCTGATGACCATATTACACGGATAAAAATGGTCTTTGTTTCAAAAGAGGCCAATGAGGCCCATGGCTTGATGCTTGAGGCACAGATGACGTCAGCCAAAACAGTGGCTGGTACTAGGAGTCACCACAGGTTTATTGCTGTATCACATTACCAATTGAAGATGTCACAGTTGTCTGAGGACACGTCAAGTTTGAGTACTCGTCTGAAGGTTGCATCGGGTCTTGACCGCTGCAACAATCCGGATTTGACTGCCTTGACACCAGGGCAATATGTCGCGGCTGTGTCTGATGATAACTTGTATATTGGTTGCATTTTGGCAAGGTCAGATGAATACAGTGATGTGATAGTTAATTTCATGCACCGACGGAAAGATTCCAACAACATTCTTTCATGGCCATGTACTCGCAATGAATCCCATGTTCCATTTGTGAATATACTCCATTTGTGAATATATGTGTGTGAATATGTTCCATTTGTGAATATATATGTGTGAATATGTTCCATTTGTGAATATATATGTGTTGTTCCTGATCCAGTCCCAACCACTGCAGCTAGACGATGCTACAAACTAGGTGAAGAAACAATTTCAATGGTTGATCAGTGCTTTAAGGAGTTCATCAAAAGGAATCTGGACAGAGCCACATGTAAGGCTTTATGTTATTCTTTACCGGGTTCTTTGTACACGGTGTCTGCCATAGCTTACTTAATCAGTACTACTGGCATAAGTAATTGAATATACTGGGTGTTTAAAAGTATTGCCCAGTTGAAAGGTTGAATAATAAAAATTTTGGAAACCTTTGGCAAAAAACGTATACACCATTGTAAATTAGAGGCTTGGGCAATTATATTGAAAAACGATTCGGGAGAAAACTTCCAGTGGTTATTGCATAAAAACCCATTGAAAGGCTGCCGGTTAGCTCACTCGGTTAATGCACTGCGTTGCAGTACAGAAGTGACTATCACGTCGCGGGTTCGAGCCCCGGTCGTACCTACCAGCAGTGGTCGGCAGCTTTTTCAGAGTAGCACAAAATTGGCCATCGCGCAACAAGGTTTCAAATTGGGAAGGGACTGCCGGGAAAGGGAAATAAATAAATAGCTTTGTTCCTTGCTCAAGCGCCTCCTGTTGGCCAGACGGGCGCTCGTCACAAAGATCCTAAGTCTGTTCACGTCCGGGTATCCTCCGCCTTCGTTCAGAACTTGCGAAGATTCAACCAATGAGTGTATAAGAAGCAGTGGCTGACAGGCACATGCTTCGGAGGAGAGCCGTGAACTGCCTTCGCTCTCCTGAGTTGGCAGCAAGGGGTCGCATACGAGCAAGCTTTGTACATAGTTCACCAATTGGGCTTTTCAGATTCGGGTGGGATTGGAGATGCCAAATTTAAAAAAAAAAAAAAAAACCCATTGAAAAACAGGTGCAGTTTTCAGCTCATTGACTTCACCCATGTTACCTGCAGACCGCTGGTTCACCATTGATTTGAGTGGAGTGCCAATGATTGTGACTGTGTTGTCGGTCACATACATGTAATCTGGGTGAACGTTACATTAACTTGTTTAACTGTTTGCATCAATTAGGACTCAGAGGGACTTCTTAAAGCCACCTATTTGCGCTGGTAATGTATAGCGCGCGTTGGTTCCACAGACTGAAAAGTTTCAAGTTTCCCGTGGTTTTATGAATGAAATCGAGAATTTCGAGTCCAATTTTGTAGGTAGTAAAATTATTTCCATCGTGACTTAACTACCGGCGCGAAAAGGTTGCTTTAAGGCACCCTCCACAGAATGCAACACTGCATTGCGGTTGACATATGGGAAGTTGAAAGTAAAATGCACTGTTAGGCAAGTCCAACCCTAAAACTGTCAACTGTCTTGAACTGGCTGTTATGTAATAGTGCAAGATGGAATTTGCACTGGTGCATCTGGACAAAATTGCCCTAGCTTCTAGTTTCTAGTCCAGAGAAAAAAACTGGCATTTAACGTCTAATTTTCGAATTATTCACACCTTCAATTGGGCAATGTTTTTTTTGTTTTTTTTTTAACACCCAGTACTACAGTACCGGCATAAGTAATTGAATATACTACAGAGCCCCCTGTTTTTGGACGATTATTAGGGAACATGGGTTTGGGAATTGTACTTGTACTTGTACTTGTATTGCAAAAGTTTGGATTAAATAATTTTTTTTTGTTTACATGAAAATAGCAGACCTCTGGTATTAATAGCACAAAACACCTAATATATTTAAAACCAGGAAAAACACCTCCACAATTTTTCCAGATGATGAAGTTGATGCATGCAGACATCAGCACAACAAAAAAGAAAAAAAATCTAATCAGAGCCTCGTTGGGTTCTAAGGGCCTAAAAAAGGGGTAACCCCCAAATATTTCTTAAACCACAAAAGATAGGAAATTTTCTATTCCGGATTCAGAATCTATGTTAAAAATCACTTTAGGACACCAATTTTGGATTTTGTAGCATTTCTGGTAGCGAGGAATAACGGTTTTTGTGTTTTTGAAGGTGGGTGTAATACTTCTGTTGCCATTGGCAACAATAGTGCATAACTTCCTTCATAACTGAAGTTGATGCAAAATATTTGGGAATTTTTAGTTTCATATCAGCACCTATCCACAGCTTTATCTTCGCTTTATTGACAGCCAGTCAGCGAGTCAAGCAGGTAAAATTCCCCAGTCTTAGCCTCTCGGCGATATCCTAAAATGTTTGTTGATAGTCATCTGATATTTGTCAGCAAAATGTGAGCTTCCCCCGCTCACCCCCTCTTCTCTTGTTCATTCATTCCCGAACCCTCTCCCAAATCAGCTGATTTACCACTGAGGTGAGTCGGTAACGCCCACACCATGTGACATGTGCTCCCCATTTAAAGTGATGATCAATAATAAAACCTGGCACCAACAATGGTTGACTTGCTGTTGTGTAACATGACATTCTTCAGGCTCGTGTCCTCTTTAGTTCAACAATGAATAAATACATTTATGGAGTCAGACGATTTTTGCTTGTCTGTGTGCGAACTCCAGTATCTTTTCCGGATTCAAGACGATAAACCAAAATACAACGCACTGCACGTGCCTTATGAACCGATATGTTTTAAAGTCCGGAGCCTTAAACTTTTGTCAATTCTGGCAAGTTAATTTACTTTTAGCTAACGTAACTTATAATCATTCCGTGGAGTATCGTAAAATGTGGGTCTACCCTGAAATGTTATGCACATTGTACTGCATTATTTTTTACCTTTGGTTTAAAGCTCTTTTTTCTGTCTTTCCCCAGAGATATCCGAGCCTCTTGGAGTGCATTGAACAGTTCATCCATGAAGTTCTGCATGTCAGCGAACCGGAGGCCGTGCATTTCCATTTTTACCCCCCAGAATTCCAATAAAGTCTGTGTTGATTATAATTAAAATAATGTCTCATTACATTTTTAAGCGTGAGTTAACATTGATTGTAGTGGTGGTACTCAATTTTATGATAATGACCGGCTCTGTGTATTGTAGCACTTACTCATCCTCTTCGTCCCGTCTGGGACATAAGGCCGCAACAAAACTTCGCCGTACAGACTTGTCCCGTGCTTCAGCCTGCGCTTCGCCCCATGTAAGACCCATCTCTTCCAGCTCTTTCATCACTGTCCTCCTCCTTCCAGATGGAGTCCATCTCTTAGCAACTTTGGGTATCCTGTCTTCGGGCCTCAGTATGTGACCGAGCCAACAGATGTCTGTGTAATGTAGGCTAAGCATTAATTCAAGAATGAAGAATGGTTAATAAATGGTTTGCTAAGCAGTATTCAAATTGTAGTGCTATAAATGCACTCATATGGATAACGTTAGATGCTACTCAGCTGACACATTATGTATAACGCATCAAAATACAGCAATGTAAATTGGTGCTATTCAAAGTAATGGAAATATACAATTCCATTTACAGATATATCTATCATTTTAATATGAAAAAAGTAAGGTGAGTGTTGGCTGCGTACACGGTTCTAGGATGTCACAGCAGCGGCCTTAGCTTACTGTACGTTTTGCCTCGCTACATAATGAAGTGTGGCAATCGAGTTGCTACATATAACTACTCAAAATTTGATAGGGATCATAGGAATTTTTTGTGAAATGACATGCAAATTTGGTAACTGCCACTGATGAACAATATATTGGATAAATGACATGCAGTCAGACACAAAACACATTTGCACGTGCATTTCATGACATTAAATGAGCGTGCAGCCTCACATTTTGGCTTTGACTAACACTTCACCATTTCAACTCAGACGTGTGTTGCTTGTTGGTGAAAATTTGGAAGTTCCCAAATTTTTTTGCATTACATTTAGCAATAACAATGTCTCCTCAACGTCTTAGACGTCGATTGACTTCAGAGCAATTGGGAAGATGCATCGGAATGCTTGACTCTGGCTTCTCACAACGTCACGTTGCTAATGCACTTAACGTCAGCCAAAGCGTTGTGAACAGAGCGTGGAACCGGCATCAAACGTTTGGTACAGCAGCACACCGTCATGGGGGTGGTCGTCAGAGATCGACTACACAACGACAAGACCACTTTCTCACACTTCAGGCACGACGTCATCCTTTCTGGACAGCCACCACCCTACGAAATGACCTTCATAACACCTCGGGGGTCAGGGTAACCACTCAGACGATACGGAATCGTCTTCATACTGCCGGCCTCAACTCAAGAAGGCCATGTGTTCGAATCCCACTGACCGTGTGTCATAGGCGTGACCGTTTGGATTGGGCCCACGATCATGTCACATGGACACACAACGATTGGGCTCCAGTTCTCTTTACTGATGAGTCCCGATATTGCTTGGACTTTACTGACAGGAGGCAACGGGTGTGGCGAAGACAACGTGAGCGATTTAATGATGCCTACATCAACGAACACGACCGTTATGGTGGCGGATCAATTATGGTCTGGGGAGGAATAAGCAGGAACGGCAGAACGGACCTGCATGTCATGGGGAGAGGGACGATGACAGGGGTACGGTACAGGGATGAGATCCTCAATGTGTACGTAAGACCATACGCTGGTGCTGTTGGCCCTGATTTCATCTTGATGGATGATAACGCCCGTCCCCATCGTGCTAGGGTGGTGAATCAATTTCTAGAGCAGGAGACAATTGTCCGCATGGACTGGCCCGCGCGTTCGCCGGACCTAAACCCTATTGAGCATGTGTGGAACATGCTGCAGGTCGCCATTTCCGGTCGTAGGGCACAACCCAGAACTCTAGAAGAGCTCGGAAATGCCCTTGTTGAAGAATGGAACAACATTCCAATTGCAAGCATCCGGGTTCTGATTGACAGTATGACCCGACGTTGTCAAGCCGTCATTCAAGCTAGGGGAGGCCATACCCGTTATCTGTTATTGACATTAACTGTGGTAATGAAACATCAAACGAACACTGTCTGTTTTCACTTTACATGTCAGAGGTGAAACCATGAAGTGTTCGTGAAAGCCAAAAGTGTGAGGCTGCACGCTCATTTAATGTCATTAAATGCACTTGCTAATGTGTTTTGTGTCTGACTGCATGTCATTTATCCAATATATTGTTCATCAGTGGCAGTTACCAAATTTGCATGTCATTTCACAAAAAAATTCCTATGATCCCTATCAAATTTTGAGTAGTATATATATAAACAAAAGCACACACACACAATGTGGAAAATAAGAGGGTATGCGGTCTCGGTCTTTCTCTCACTCCCACACACACACACACACACACACACGGACACACCCAGGTACACGCAGTCATCATTCTGTTTCTATCCCAATGAGGATATTATACTGAACAAAAGTATAAACACACGGAATGATTTTTTTAAAATTGTTTTTTATTAGTCGGGAAATATTTCAACAAAACAATTATTATTTTATTCTTGAATTAATATTCAAGCAACAGAAACATGACTAACAATTTACTGTACACAATTTTATGAGTTATCACAGCCTGAACCCACCAGGGGTCTGCGGGTAGAGTTCACAGCACTCAGTAACGAGTGTGTCCACCATCGGCATCACGTAAAGCGGTACACCTCCGGCGCATGGAGTTCACCAGGTTGTCAATAGCGGCCTGTGGAATGTTGTCCTATTCCTCCTGCAGTGTAACTCGGAGCTGGCATCAGCGTAACGCTCGCCCACACATCCGTCGCCATGCGCGTTGTCTGCCATCAGCACGGTACAGTTGGAATCACGATTCATCACCGAATAACACTGTCCTCCACCCTGCAAGCGTCCAGCGAAGGTTAAGATTGGCCCAGTCGAGTCTGTACTGATGACGGACGGCGGTCAGGTCGAGACCTCGATGCGGTCGGCGGGCTCGGAGGTCTGCCTCCTTCAGGCAGTTTCGGACGGTCTGAGCTGATATCCGCCCGTTGTGCAGTCCGACGGTCTCGTCAGCTGTCCGGGTGGCTGGTTGGAGCCGATCACTGAGGTGCTGGAGCCGCATGTGCCGATCCTGTGTAGGCTTGGTCACACGTGGTCGTGGGGCATGTGGACGATTCACAGTGCTGCCAGTCTCTCTGAATCGACTTCTTAACCGGCTGATGGTGGAATGACGCACATTCACGTGTGTTGACACCGCTGTCACAGATATGCCAGCATTCAGCATGCCAATGGCATGCTCCCTCATGACTTGTGACATCTGTGGCATTGTTACTTGTGACAAAAGTGCACATTTTGCAGTGGCCTTTTATTGACCCTGGTGCAAGGAGTGCCTGTGTATTGGTCACGCTGACTGACCAACTCAATGTTATGCTCTATGCAGCTCATGGGCGGAATAACTCAATGAGTGAGTAATCTCACAGGGAGTGGTCAATAAGAAGTGGGTCACCGGAATTGAGCAAAACAAATCATTCAGTACAGCAATAAACACAATTTGTGGGCATATTTCATTATAGGTAAATTTAACTCAGCATTTTTGGTTCATGCTTTTAAAATTTTTGTTCAGTGTACATTGACTTGCATTTATTTTTGTGTCTCTACAGCTTTTCCCTAATCTTAACATTAAGCAATGCATGCCTAACCTTAACCCTTACCCTAACCTTAACCTATCCCTTATTCTAACCTTACCCTAACCTTAACCTATCCCTAATTGAGCCCCTAAGAGCCATACTGGGCCAACCCATGCTGGGGAACTTCTGAGAAAATGGGACTTAAAGTTGCCAGCCTCCTGTGTCATCTAGAGTATCTGGGAACTAGAAACACTGCTTATGTTATAAACCCAAGATATGTAAAATTACGTTATGCACTTTTTATGTCGGTTTTGGATGCCCTTCTGTTTCATTTAAAGTGAAAGGTACCTCCTTCTGAAGCAGAACCATCATCTTCTGATTCATTTGGGACAAACTCTGGGTCTCCATTATCTTCCACTTCACCATCATCATCAATCATAGCAAGCAGTTCCTCATTAGTGAGATACCGAGCCGCCATGTTCACATTGAATAATGGAAAAGTTGTGGGATGGTCCACTATGGCTAAGGCAGTGCAGTGCATATGTACAGGGGCAGAGAGGACGTTTGCTTGTTTGAACAATCCATGTGGGTAGATTGGGTTGGCTCATTTAGGAAACGTAGATCTCAGTTTTCTGCACATGCTGACTACCTCAACTCAATTTCGCTAAAAGTGCGGGATGGCCCGGTATGGTTCTTAGGGGCTCAATTCTAACCTTACCCTAACCTAAACCTATCCCTAATTCTAACCTTACCCTAACCTTAACCTATCCCTAATTCTAACCTTACCCTAACCTGAACCTATCCCTAATTCTAACCTTACCCTAACCTAAACTTATCCCTAATTCTAACCTTACCCTAGCCCTAACCTATCCCTAATTCTAACCTTACCCTAGCCCTAACCTATCCCTAATTCTAACATTAACCCTAACCTATCCCTAATTCTAAACTTACCCTAACCTTAACCTATCCCTAATTCTAACCTTACCCCTGACCCTCACTAGTGAGTCACAATTTGCTCTTATAGTTGTGAGGACTGGTAAAACTCCCCAATAAAGTTCCCACTGTTGGAAAAACGTGTTTTTTAGTCCTCATTATGGAAAATAAGTGAGTGTGTGCTCTGTTCTGCCACAGAGACGTTAAAACTGCTCCAGAGGTTACTAAAATCTCCCGGCTGCAGGAAGATCCCTGTTCTGGTGCAGAATAAAGATGATGTCATCGTCACAGCCTCCAACTTCAGCTCTGAGAGGTACTTTCACACCCTGTAGTGTTAACTCACTCCACCTAACCCACCGCTACCTGCTCATGTTACCGCCAACATCACTCACTCCACCTAACCCACCGCTACCTGCTCTCATGTTACGGCCAACATCAATCACTCCGCTAAACCCACCCCTACCTGCTTATGTTAACGCTAACATCACTCACTCTGCCAAACCCACCGCTACCTGCTCTCATGTTACGGCCAACATCACTCACTCCGCTAAACCCACCGCTACCTGCTTATGTTAACGCTAACATCACTCACTCTGCCAAACCCACCGCTACCTGCTCTCATGTTACGGCCAACATCACTCACTCCGCTAAACCCACCGCTATCTGCTCATGTTACCGCTAACATCACTCACTCCGTCAAACCCACTGTTACCTGCTATCACATTAGCGCCAACATCACTCACTCTGCCAAACCCACTGCAACCTGCTCATGTTACTACCAACATCACTCACTCCACAAAACCCACCGCTACCTGCTCATGTTACCGCCAACATCACTCACTCCACTAAACCCACCGCTACCTGCTCATGTTGCCACCAACATCACTCACTCCGCGAAACCCACCGCTACCTGCTCATGTTACCGCCAACATCACTCACTCCACTAAACCCACTGCTACCTGCTCATGTTGCTGGCAACATCACTCACTCTGCCAAACCCACTGCAACCTGCTCATGTTACTGCCAACATCATTCACTCCACAAAACCCACTGCTACCTGCTCATGTTGCCGCCAACATCACTCACTCTGCTAAATCCACCGCTACCTGCTCATGTTACCACCAACATCACTCACTCCGCCAAACCCACCGCTGCCTGCTCATGTTACCGCTAACATCAGTCACTCCACATCCACCGCTCCTGCTCATGTTACCAACATCCACTCCACTAAACCTATACCTGCTCATGTTACCACCAACATCACTCACTCCACTAAACCCACCGCTACCTGCTCATGTTACCGCCAACATCACTCACTCCACTAAACCCACCACTACCTGCTCATGTTACCGCCAACATCACTCACTCCACCAAACCTACCGCTACCTGCTCATGTTACCACCAACATCACTCACTCCACTAAACCTACGCTACTCTCATGTTACCACCAACATCACTCACCCACTAAACCCACCGCTACCTGCTCATCAACCTGTTACCCAACATCAACATCCTACTGCTCATGTTACTCATCACTCACTCCCACTAAACCCAACCCACCACCAACATCACTCTCTCTGCCAAACCCACCGCTACCTGCTCATGTTACCGCCAACATCACTCACTCCACTAAACCCACCGCTACCTGCTCATGTTACCACCAACATCACTCACTCCACCAAACCCACCGCTACCTGCTCATGTTACCGCCAACATCACTCACTCCACCAAACCCACCGCTACCTGCGTATGTTACCACCAACATCACTCACTCCACCAAACCCACCACTACCTGCTCATGTTACCGCCAACATCACTCACTCCACTAAACCTACCGCTACCTGCTCATGTTGCCACCAACATCACTCACTCCACTAAACCCACCGCTACCTGCTTATGTTACCGCCAACATCACTCACTCCACCAAACCCACCGCTACCTGCTCATGTTACCACCAACATCACTCTCTCTGCCAAACCCGCTGCAACCTGCTCATGTTACCGCTAACATTACTCACTCTACTAAACCCACCGCTACCTGCTCATGTTACCGCTAACATCACTCACTCCGCCAAACCCACCGCTACCTGCTCATGTTACCGCCAACATCACTCACTCCACCAAACCCACCGCTACCTGCGTATGTTACCGCTAACATCACTCACTCCACCAAACCCACCGCTACCTGCTCATGTTACCGCCAACATCATTCACTCCACTAAACCCACCGCTACCTGCTCATGTTACCGCCAACATCACTCTCTCTGCCAAACCCGCTGCAACCTGCTCATGTTACCGCTAACATCACTCAGTCCACTAAACCCACCGCTACCTGCTCATGTTACCGCCAACATCACTCTCTCCACCAAACCCACTGCTACCTGCTCATGTTACCGCTAACATCACTCACTCCACCAAACCCACCGCTACCTGCTCATGTTACCACCAACATCACTCACTCCACTAAACCCACCGCTACTTGCTCATGTTACCGCCAACATCACTCACTCCACCAAACCCACCGCTACCTGCTCATGTTACCGCTAACATCACTCACTCCGCCAAACCCACTGCTACTCATGTTACTGCTAATATCACTTCACTGCCTGTATTAAATCTGTTGAGTTCAATATGGCACAGTCTATGGCAAGAGCCTTCCAGTGGATTGATGCACTTTGTGTTTGTGTGTGTGTGTGTGTGTTTTTGTGTGTGTGTGTGCGCGCGTTTGTAGGATGTGTCCCATCTTCCAGATCTCCAATGTAACGGGAGAGAACATGGACCTGCTGAAGATGTTCCTCAACCTGCTCTCCTCTAGAACATCGTACAGTGATGACCAGCCGGCAGAGTTCCAGATCGACGACACCTACCCTGTACCGGTCGGTCTGAGACGCCCACACACACACTCACACACATACACATGCACGTGAGCGCGCGCGCACACACACACACACACTCGTGCCCGCGCTCACACAGAACTCAAGAACCTCTCTATTACATTTATATTGATGGATTACAAGTTTTCATGTTTCTTGTCCTGTTTTAGGGCGTTGGCACAGTTGTATCAGGAACTACGTTACGCAGATTGATACGACTGAACGACACCATGCTGCTCGGCCCTGACCCCCTGGGCAACTTCCTCCCCATCGCTGTCAAATCCATCCACCGCAAGAGGATGCCAGTGAAGGAGGTGCGGGGGGGTCAGACGGCCTCCTTTGCCCTGAAAAAGGTCAGCCCCTCCCCCACTTGCTGCTGATTGGTTAACTGTGGCTAAAAGAGCAGATGTTATGTCAGCCTCTGATTTTATGAGGTCACAAATGTCCTTAGAATGTTTTGGACTGAACATTCTAGTGCTGATGTAACAGAATTCTAGAATTCTGTCTGAAACATTCTTAAAAAACATTCCATGTATTTCTCCACAGAGTTGGGTGGTAAAAGCCTGTGTGTGCATGTGTGTGTGTGTGTGTGTGTGTGTGTGTGTGTGTGTGTGTGTGTGTTTCTTCCCTCAGATCAAGCGTTCATCCATCAGGAAAGGCATGGTGATGGTGTCGCCCCGTCTCAGCCCACAGGCATCATGGGAGTTTGAGGCCGAGATCCTGGTGCTACACCATCCCACTACCATCTCCCCCAGATACCAGCCCATGGGTCAGTTACTCTCCCCCAGATACCACTCCTTGGGTCAGTTACTCTCCCCCAGATACCAGCCCATAGGTCAGTTACTCTCCCTCTGATACCAGGCCATGGGTCAGTTACTCTCCCTCTGATACCAGGCCATGGGTCACTTACTCTCTCCCAGATTCCAGACCATGGGTCAGTTACTTTCCCCCAGATACCAGACCATGGGTCAGTTACTCTTCCCCAGATACCAGGCCATGGGTCAGTTACTCTCCCCCTGATTCCAGGCCATGGGTCAGTTACTCTCCCCCAGATAACAGGCCATGGGTCAGTTACTCTCCCCCAGATACCTAGCCATGGGTCAGTTACTCTCCCTCTGATACCAGGCCATGGGTCAGTTACTCCGCCCCTGATTCCAGGCCATGGGTCAGTTACTCTCCCCCAGATACCAGACCATGGGTCAGTTACTCTCCCTCTGATACCAGGCCATGGGTCAGTTACTGTCCCACTGATACCAGGCCATGGGTCAGTTACTCTCCCCCAGATTCCAGACCATGGGTCAGTTATTTTCCCCCAGATACCAGGCCATGGGTCAGTTACTCTCCCCCAGATACCAGCCCATAGGTCAGTTACTCTCCCTCTGATACCAGGCCATGGGTCAGTTACTCTCCCCCAGATACCAGGCCATGGGTCAGTTACTCTCCCCCAGATACCTAGCCATGGGTCAGTTACTCTCCCTCTGATACCAGGCCATGGGTCAGTTACTCCCCCCCTGATTCCAGGCCATGGATCAGTTACTCTCCCCCAGATACCAGGCCATGGGTCAGTTACTCTCCCCCAGATACCAGGCCATGGGTCAGTTACTCTCCCTCTGATACCAGGCCATGGGTCAGTTACTGTCCCTCTGATACCAGGCCATGGGTCAGTTACTCTCCCCCAGATACCAGCCCATAGGTCAGTTACTCTCCCTCTGATACCAGGCCATGGGTCAGTTACTATCCCCCAGATACCAGGCCATGGGTCAGTTACTCTCCCCCAGATACCAGACCATGGGTCAGTTACTCTCCCTCTGATACCAGGCCATGGGTCAGTTACTCTCCCCCAGATACCAGTCCACAGAAGTAACAAAGATAAGTTTACACACAACACACTTCTGGTGTAGAAACTCTGCCCCTCTGCAGACCACTGCATCAGTCCTCCTTCGGCCCCGTCTTTGTGAGGTTTACAGACTCATCTGAAACAGGCCTCTGTGGCTGCAGGTAATCTTATTCCAGCACAAAGGCACCTGATTCTGCTTTTCTACTGATGATCCTAATTGGTTAGTTGGTTGAATCAGGTGACATCGTGCTGGACTGTAGCATAATGAACTGCTCTTGAAGAGGATTACGCAAGCTTGTAGAGGAGGAGGGACTATTATTATGGGAGACTTCAATTATCCTGGTATCGATTGGAAAATGGTGAAAGGACAGGGTAGGGGGGAGGAAGAATTTCTGGATGTTATAAATGACAATTTTTTGGTACAGTATATTAATAAACCTACAAGAGAGAAGGCAATTTTAGATTTAGTGCTCTGTAATGACTCTGATAGACTTAGCAATGTTGATGTGCTGGAGCCACTTGGGACTAGTGATGTTGTTAATTTTGACGTTTCATGGGAAGTTAAAAAGGTGTCTTCGAAAAACAAAATTTTTAATTTTAGGCAAGCAAACTTTGACGGGATGCGCTCATAACTAAGCGAAATAAAATGGGAGACACTTCTGGACTGTGAGTCTGTAACTGAGATGTGGGAAAGATTTAAGGGGGTTTTACTTGATTCACAATGTAAATTCATTCCAAAGGTGTCCAAAAGTAAGCTGAAAAAGCAAAATCACCCATGGATGACCACAGCTATTCGTAGGAGTCTGAGGAATAAGAGGAATCTTTATAAGACGTACATAAGGGATAACAATGAGAATACTAAGGCTGAATACTGTAAAATGCAAGCTGTGGTCAAAAAAGAGCTGAGGAATGCTGGAAGACTGTATGAAACACAAATTGCAGAAGGGGCAAAAACTAGTCCAAAGTGCTTCTTTCAGTACTGTAGCAGAAAAAGGAAAGTCAAAGAGCAGGTTCAGTGCATAAAGAATAAAAATGGATCGCTGCTATATGATAACAAGGATATTGCGGATACCTTAAACAGTTTTTTTGTTGAGAATTTTACCTCGGAGCGGGATTTTATTCGGACAGAGGGCATGTCCAACGCTCAAGATTATTTTGCGGAAATTGAGGTTAGGGATAACGAAGTATTAGACAAGTTGCTCAAACTAAAGGCAGATAAGGCAGCAGGTCCTGATGGCTTATATCCTAGAGTGCTCAGGGAAGTTAGTGAGATCATCTTTGAGCCGCTATCCGCCATCTTCAGACGGTCTTTAGAAACTGGAGAAATACCAAATGATTGGAAACAGGGCAATATAATACCAATATATAAGAAAGGGGACCGTACTGAGCCACGAAATTACAGGCCAGTCAGTTTAACTTGCATTGCGGGCAAAATATTGGAATCTATCATAAAAGATGAGCTGGACTTATTTCTTGAACGTAACAGTATCTTGAGGGATAGCCAACATGGTTTCCGTAAGGGAAGGTCATGTCTGACAAACCTTCTGGAATTTTTTGAAGAGGCCACCAAGACTTATGACCAGACCAGGGCTTATGACATCATATACTTGGATTTTCAGAAAGCATTTGATACAGTACCGCATAAGAGACTAATTTTTAAAATGAGCTCCATTGGAGTTACAGGAGGTATTCTGGAGTGGATTCAAAACTGGTTGCAGGACAGAACACAAAGAGTGGTGGTCAGTGGAATCTCATCTGAGCTAGGTATGGTGGGGAGTGGCGTCCCCCAGGGATTGGTGTTGGGACCCCTGCTGTTCCTCATCTACTTTAATGACCTTGATAGGAATATTGAGAGTAGATTAGTTTAATTTGCAGATGATACTAAATTGGGGGGTTTGGCAAATAGTTTAGAGTCCACTAAAGTGATTCAGGATGATTTGGATAAAATCCAGAATTGGGCAGAAATGTGGCAAATGAAATTTAATGTAGCAAAATGTAAAGTTGTACATGTAGGTAATAAAAACATTAGACGGGATTACTTCATAGGAGGTTTAAAACTGGAATCTGCTCCACACGAGAAAGATCTGGGAGTGATTGTTGACCAAACCCTCACAGGCTCTAGCCATTGTGCCGTAGCAGTTAAAAAAGCCAATCGAATGCGGGGATACATTGCCAAAAGTATGGAGTACAAATCTAAGGAGGTGATGCTTCTTTTGTACAACACATTTGTCAGACCACATCTGGAGTATTGTGTGCAGTTCTGGGGACCATACTTTAAGTAAGATATAGAGGCTCTAGAGAAAGTTCAAAGAAGAGCCACTCAGCTTATTCCAGGTATAAAACATGAAAGCTATGAGAAGAGGCTGAAGATCCTTAATCTCTTTTGTCTTAGGAAAAGGAGACTAAGGGGTGATTTGATTGAGGTCTTTAAATATGTTAAAGGGATTAACAAAGTGAATTATGTAGGATTCCTTCGACCAAGTGTTGTTAGTAGAACTCGGGGTCACAAATGGAAGTTGGCCAAAGGTAAATTTAGCACTGATATTCAGAAATATTTCTTCACCCAAAGAGTAATTTCGATGTGGAATAGCTTGCCTGACCATATTGTTGAGGCAGAGACCTTGGGGGTTTTCAAGAGTAGGCTTGACTTAAAGCTAGATACCATTGAGTCATTGAGTATCTGAAGGGATATATTCACAATAGTATAAAAAACTGGTGAGCGTAGTTGGGCTGAACGGCCTGTTCTCGCCATTCATGTTATGTTATGTTTTGATAGGTTTTCAACAGCTCAGGATAATTACGTTTAATTCCTTAAAAATTTATTCAGCGCTCAAAGGGTTAACAAACAGGTATTGAAATAGATGAATATGCTAGATATGCATCATAAAATCTTGTTAATACATCAGCAATGTATTCTTCCATTCCGCCATGCTTTTTAATATTAAAAATGCGTAAATAGCGTTATACACATGGACAGGGGCGGACTGGGGCAAAAGATTCGTCCGGGAATTTTACCTGACCGCCCACTCTCCAGGGGCGGGGATGGGAGAGGTAGTGGCCCGGCGAAAAAAGTTCATGCTTTTTGGCAAAAAAGTATGCATTTTAACATCATATTGGACCGTATTTCCCATAAAACATTGATATTATTAGGCTTTGAGTTCATATAACACCAATTGGCCTCCAACAACATAATTATAGATATTTCAAGGGAACTCTTGCGCTTCAACCGTGATAAAATTAATGTGCGGTGCTCTCGAGGCCAGGACAAGTTCAAACCACAAGGAACAATGGGTCATTTCAATGAAAGGAACCCAAGGAACGCCCGGAGCACTCAAATGATTATAAAAGATTTTATTGGTGCAAACAGACCAACGTTTCGACGCTACTGCGTCTTCTTCAGAGTAAAACAGGTATTGCTATAATCATGGAGAATATAGAGCGTCCTCCCTAGAAAAGTGGGTTTCTGATGTGATAATCAGTGAGGTGGGAGCTGAAATACTTCAGCCAAAAGCCATATGCCAGCAATTCAGGGGTGTTGAAATGTATCACCATGTGAATTAAAGTCTTTGCGAGCCATCAAATACAATAAACAAACAGGCATTCTTATTTAGAAACCTTTTGATTAAAGAAAACACAACAGATTGAATTCATCATTCAAGCCATTAGGTTCAAGGGTGTTCAATGTGTATATCCAAAATGCCTCTCTCCTCAAAAGTTTATTAATCAGATCTCCTCCTCTTTGTGAGGAGGAGACTTTCTCGATACCCCAAAACTTTGAAGTTGCACAAGAACCATGATTTACTTTTTCGTAATGCCTAGCAATTGCCTATTCCAAATTATTATTGCGTATGGCAGCTTTGCATTCCGCAATTCTAAGCTTTAAAGCTCGTTTTGTCTGACCCTCGTAAACCATGCCACAGGTGTAAGCATGGGGAGTGCTTTTGCACCGTCTTATGCGTGTTTAGTAATGGGATGGTGGGAAGAGAATTTAATTCAAAATGTAACTAACAATTCATTCAGCTCCAAAATCCTTATTTGGAAAAGGTACATAGATGAAGTTTTATTTGTGTGGACGGGCACTGACGAGGAATTAAACCAGTTTGTGGAGTACGTCAACTCAAGCACGCCATTCTTACGCTTCACGACAGAGCAATCTAAACACGAAATTAACTTCTTAGATCTAACCATTTACAGAAATGAACACGGAGGTCTGGATACGACTATCTATCATAAACCCCTCAGCAGAAACACCCTGCTTAGAGCAGATAGTCATCATCCCAAACACCTAATAAAGAACATCCCAGTGGGACAATTTCTGCGACTAAAACGAAATTGTAGCGCTATGAATGAATTTAAACGTAAGGCTTTGGAGATGACTGAGCGCTTTCAAGTGAGAGGATATTTGGAGACCGACATTTGTTCCGCCTATCAAAGGGTGATGCGCACGGATAGAGCCCGCCTCCTAGACCAATTGCAGCACTCTTCCGCACCACGCCTCTGCTTCTCTACCGAATTTTCTCCGCTAGCCGGAGAAATCAAAAGCATTGTTAAAGGACCAGTGTGTAAGATTTAGAGTCATCTAGTGGTCAGATTATAGATTGCAACCAACTGACCATTCCTTTTCTCAGAAGACCTACGGATGGCCGCAAAACTTGGGAAAACGTGAAAGGCGCTCTCTTGTGTCAGTGCTTTATTCATTTACTTTTTTCCCATTCTGGGCTACTGTAGAAAAAATGGTGGCGCAACATGGCATTCTCCACGGAGGTGGACCCGCTCCCATGTAGGTTTAAAGGGCTTATTCTAAGTGAAATGAAACTCAAAGACTATTGTTTTCACGCGATTATACACTACTAAAAAAGTAGTTATGAATGTTATATTCCATTTCTGCCAAAATATCAATCTAAAGTCTACACACTGCTCCTTTAAGAAGCATTGGCATGTTCTACAATGTCACCCAGCCTTAAAAGAAATTTGCGCGGAGCCCCCTTTGATTTCGTTCAGAAGGTCTCGCTCATTTAAAGACAGGCTTGTACACACAGTTTTGAGTTCTCCCCCAAAAACTACGTGGTTGCCCTCCCCACCCTCAGGTTTTTATAGGTGTGGTCACTGCACCCACTGCAGTAATTCATCCCACACAAAGTATTTTTCATATCCACGCACAGGTAAAAAACTCAACATCAATACTTTCATTAATTGTAGCACTACCCACGAAATATACATTCTGAAATGCCCCTGTGGCATGGTTTACGTGGGTCAGACGAAACGAGCTTTAAAGCTGAGAATTGCGGAACACAAAGCTGCCTTACGCAATAATAATTTGGAATACACAATTGCTAGGCATTATGAAAAAGCAAATCGTAGTTCTTGTGCAACTTCAAAGTTTTGGGGTATCAAGAAAGTCTCCTCCTCACAAAGAGGAGGAGATCTGATTAATAAACTTTTGAGGAGAGAGGCATTTTGGATATACACACTAAACACCCTTGAACATAATGGCTTGAATGATGAATTCAATCTGTTGTGTTTTCTTTAATCAAAAGGTTTCTAAATAAGAATGCTTGTTTGTTTATTGTATTTGATGGCTTGCAAAGACTTTAATTCACATGGTGATACATTTCAACACCCCTGAATTGCTGGCATATGGCTTTTGGCTGAAGTATTTCAGCTCCCACCTCACTGATTATCACATCAGAAACCCACTTTTCTAGGGAGGACGCTCTATATTCTCCATGATTATAGCAATACCTGTTTGACTCTGAAGAAGACGCAGTAGCGTCGAAACGTTGGTCTGTTTGCACCAATAAAATCTTTTATAATCATTTGAGTGCTCCGGGCGTTCCTTGGGTTCCTTTCATTGAAGTGACCCATTGTCCCTTGTGGTTTGAACATAATTATAGAGTATATCTAACATACAAACCCAGTGGCTATATGCATCTGTGATTTTAACAGATATTAACAGATCACCAAGTGATGGTCTTTTTTCCTGAATGTTTCTGAAAGATGAGGCTTTAATGCTTCAAAAACACTCCAGGTTTGTTGGGGGGGGGAGGTACTGTCCTAAAACAAACAAATCCTATTTTTATTAAACATCCTATTTATCCTAAAGATGCCTTGAAGTAAATTAAATTCAAGTAGGCCAACGCTGTCGGCGGCCAGCAAGGGGTATATCCCCAAAATTCCCCAATCCTCAAAGTCCCCTTTATTAGATTCCCCCTTTACTAGACCTACAATATGAGGCTAATTTGAGGTCTGTGTAAGTAATTGTTCCAGAGATATGGTTAAAAAACTGATTTTTTCAATATATAGTGCCACTCCAAACCTAGGAGTGCATACTTGCCCAAAATCTAATCAGTTCATCCTCTCTACCATATCTACCCATATGCTAAAAATGAGAAGCCAATGTAAATTGTTTTGTGAGTTATCGCGCTAACGGCTAAAATCTGCAGGCGCGGCGGCGGGTTAGGCGAAACCATGATATCCCCGAAACTCATATTTCGGGGATATAATGATGCTGTCCTAACTTAGAAACATAACATTGTCAACATCAAAGTATTTTTACAGAATTATTATTATTATTATTATTATTATTACATGAATGAATGTGAAAAAGAAATTTGACTTTAGGGCGATTTAGATTTTTTTCAATGAGACCACTGCATTATTTGGATCGATTCGTACTTAGTGTTTTTAAAATAACGTTGCATATCTTACAGACTCTAACGGGCACAACATAGTCCACTAGCTTCAGAACCATAGTACTCGCTGGTTGCAAGTCTAATGACAGGTGATTCTGAACCTCAAGACAGGGCTTTGGAATGGAAAGTTGGGAGAGTCTTACTGTATTCCAGGACAAAGTTCATTTGGCACCGTAAAACAATGCATCAATAAGCATTAAATAGCGGGCTAATAAATCGTCCATCAGTGTGGTCATTTTGTAAGCACAAGCAAATTTGAAATGAACACATACTTGCGATAGCTTATTAATTTAACGTCAATCTTACTGTTTCCGTGTCTTGCTCCAAATGAAAACTGCTTGCCACATGAGGATCATCATGGCCAAGCAAGTCAATATTTAGGTCACCTGAGACGAGGTCTCAAAATGACCTATTCTAATTGTCTTTTGTCCGTCGTCATCCGTCGTGCGTCGTCCGTCGTGCTTCCGTAAACAATTTACATTTTCGACTTCTTCTCAGAAACCGCTGATCTGATTTTAATAAAATTTTGCAGGAACCTTCCTTGGTCAAATATGCACCAAAATTGTGAATTATATGGTGCCCACCCCCAGGGCCTCTGAGGGGCGGGGCTAAAACTGGTCAATACATTTTCGACTTCTTCTCAGAAGCTGCTGATCCGATTACAATAAAATTTTGCAGGAACCTTTCTTGGTCAAATATGCACCAAAAGTGTGAATTATATGGTGCCCACCCCCAGGGGCTCTGAGGGGCGGGGCTAAACTGGTCAATACATTTTCGCCTTCTCAGAACCCGCTGATCCGATTACAGTGAAATTTTGTAGGGACCTACCTTGGTCAAATATGCACCACAATTATGAATTATATGGTGCCCACCCCCAGGGACTGAGGGGCGAGGCTAAAACAGATCAATACATTTTCCACTTCTTCTCAGAAACCGCTGATCTGATTTCAATAAAATTTGGCAGGAACCTTCCTTAGTCAAATATGCTCCAAAATTGTGAATTATATGGTGCCCACCCCAGGGCCTCTGAGGGGCGGGGCTAAAACTGGTCAATACATTTTCGACTTCTTCTCAGAAGCTGCTGATCCGATCACAATAAAATTTTGCAGGAACCTTTCTTGGTCAAATATGCACCAAAAGTGTGAATTATATGGTGCCCACCCCCAGGGGCTCTGAGGGGCGGGGCTAAACTGGTCAATACATTTTCGCCTTCTCAGAACCCGCTGATCCGATTACAGTGAAATTTTGTAGGGACCTACCTTGGTCAAATATGCACCACAATTATGAATTATATGGTGCCCACCCCAGGGGACTGAGGGGCGAGGCTAAAACAGATCAATACATTTTCCACTTCTTCTCAGAAACCGCTGATCTGATTTCAATAAAATTTGGCAGGAACCTTCCTTAGTCAAATATGCTCCAAAATTGTGAATTATATGGTGCCCACCTCCAGGGACTCTGAGGGGCGGGGCTAAAACTGGTCAATACTTTTTCGACTTCTTCTCAGAAACCGCTGATCCGATTTCAATAAAATTTTGCAGGAACCTTCCTTGGTCAAATATGCACTAAAGTTGCGAGTAATATTGTGCCCACTCCCAGGTGCTCTGAGGGGCGGGGCTAAAAGTGGTCAAATTGGCTGAAATTTTAAAAATCTTCTTCTCCAGACCCAAGATATGCTGGAAAACAATACTCTTCATAGATGGAAGGCTATTGCGGTGCTTTTATCAAAATTGTGAACTTCATGACCCTCGAGCTCCATGTTTGCCCCTGGGGAGGGGGTGAAATTTACTATAGTTTATATCGGAAAATGATACTTTTGGGTATATTTTGTTCATTTTCTACTGGAAATCATTCAAACTTGATTGGCATTATAACCATGAGATCACAGTTTGATACTATGACATTTTTGACCCTGTCTCTACCCCAGGGGCTGAGGGGTGGGGCCTAAATGGGGTCATTTTGCCAAAAATTTCAGCAATCTTCTTCTCCAGACTGAGAGAGGCTGGAAACCAATACTCTTCATAGATGGAAGGGTCTTGAGGTGCTTTGTCAAAATTCGTCATTTCATGCCCCCCAGGCTCCATGTTTGCCCCTGGGGAGGGCGTGAAGTTTACTATACTTTAAATAGGAAAATTATACTTTTGGGTATATTTGGTTCATTGACATCAATAACATCAGTTTTTATACAACTCAGGTGACCGTTAAGGCCCATGGGCCTCTTGTTTGCCTTTGAAAGCCAGAGCCTCAAATGCCCACTTTCTTTACTCTCTAAGCTTTTCAGCTCCTCTGTTGCTTTTAAAAGAGACATATTATGCTGATCCATGCTTTTAGACATTCTGACAATTCTATAAGCTTCCACCTCCATGCGGAACGTCGAAAAAGTTGTCAAAAATGACACATAGGGGTTCTGTCATAATTCTCAAATGGGAATTCAACGCCTCGTAACGAGAACTTTGCAAGATCTGTCGAAATTCTTTCGTCACGATTTCAAGCCAATCAGGCGAATGTATAAGACCTGTGATGAATCAGGAAGAATCCGCTCTAAACGCGCCCACGACGCCTGCCCTCAAACCGCCGAGAAACACACGAGAAGCTGACCGAGTCAGCGTCTCTACCCAGGCAGCTGTGATCAAGGCCTCTATAGGCAGGCAGTTTACACCGTCAGGATGCAACAGCAGATCCATAGTGACCCAGCTGGCTTATGGAAAGTTGAAACAACATGTGTAAAGTAAAGGTGTGTCTGTAAACTTGTAACTTACTCACAGGTGTCAATTTGCTAAATCCAAAATCATTGTTGGCTACTACACTTGATATAGCAGGGCTCTCAAGTTTTGCAAGTGTTATATACCAATCTTGACTTATAGCTGTTTAAATCATTTCATTGCAAGTCATTTATTCATTTGAAGATCTCCATGGACTCTCACTGACGAAAATTATCAAGAAAACCCAATAATTGAAAATTTCACCAGCGTAAATTTTTGACAGACACACATAATGCACGTGAACACTAAAAACAACAATTCATAATAACGTGTGTGTTTATATTTTATTTCCAAATCCTGTAATTTCATAAATTGAATTGATATAACCTTATGTCCACTGATTCAATTTTGGATGAAGAGAAGTCTGATTTTCTGGTGGCTGAAGATGCCATGTAACAAATGTCACAAATTGATGTCACTGGAAATGCAAAATTTGATTATGAATGTAAAGAGAACGTAGAATAACAATTCCTTTGTGATGGTTATCTTGATACTGCTGTTTATTAATGCCATTAGTCTTCAAATAATGGGGTTAAGAAATTATTGATATGATTTTTTTTCATGGGCATTCATAATTTTGGTGGATTTGTAACACATTGGCAAATTTTGACTCAGATCTCTCAGCTTTGATTATGTTCTCCTCTCTAAGGATCGGCATGGAAACCTACAGAACAATAGACCTCCTGGAACAGATGCCAGGCTTTAGTGAAGTCTATGTAGTGAAAACAAAGAAAAGTACTTGTAAACTGCAACCTCCTAATTGCCAAACATTTTAATGAAAGTCAAACTGTCACAAATGTACCTAATATTATCTGCAGAAATACATTTACTGTCACTGAGTGCTCAATTTCTTTTCTTTGTGAGGATGAAAGAGAATTGTTTGAGTGCTTTGATGAACGTTGTGGTTTCATGTGTAAGACCTTACACCAGGTTACACAGTCTCACTTGTGCACCAGCTGGCTGACTGCATTATGTCACTTGTTTGTCTGGGATGCACTTCTTGGATTGCATCACTGACAAATAATATATTGTTAGAACAGGGATAGGGGGCACTCATCTACCCCTCCTTTTAGCCCCTCCTCTGTTTTACTGCAGATCTGTTTGTCACATCACAAACTCACTCTGCAAACCCAACCCCCTCTTGCACACCCACCCATCCTTAAATATAATCCTGTGGTGACAGGGAATTGTACAGTTTCTCCAAGTGCTGTTGCTTCCTCAGTGGATTGATGACTGGCTGTCATCTGCCCTGCTTACATACCACTCAAATTGATGTATTTTCTGAAGTGGAACGATACTGAATAAAAACATAACCCTCCTGGAAACAGGTGATCAGGATACAGACCTTGAGGAGTGTGTGTGTCGAGCAATGCAGTGTCGCAGGTAAGTTACTAATTCTTTCTTTCAATCTGATGAACCACTCTTTCATTTCTTAAGCTGTGCTTGAGTGAGAGACTGTCGCAGACTGTAATACAATACACCCAAAGGGCAAACCCTGTCTTCTGGGAACACTGGGTCTCATTCATGAAACGTTCGTAAATCTGCGAACAGATTTACACATAAAAGCCTACTCTACTAAAAACCTACTCCGGATTCAGGAACACGTGAAACTGTGTTCGGGAAACTCAGATCTGATTGTAAACACGTGTGTAGATCATGAATGCCAAACGATCGTAAATAGACAGCGCGCTCCCGGTGATCAGCTATTTGCATAAATCCCCGCCCATGAATTGCCAATAACCGCCATATAAGGAGGTGTAGATGCATCCAGTCGACCTGTCAGTCAAGGCGCAAACAAAGAAAGACAGAGAAAGAAAAAGGAATTTTTCCGAAGCGGAGATAGAAATTATTTTGGGTGAAGTGGAGTTTAGAAAAAGCATTTTATTTTCATCTGTTAGCAGTGGTGTGACAGGGACAGGCAAAACGAAGGCTTGGAGGGAGGTGACAGATGCCGTTAATGTTGTCTCTGTTGTCCAAAGAACTATGTCCGAGATGAAGCGTAAATGGCTTGACATGAAACTAGAGGCAAAGAAACGCATAAGCGCGCATCAGCCACAGGTTGAGGAGGCTCACTGTCACAACTATCAACTGCAGACGAGCGCATCGCTGGCATAATTGGGGAGACCTCTCTGTCAGGAATTATACTTGACGGAGACAGCAGAATGCCTCCACTTTTTATTTTGGAAGTGGCTATTTGCCCATAGCCGCTGAATTGGGGGAAAGAGATCGGTTATCTGCCCCACAAAGGGGCCGACAAGAGAAGCAGTTCTGCTATTCGCACCACGGTGGGACGGATCAGAGAAGCAATTCTGCTATTTTCCCCGCTGTTGGGCCAGTAAGAGATTTCATTTTATAATCCGCCCTGCTCTCTGATCTTTTCATATGAACACTTGGCGGGCTTAATAGCCTCTTCGTTTAGTTTATTATTATTATTATTATTATTATTATTATTATTATCATTCAACATGTAGAAAGAACGTGTAATCTATTGAGTCGATTCACAAAGATCATTCACAAACATGAACCTGATCTGGATCTTAAACCTGCCAATTGCCAACTAATTTAACTAAATGTGTTATATTTTTAATCATTTGTCATGTTGAGGCTATATCACGTGTTTCAAAGGCATCTGCGTATTGTGTACATAACAGAGCGCAATATGAATTTAAATTGTAATTTCCAATAGTGACAAGCATTATTTATATGTGTTCGTAAATTTACACAAGCGCTACACACGGTCGAAAGCATGTGTAGATTTTGTTAGTAGCTACGAACAGATCTGAGCTACTAAAATGTTGATGAATGCGAGACTCACGTAAATTTCCGTCTGCGAACAGTTTACACCCAAATTCGCTCTGCTCACATTTCATGAATGAGACCCACTGTCTCTACCTCGGGAAGCTGTCTGAACTTAAGGAGTGTATGTCAAGCTATTGCAGTTTCTCAGGTAAGTTATTTATTTTTTCAATTTGATAAACCACTCTTTCATTTCTTATGTTGTGCTTGAGTGAAAGGCTTTCGCAGACAGTAAAATATAGACCCAAAGGGCAAACCTTGTTGTCTGGGAACACTGTCTCCACCTCGGGAAGCTCCAGTGCAGTTTCAAAGAGTAAAGCTGGTGTCTTAGAGGAGAGAGAGTTTTCTCTGGATGGAGGTTGTCTTCCCAGAAAACAAAAACTATCCTTCAGTGTAACAATGCAACACAATTTTCCAGGTCTTCTTTGACATGAATAACTTCTCAAAAGAGAGAGCTTAACTTTGTGCAAAATAGGCCAGTATAAGTGTTTCCATCTCTATTATGCAGTAAATATGTTATGATGAGGAATACTTTGGAGAGAAGAATAATGTAAAATAATGCTGGAATCAACATAAGAACATAATTTAGCCTCGCAGTCAGTTTAATTGGTGAGTTCAGTTAGGCTTGACCATGTAACTTACATTCACTCTCTTTTCTAAGGATCATCAACCCTCAAACCTGCTAGATAAAATAAGACCAAAATGAATAGCTCTGTCATCAATTCTAGCCGACCCTTCAACCACTCCTCTTCAGGATACAGTCCGCAGCTCTCGGATGGAGTAATATATTGCACATTCCTTCTTGCTGCGCTTGTGTTTCTGTTTATTGAAAGGAGCATCAACCTTGTAGTGGGCTACCCTGCCAACATCATGGTAATGTGGCTGGTGGCCAGAGAAAGAGTGACTCTTCCACCTCCAATAACTTTATCTTCAACCTGGCCCTCGCTGATGCATGGTTTTGCATAATAACCCCCATCTGCCACTATGGCCACAATATACTTGACATGGGATATTTAGATTATTTATTAGACTTTACCACTGGGATCAAAAAAACGGCTCCCCACTCTTTCTCTCCTGCATTTGCCTGGACCACATGCGTGGCTGTGGTTCACCCCATTGTGTTCACCAGCATCAAGGATAAAAAAATCAGAGTTGCTATTTCCATGCTTGTTTGGGGGCTCGTGATAGCCTCTGCCCTCTGCAGGGCATTTACTTTAAACGACATGGGCTTCCAATATTATATCTCCATTATCTTGATCCTGGCCGCCTTCACCATTATGGTTTACTGCAACGTTTCTATCATATGGAGTCTGAAGAAGTCGGTCTTGGGCAAGGAGACAATGCACCCCATGAAAAAGAAAGCCCTCAGAACTGTGAAAATCTATCTGGCCATCATAGTGTTTCATTACCTGCCTACACTTGTTATCAGTCTTGTGCCTTATTCTCCTGACTTCCCAGAATACTGCACAATTAATATGATTATATTCGTCCTTAAGGACTACAGTTCCATCACTCACCCCCTTCTCTCCATCTCCCTGATTAAGCAGCTGCCATGGCTGAAAAAATTGCTCCGCATCTGCTGCCGAAGCCCTTTCCCTGAACCACATAATGTAAGCACATGAGATGTATGCTTGTGATTGTCTGTTACATTGCATTTACTCTCGACATAAATTGGTGAAAATGAGTTCATGAAACAAAGCAAGAATGTTATCTGAGTTATAGGCAAATATATTATCTTTAACTTAACTTCCGGGAGCACGGCCAGCCGCTGACCCTGCGCTCTCGGTATGTTTGTCTGTGTTTTTAGACTTGTTCTATGTACTTTTAAAAACAGCATCCTTCTTTCGGATTTGCGCTTCACTTGTTAAAAGTAGCGTCTATTCCTGCGCCAAACCGCCGTGGAAATCGCTTTCTTATGGATATTATTTTGCCTGATGGGACTGGGAACTGGAAACTGCCATGACTTCCCCACTTACACCCGCAAGTACCTGCTCTCCTTACGCCCAACTGGGGTAGTTCCACCACCACCAGTTACCTTATCAGTTGACTGTGCGGAAATCCAGCAGCCTGTTAAATGGCCAGAGAGGAGGAAGAGAGTCAGGAAAAAGCGAGGCTCTAGGGGAGGCATGAGACACCGACTCTGGAGATGTCGTAGCAGATTCCCACTGCTTGCGATCACCCTGACCTACGCTCGCTCGGTAAGCAACAACCCCTGCGAAACGTGACCATGGTTGACCTTGGTTGACCTCGGTTCACCATGGTCAACCATGGTTAAAGCATGGTTAAAATGGCCGACCATGGTTGAAGCATGGTTGCACCCGCTTGGGGAGTTTTTTGCACCATGGTTAACCATAGTTGACCATTTTTAACCATGCTTTAACCATGGTTGACCATGGTGAACCGAGGTCAACCAAGGTCAACCATGGTGTTCCATTTAACAAAAATGTCAAAACCATGGTTTGACCAGAGTTGACCACGGTTACTTGAACCAGGGTCAACCAAGGTCAACCAAGGTCAACCACGGTCATGGTTCGCAGGGGAAGCTTGATGAACTGGCACTTAGATCTGAGCACGATAGTGAATTCTGACAGTAATCTCGTGTGTCTGACTGAAACATGGCTTCAGGGCCATCACGAAACTCCAAGCCTGTCCGGATTTACCACGATAAGAGCGGACAGAAATGAACACACCTCGCACAAAGCGGTGGGAGGGGGACTGTGTTTATTTGTTGACAACAGCTGGGCCGCACAACACACTGTTCGTGAGCAAGTGTGCACACCAGACTACGAAATATTAAGTGTCTCCTTCAGACCTTTTTCTCTCCCGTGGGAGTTTGGTCAGATTACTGTAATTCTTGCCTATGTCCCCGGGCCAAATGATGAGAGCGCTGGGGAGAAAACTGCTGAGAGCTACAATAACGCCCTCGCTCGCTCGGGAGACCAACCCGTTTTCGTCCTCGGGGATTTTAACTCCTGTAACCCGTCCAAGTATCCGCCTGCTGTTCAGCAATATGTCGACTGTCCCACACATCTAAACCGGACACTTGATCGCTGCTACGGCAACATTCCCGAGGCATATAAAGCGGTTTGCAGAGCGCCCATTGGAAAATCAGACCATAATGTAATCCACCTTTTACCCAAATACAGAGCTATGGTCAAAAGACAAAACCAGCTATTAAGCAGATACAAGTCTGGTCTGACTCAAATAAGGAACAACTCCAGGACTGTTTTGACAACACAAATTGGGACACCTTCTTCGATTCTTGCCAGGATGTGAATGAACTTGCAGAGACTATAACAGCTTATGTAAAACCCAAGCGACTCGACCAAGGGAGGAAGAGCCCGGGCTGGAGGTATATGCGTGTAAATTCCTAGTATTAGCACGCGCGACGTCCTGGCTGGTGCGAATCACTATAATATGGATATATTTTTCCGTTCGAAGGACGGGGCACAAAAGCACAACGGTTACCATTAATCTGACTCCATAATAAATTTATAATGATGAATTTAGTTATACCCTCGTTAAATATCTGACTCCAAATTAGAATTGAAATTTATAATTTAGGGAGAACCTGCGTGGATCTCGGGGTGATTACCTCCCGGACTCGTAAATAAAGGCCTGTGTCACTAAAATATATGCCCCCGGGTTTGGCATTATTCCCGCAGCTTAGGTTCGTTGGTAATACTAGAGGATTGGAAGTCAAACATCACAGCAACAGCATCTTTTGGCTTGATTACTGCGAACCCAGATCTATGCACGTCCATGGGTTCCTTCAGGGAATTTTAACAGATAACCGACTTTTTCGTCCATGGGTTTCCTTAAGGCTAAAATCCCAGAACCGCAATACATAACCCTTTATGTAAGTAGATCATGATTGTCTCTCCAACTTAATAAAACCAATTCTCATCCCAAAGCCGCTGATCAGTTAGTCATTGGGTGAGCTTAACCCCTAAGTCTCCGGCGTAATGTGGCTAGAAAGAATGTACAAGTGTTAAGAGTCATGGATACCACGCAAGTTCAAAGGAATATAACAATAGTTTATTCACCAGGTAGGCAAAAGCTTAAATCAAACAAATCAACGTTAAGCCAATTACAAGTTACGCATAATTTAGAAGAGGAGAATAAAGTCATACCTGGAGGAAAAGATACACGCACTAACGCGCGCTGAAGTTTGAAACACGATGTTACATCATTTAAAAGGCTACTCACGCACTTACGTACGCAGGGACAGATCGGATACGATCTTCCCAGAATGGATTGTTTCTCTTTGCTTTAAGCCAAACCACATCTTTGATCCAGGCGGCATGGCCATAAACTCCTGGAAGGGGGGTCGAATCTGGTTTTTTGGGTTCCCCCCATGGGGAGGAGGCAATAAAACACTTCAGCAGAGAGAGGAGAATAGGGTGATTACCAGAGAGAGTATTCTGACCAAATTCTCATGAGTTTCCAAAAGGAATGAACCATAATTTCAATGGGAATGAAACATACTCCATTCAACTCCTTGGATTCCCCCGAGAATAACAAGACCAAACATGATATGAATATGTACTAATATGATGCAGTTGTCATGAAAAAGTCTTAAGATGAATTAATATATAGTTTAATTGGGTTATAAGTATATAAGTGCTATTTGGATATATAAGAACATGATTTAACATATAAGCACATTATGCACTTCCCAGTGGTTTAGATTATTTGAAACAAATTAATATAACTGGACTTTAACTTAAGACTTAGGCCAGTAATATGACTCGCACAGGGGCATTGTGTCAGCCAGAGCCCTCTAACAACCCCCCCATACAGAGGAACAGTAAGACTGTTAACACCTTAGCAAGCATTTTGGGGAGGAAGTCCACAAAAGCTTTATTGCTATCTGGCATGGCTCTGGACTAAGCTTATCAGCCATTTGTCGCATACAGTCGCTGGGCTCCCCCACGGATCAGCGTTTGCAGATCTTACAGAGGTGCCGCTCAGGCCCTAACCCAAAGGCACAGACGAATTTTACGGGTTTAGAAATGGAACAATCTTTTGTAAAATGAAATATGCAATGTCTACAGTTCTATTGCCATTTGGCCTGGCTCTGGACCGAGCTTATCAGCCATTTGTCACTTATATTTCCAGATTCTACACTTACATTAAATTCTGTGATGACTGTGTATGTCAAACAAAGACTGTTAAAATATTCCCAAATGACAAACCCTGGGTTTCAAAACAACTGAAAGTGTGCCTTCATTAAAGAATAAATGCGTTCTGCTCTGGCAATATGACCTCGCTCAGGAAAAAAAAGGAAACACTTAAGATGCAGTTTAACTAAAGCAAATATAGACAATAAAAATAAGATAGAGAATAAGTTTTTCAGTGGCAATTTAAAACAGGCTTGGGAGGGGCTAAATACCCTAATGGGGAAAACTAACGAAAAAGACAGTAGTTATGTTGGTGTAGTCAAAGCTTTGTAGATGAACTAAATACATTCTTCTGAAGATTTGATGTTGCAGATGACAAAAAGGAATGTTATGATATTTGCAAAAGCCTCCCTGCAGGCTCACCAATACTTATCACAGAAGATTCTGCTGCAAAAAGCCTCTCCAGACTGAAGCCAAACAAGGCCACTAGCCCAGATGGTCTAAAAGCCCGCCTACTTAAAGACTGTGCCCCACAGTTAAAAGGTGTCCTTTCAAGGCTTTTTAATTCACTTTTAGCTATAGGTGTGCCCACATCTTGGAAATTTTCTTTAATAAGGCCAATACCTAAAAAACCTGGTGCAAGCAAGCTTGAAGACTTTCGACCAATAGCCATCACCTCTATCTTATGTAAAACAATGGCGAGAGCTCTGGTCACCCTCCTGATTAATAAAGTGGCCAATGTATTAGACCCAATGCAGTTCGCTTATAAAAGTGATAGGGGTACTGATGATGCTGTGCTAGTCCTCCTTGACTCAGTGTCTGAGCAGCTTGAGAGCACAAAAGGATTTGCCAGGGTCCTATTTGTAGATTTTATTGCGGCCTTTAATTCTATTAAGCTACATATTCTCCTGCAAAGGCTAAGCAACCTTAATGTAGATAATGGCCTGATTCTTTGGATCAGAGACTTTTGTCATGCCGCCCCCAGAGAGTAGGTGTTAATTGCACACTATCAGGAGTGCAAACCATCAGCGCAGGATGTCCACAGTGCAGTGTCCTCTACCCATTGCTTTTTTCATTGTTTACAAATGAGTTTGCTCTCAATAACAGCACTTTGAAACTAATTAAATATGCAGATGACATGGCCTTAGTCGGCCTGTCACAAAAGAATGACCCCTCCAGTGAGGCTATCTTGCGCATATTAAGGCTCTTGAAAAATGGTGTAATGATAGCCAGTTAGAAATTAATGTCACAAAGACAAAGGAGCTAATTTTTTTATAAAAAGAAAGGCTTGCCAACACAGGCAGTTTCACTTAATGGTCAAGCAGTTGAAACAGTGGAAACTTTTAAATACCTCGGTACAATTCTCGACAGCCAGCTTAGCTTTACAGAAAATACTGAGTACATTTTTAAGAAATGCTCACAGCGACTCAGCCTCCTGAGAAGACGGAGCTGCCTGGGTGTTCGTGCACAGATTAAAGAACTTGTGTACATCACACACATTGAAAGTGTTCTAACACTTCACCTGTCTGCCTGGTTTGGCTACCTAAGTTGTAAATGTAAGAACAAGTTGGACAGAATTGTGTCTATGGCGAACAAAAGTGGGGAAATCTTTAAAACCTCTGATCCACCTCTACACTGACAGGACAAGGAAAAGGCAGATAAATTGTTTTAGACTGTGCACACCCACTATCCTGCCAGTTTGAGCTACTACAGTCTGGGAGGCGCTTTAGAGTTCCCCTGGCAAGGAGTGTTTTTAAGAAATCTTTTATATCAAATGCTATTAGCATTCTTAATAAGTTATTTTTGTAAACCTGACTTGGCTGCTGTTTTCCATGCTTTATTTTAACTTATTTATTAACCCTATATCTTCAATTGTGTGTGTGAGCTGTGTCTGTGTGTTGCTGCTATGTGCTCTGCTGATGTCTTTATGTACAGCTGTCATACAGTGTGTTGCTGAGCCGAAGACGAATTTCCACCATGGTGGACATTAAAGATTTATTCTATTCTATTCTATACTATTAATTTGATTGTAATTAGGAAAGAGATGATAATGAACACAACTAAAACCAAATGCATTGATTACAAAGTGAAAATTGTTTTAATCACCCACGTGTCTATATTACCATGATTTCATATTACGCAAATTAAACTTTTTTTGATTTTTAAAAAAAATGAGCATGTATGATAAATCAAAGAGACCAATTTTTGATGTCACGTGTAAATGATATTTATCTCCATACTGACAAGACTGTTTTATTATGTCCATTTAATTTCATTTTGCCAGCATGGGGTCGAGTTTTGTCCAGGAAACACCTACAGTGACTACAGATTTTCTGGGAGCACAGCATATATGCAAATAAAAATGATTGTTTAGGTTATTCCTGTGCTTAATGCAGACAATCAGCGAGCAAGAACCACATTCAAAGTATTTTTGACCACAGAATGATAAAATGCATTTAACATGAAACAATGTGAAATGTAACCAAAAAGACACAAAAAGACTTTAAATTAAATATAAAGAACTTGAGTAATGCCTCTCTAAAATGATCAAGGTCAACCATGAGGAAAAGTGTCCATCACCCATCATATACTAACCTCAGTCTCTGAATTCAGCAGGATGCTGTAGTTTGGTGTGAGTTTAGCTGTTCGTTACAGCTCTGGGGAACAAAGGGAAGCACAGGGGTTTGTCATCAGAGACAAGGCCAACTTTGTTTCCATAATGGTGTACAGTTTTTGTTGAAACTGGTTGAGACATGAATTGATTCAATGTTGTAGTGATTTCTGGAGCTGTAATTTACTGGTTATTAGCAACTATCCAACAAAACTGTTTTTTGTGATGCCATAATTGTGCCCTTCAGAAGTAAAGTGGGCTATCCCACATCTTGGTCAAAATGATTTGGGTGCACGACTGCGTAATAAAGGTCAACGCAACTTCCCATGACAGCAGCATTTTCAGGACTATGCTGTGCTGCCATCTATTAAAAATCATAGAAACCATTCTTAACATGTTGTGACAACCAGTGAGAGGCAGAGTGGGCTATCCCACATTCCAAGATGGCAGCCCCCATGCTGACTGGAGCTGAGGCAGTTCTGGAGAAGATTTATGAGTCTGAAAGTGACCCTAACCCCCAGTGGAAGCCTACAGGTGAATCTAGTGATGACTCTTCTGCAGGTAATAACTGTCCAGTTTCCAGGATTTAATTTTATGCCCAGAAAAATGAGATGTCACCAGCGATATGGTGGTTTTGTGAATTCACTTGAAGGTTTTTGACCCTTTCTCCAGCCAAGAAAGTTAAAGTGGTCTATTCCACATTTTGGGCATTTTCCTTAATGCAGTAAAAAGCCATCTTGTACAAAGTTTCCACAAACTAAGTTTCACTTGGACAATTATGTAAACATGTATAATTATCATGGAGACGGCATCCTGAATTTTTCAAACTGTTTTAACGTCAAATCTCATTTTCTCAAAACAATGGATTTGTGGGATAGCCCACTTTACCTTTCAAAGGCACAATTGTTGATGCAGTTCTTTTGCCAAATTAAAAAGCTGTTTCTGACAACAACACACAAGCAAATTGGGCCTCAGCAAATTTACCCTTTTTGGTTTGAACCCCAATGATGTTATTATTATTATCATTATTATTATGCCCCTGCCTCGAATGAGCAGAGGGCATTATGGCAACGCCCTTTCCGTCCATCCGTCCGCCCGTCCGGCCGTAAACGTCTCGTTTCCACGCAATAACTAAAGAACGCCTTGTCCAATCTATCTCATTTCTTGGTGGTGTATGCATGGTTGTTAGAGGAAGGTTCCTTTCGAAAACCAACGCCGTGCGATATCTTATATGGCGGCTACGGTAGCCATCTTGACTTCAGTATCCATGCTTTTACTAAAGAACTCTTCATCTTCATTCCAAAACCAGTTTTCTTTTAACATGTTTTGCTTTCAGTATTATTCACTCTCACCATTCACCATGCTAAACTAACAACCTGTTCAATCTTAACCCCAATTAAATATTCGGGCGGGGGCATATGCCACGCTCTGCGTTGCTCTTGTTGAGACTTATCTTGCAAAGTACTGCTGGTTTGTCCTTTGTTAAACACACCCTTACTGCTAATAGTATTTATATTAATAGGAATGACACTGGCTTGTTCAGTAATTAGGTTTTGAGTCTTCAAATTTAAAGCCTTTTTTCAGGGGGACTTCAATATTTTGTCCATCCCCAATATCTGCAGTTAAAAGCTGAGAGGGGACTTCATTCAGAATTGCTGTACACTGATATAAATTTAGCATGTTTCACAGTCCAAATTCAACCTTATCATTATTGATACTCTATCTCTGCAGTCAGGCACACAATGGCTGTTTAAATTATGTAAATATCATTCCTCATCCATAGGCCATTAATTATATGAATTGGTTGGTTAAACCCAGGTGGGCTTATGGTCTTTTGATCAGATCTGTGTGCCTATTTTACCAATCTTGCTGTTTAGGTGTCTGAGTGACTTAACATTGTATAGCATGGAAAATCCTAAGTGGCATTGTGGTATATCCAACATTACAAGCGTTGCAATTAACAACTATATATATCATTAAGTAAAAATTTCATTCCTCTGGGGATTAGTAAGTGTTGACAGGCTTCCACTTTTCTGCAAAGACTGCTTCTGTTTAAAAAAAAAAAAACAAAAAAACTTGATTATGCTTCTTGTTTGGACGCGGCGCATCGCTATTGATTTATAAATAACAAAGCTTAGCTCAAGTTTGCAACCACTTAGTTAATGTTCTGGTCTTGCAGAAAAAAATCTTGAAAATGCTTTGTTAATCTTAATGTCGTGCTTTGTAAAATAGATATTAAACATTTCAAAACATGAAAAGCATTTGTGATTGCTTTCTATTTCCCAAACGGTGAGCTGTTTCACGATAGCAGAATTCATAAATCCAGGAAGACTGAGAAAGCGAGGCTTTCCCCATTCTACTCCTTGCATTCTGGCTTTATTGTTTGGTCGTTTGCTAAGCCAGGCTGATGAGCGGCTATGTCAAGCACCTGTCTGGCTTGATGCATGCAAGAGAGTCTGCTGGCTTGGCTAACTAACCACAACTTCAGACAGCGAGTGTGATGTAGCAAGCTGAAAGTTAGCCAACACAAAATTTGTGTACTTCTAAGTAAAACAGGGAACATTTTTTCCCTTTTTGTCTTCAATCATGAAACCTTGCTTTACTTATTGCCAATAAAGGTTACATTTTCTGTCAAATGTGTCTGTGTGTCTCTGTTTGCCATCGTATACCTGCTTAGTCTAAACATTGTAGCTGGCAAGGTGTTCGCAATAACCAGGTGCTGTAGATCTCTGAGGAAAAGCAAGGAACTTCATAAACTCGAGGTCAATAAGTCTGCGATGTGACATGTTTTCCTGACATGTAAGTATTACTGGGTCATTCCATGTCAACTCGACCAATCAGTCCACCCGACCGACTCAGAATTTTATCATATTTATGCTGTGGATAGGTGCTGATATTCAACTAAAAATTCCCAAATATTCCGCATCAACTTCAGTTTTGAAGGAAGTTATGCACATTTGTTGCCAATGGCAACAGAAGTGCCACGCCCACCTTCAAAAACACAAAGTCCGTTATTTCTCTGCTACCAGATATGCTACTATTTCCAAAATTGGTGTCCTCGAGTGATTTTTCGCGTAGATTCTGAATCTGAAATCGAAAATTTCCAATCTTTTGTGGTTTGAGAAATATTTAGGGGTTACCCCTTTTTTTGGCCCTTAGAACACAATGAGGCTCTGAATTGATTTTTTTTCATTTTTGTTGTGCTGATGGCTGCATGCATCAACTTCATCATATAAAAAACTGTGGAGGTGTTTTTCCTGGTTTTAGAGATAAAAGATAATTTGTACAGTACTGAACCTTATAGTGTACATTTTCACATGTTTAACATTCATGGACCATACTGTATGTTACATTGTTCGCCTGTATACAAATACACCTGTGAATTGCTACCATGTGCATCAGAAATCTTGGTTTTTTCTGATATCTCATCATTCATCACATCACTTTCACTTTAGTTTCATTTTCTCTTTACTTTGGATGGGACATGCATGACATGTACTGAGCTGTACTACTGCAGTAGTTTGTTGTGTGTGATCAAGAGCAGAATGGCTGTGGGACTTGAAAAGTGTACTGTTGGAATACTTCTTCAATCGGAAGACTGTCATAAGAGACATTATGTGCGGAGAGCTGATCTTATTCCACTGAAGAGTCTTAGTGAGGAGGAGAGGGAACTGCTGATTGGAGAACAGAAGCAGCGTTTCCTGATATCAAAACAGACACAATATGCCTGCATCATCATGTTGTTTTTGTATCAAAATTCAAAAACAAGACAGACATGTTGCTGCAATCCCTTTTCGGTTCACAAGAAAGGCATCAAAGGTGTGTTTTTAACATTTTTTGCATTTTGGAAATTCCTGAGCTAAGATTTACACTGAAGAAACTATTATCATGGGCCATAGCTGAATGTCTTATTTGATCGAGTTTTGCCAAACCTTTGACTGATTAGGGGTCAACCCCTTCTGAAAGCAAGGCAAAACTCGGACCAAATCACACATTCGGCTCCATGGCACATAACATTATGGAATCACCATTGTGAGTAAGTCGTTTTTATGTTCTTCAAACCATAATTTATTGGTTTTGACATTTAAATTTCAGCTTCACTAAGGACAGTTAACAAGGATTTAGCAGTAACGGTTGCACAGCATGGAATTAACGTTAAGCCAGGGTAGAAGTTGTGCATCTCGTGTTGGAAAAAGACAGTGGACACCACACAGAATGAGACGATAGCCACTGAGGAGGAACCTGCACTGGAGATGAGTGACTATCAGCCGGATCCAGAGATAGAGGATCTTAACGAGAAGTTCATTAGCCTTAAGGATATGTGATAAGATTAAGTGAGTTTTTTTTTTTTTTTTTAATTATTAAGTAAAGCACATAATTAAAATGCAGCATGCAATTCAGTACAGTTGGTGGGCTCGGAGTCGGTTGCGCTCTGTGGATTGAAGGAGAACCGATCGGGACGGAGTTCAGAGAGTTTGTTTCGAAGGCCTGAAAAATGGAGTGGGAAGTGGAGGAAGGAGGGAAAAAGAAAAGGAAAAAATGGAAAAAGGAGAGGAAGAAGTTTATTTAGTTGGAATGAAATTAGTTTGAACTAGTTCCAGAACAAATCATGTATTTAGTGATAGGCATTTTTTAGGCAAATTTATTAAAAAAAGAAGTGGGGGATGTAAAATCAGTGAGGGTTTGTAGGAGTGGACTAGTAATTTTAGAATGCAAATCAAAGCATCAAAGGGATAAGGCCTTGAGAATTGTAGATTTTGATTTGTCTGAAGTAAATATGCGAAACCAGCCTGCTGTGAGGGGAGTAATAAGCGGAGTTATTCAATCGGTGAAAGCCGAGTCATTTTTGGAGGTTGAAGGTGTTTGTGGCGCTAGAAGATTAAAAATCTATCGTGACGAGAAAGAAACAGAAAGCTTATCAGTTTTATTAGAATTTGAAAAGGAGCTACCAGAACGCGTAATGCTGGATTTTGTCAGTTATAGAGTGAAGGCGTATGAACGAAATCCATTAAGGTGCTTTTGGTGCCAAGACTATGGGCATGTGGCAGCGGTCTGTAAAAGAAGGATGTACCGTTAGACGGTGCAGGAAGGACGGGTGTAACGAAGAAGACTGAATTGCCGAAAGAAAGAGCTGTATGTCTTCATTGTCAGGGAAATCATGAAGCGGGTGCGAAACAGTGCAAGCGGAGGAAAATTGAGGGGGAAATTGAAAGGACACATGTACAAAGTAGAATTTCGTATGCGGAGGCGGTTAAAAAAGTGAGAGAAGAAAAGGGAGTTGCAGAGCCACAAGAACAAAGACGAGATATTGAATGTGTTAGTGTGGATAAAAGGAGGTTTTTGGCCTTTGTGGCAATGGTGATCAATTGAGCGAGCGAGATAGAGTCTAAGATGGAAAGAATTAAAATGGTTTTACACGCAGCCAGGGAGTTTCTTGGGATAATTGACGTAAAGGGAGAAGACATTAAGAAAATGTTAGAGAAAGGGTTTGGGGGGAGTGGGAGTCAGATATCTTCTGAATAATTTTGGTTATTCAATTCGATTTCAATTCAAGCCTTTATTTAAACTTGGAACCCACTGAGGGAGACCCTCATTTCCGGTGGGGCCGAGTGCACAAATGGACAATTATAAAAACAACAAATCATACAAAGAAAAGGAGGGAATACAAAACAATGAATAAAAAATTAATTAATTAAATATTAATCAAAACACACACATGATGATACCAATAAGTCTTGGATCTTGGCCTTAAACTGATTAAATGATGGAAGAGAGTCCAGTTTTAAAGTGCTTTGTAGAAAATTCCAGGAATATGGAGCAGAAAATTGGAAGGCGGTCTTGCCAAGCTCAGTCCGAGCACAAGGGACCTCAAGCATAAGCCAGTCATTTGAACGAGTAGGATAAGGGTTATCATAATGCGTTAGTAACATGGAAATGTAAGGCGGCAATTTACCAAGAAGTGCTTTCAGTAAACAACAACCAGTGCCTATTTTGCCTCGTTTCAAGAGATGACCAACCAACCATATCATATAAAAGACAGTGGTGAGTATTATAACTTGCACCTGTGACAAATCTAAGGGCGGAATGATAAACTGAATCAAGCGGCTTTAATGTTGTAACGGCAGCATGTCTATAAATTACATCTCCATAATCCAGAAAGTTAGTTTACATTAATCGAAAAGAACGGATTGGGAGTTATTTTTAGTTCTTTTATTATTATTACTTGTGTCGCAACTAAATTTCCAACCGGTGGAGGGCAGTAATACGTCTTAGTAGTGGTCTGACTACCGGAAAACGAAGAAGAAGAAGAAGAAGAGTTGGTGGCGGCATGCACCAATGAAAGACGTCCGTTATGAAGCCAAAAGAAGAAGAAGAAGAAGAGTCCAGAAGTGAAATTCACGGAACCAGTCGCATTCCAAGCATCCGCGCCTCATTCTTCGTACAAAGTTGTCTTATCATCCGAATATATTACAGTGGCGACGAGGATGATTGCAGAGCTAGTGAATTAAAGTGTTTAGACGAAGTAATAACTTTGCATTACAAGCTAGCGTCTAGCAAGTCTATCGAGCGAAGCTAACGCAATTAGCAGGATGGCGAAATGCATCGGACAAATCTCCGAATACAAAGAAGGTAAAGAGGATTTTGAATCGTATCTCGAGAGGTTTGAGCAATGGATGATATGCAGTGAAATCAAGGATGACAAAAAGGTCCGTTTGTGTTCCTGTCCGTTATCGGCGCGGAAGCCAATAGGCTTTTAAAGAATCTTGCCCTGCCAGACAAGCCGAGAAAGCTCGCCCACAGTGTGCTGAAGGAAAAACTGTCCACACATTATAAGCCCAAACTACGCAACCCGGGAAGTGCAATGACACGAAAAAAATATAAGACGTGGCCACGAGATATAAGTCGTTCCCTCGATTTAATTACCTCGTTCCCACAACTTAGTTATTTCGTGGCCACAAAATACAAGTCGTTCCCACAACTTAGTTATTTCGTGGCCACAAAATACAAGTCGTTCCCACAACGTAACTATTTTGTGGCCACAAAATACAAGTCGTTCCCACAACGTAGCTATTTTGTGTTACGAAATACAAATCGTTCCCACAATTTAGTTAACTCATGGCCACGACATATAACTCGTTCCCTCAATTTCGTTAATTTAAATTGAGGGAACGACTTGTATCTCGTGGACATGCGAAAGCTAAATCGTGGGAACGACTTTTATTTCGTGGCCACAAAATAGCTACTTTGTGGGAACGACTTGTATTTTGTGGCCACGAAATGACAAAGTTGTGGGAACGAGATAATTAAATCGAGGGAACGACTTATATCTCGTGGCCACGTCTTATAATTTTTTGTGTCATTGCACTTCCCGGGCTCCGTACCAAACCGCTAGTCATAACCGAACGGTTTCGATTCCAAAAATGGAATCAGTTGGACAATGAGCCTGTGTCGGAATACATCTTTGCCTTAAAACAACTTTCCACACATTGTGAATTCGGTACCTCTCCTGTGATCTAAGAGTTACTGTTCAGTTGCGAGATCTTTGCCACTGATAAACTTACTAGGTTTTTTCCAGATCACAGGAGACCTGTTTCAATGAAGCACTGAGGGAGCGATTTGTAAGCGGGTTGAGAGAGGAGGCAATCCAGCGGAAACTGCTGGCTGAACGTGATCTTATGTTTAAAACTTAATGCGAAGTGGCTTTGTCGATGGAAGTGGCATCGAAAAATACGATGGAGTTTGCAAATAAAATTTAGGGAGATGCGACCGTGAATAAAATTGACAAAAAGAAAGTATACAAGGGTGCTTGGAAAGGCAGCCCAGCTAACGATAACTCCAGACCACAGAAACAGGACACACCCCAGCCATGTTACCGATGTGGTGGAAATAACCATGCAGCGTATATAGCTGATTCCGGTCAAGAAAAATTATATTTGTTTTTAGTCGGAAATACAATGCTAAATCTCGAAAAAGATGGAGGTTTGAAAACAATGGGAAGTGATTCAAAAGTGAACTGAAAAAACAGTCTTTGGGTAAAATGAATGGGAAATTTTACTTCCGACACCAGCGTGACGTCATCACTTTAGTACTCTTGAGGGATTATCAGTTACATCACTACATACGTCACCCTGCGCATGTCGACTGCAGAAAGAGCAGGAAGAGCCGCGACCATGGCTTGTGCTGTTGGTGGCACAAACCGTTTCGATAAGAATAACAAAACGAGCAAGTTTTACAGACTTTGAGCATCAGTGCTGCAGCATGCCTGCGGCATGACCCCAAGCTGAGAGAAAAAAGAACATTGGTATTAATTTTGAGCAAAATAATATGTTAGACTCATTGGTTTGAATAGTGATAAAGCTAGATATGTCCGCAGGCACAGCAGTATTATTGCAGCAAATGAGTTGTGAAATGCTTACTACAATAACGACAGTGACTGAAGACGAGGTTACATAGCAATGGAAAGATAAGATAAGATAAACTTTTATTGATCCCACAGTGGGGAAATTTCATCGTTACAGCAGCTCGAAAAGATAGTGATCTGAGAGGGGGAAAAAAACAAATGTGTACAACAAGTACAAAGGAAGCTAAAATTAATTTGTAACGTTATTCTAAATTACATGCAGGTGCAGTTCACGGTCAGGATGCAGTTGTTTTTCTTGTTCACAATGACCCAGACTTTATACATCTTTCTCGTCATTTATCCACTCACCTGCACCTAAAGCGTATGGATCATTAACACGTTGACTGCCAACTACAAGATAACTTGTAATGGCGGGTCCGGGCCAGCGCTAGACTTGAAAATTCGGGGGAAATTATCCATCCCTTTATTGACAACAATTAGTCCTGGCTAATTCTAGATGTTTTTCCTTTATAAACACGTTTTCCAATTCAAGAATAATCAAGTGGCAGTTGAAGACACGGCTTCTCTCCCCCATGCGATCTAACAGCAAATAATGGGCTACATTCAGTAGAGAAAATAATTTAATTATAATTAGGTCTATGCACTGGCACTCAGCAACGTTTTTTTTTCCCCCCCCCGGCGAGAGCGGCATTTCAGAACTCATTTGCAAATGAAGGTAATTTCGGCGACAAGTACGCACACCTGTTTTTGCAGCACGGTCACGCAAATTGCTGTAAAAAATAGACAGCTGTCAGACTGGAAGATGTAAATGGAGGAAACCACGTACTTGTCACCAGAATTACCTTCATTCGCTGAAGAGTTCTGAACTGCCGCTCTTGCTGGAAAAAAATTTACCGTTGCTGAGTGCCAGTGCATAGACCTTATTATTATTAAAGAATTTTTCTGCACTTAATGTAGCCCATTATTTGCTGTTAGATCGCATGGGGGAGAGAAGCCGAATCTTCAACTGCCACTTGATTATTCTTGAATTGGAAAACGTGTTAATATAGGAAAACCATCTAGAATTAGCCAGGACTAATTGTTGTCAATAAAGAGTCAACGTCAACGTGTCAAGACCTATCCCATTCACTAAAGTTAATTTAGCAGCATAACTTGTTTTATCACTCGGCGATAAACTGTTGTAGTAGGCTACACTGACAACATCGCAACTGCAAGATAACCATGACAACCTGTCAAACAGTTTAAAGGGGCCGCTCTTTCTGCAGTCAAGTTGCGCGCGCATCCGCCATGTTGATAAACAAATAATCCCTCTATAAATCGGAATTATACAACATGTAGATCCGACCGAGCAATCTGATTGGTCAATTAGACGTTTAGAATGTTCTTAAATGAGCAAGGCAGCACGGGTAGCCTGTGCTCAAATGAGAAATACCTCATCACTGAAAATATTACTCCGCCTATCTTAGCTGCTTAGGCCATTTATTTAATTAATTTGTCAATTTGTTTGCATTTGTACATTGAGATGAACATTTAATAAATCAAAAGATCTGTGAAAACTGCTGTCTTCAGAGGTAAACTGATAATGGCCTGAAAAGGTGATTAGCGAAAGCCCCCGAAAGGTGGGGTTGAAGTTATATAACTCTGTTCAGCCTTAATGTTACAGGTTACTTTTGTTACTTTTGCTGCTTGGCCACATTAATCGGAGCTTACGTTAAATTGGAGTGACACACCCCCAGCTGAAATGACACATCTGCTGGTGAGTTTATTTAAAGACAAATTTTGTTCTGGCGCCGACAATGGAAAGCCATTGCCTATATTTAAATATAACCGTTAATATAAGTTTGTTCGATAAAGATCAGCTGAGTGTTGTCACGGCACCTGTTAGCTTAAAAATGACTGAGATGTCGGCAGAAGTATAACTATCAGTCCATGAAAAAATGATTTTTTTCCAGCGGATATTCTTGTTACAACATGTTTGAGCTAACAAAACAGTTTTGTGTTGCTATGTGCAGTATTTATTCAGTTTTGGGAAATCACGATGTCTAGAAAACATAAGCCCAAATTGGCTGGCCGACAAGGAGTATTTAACGTCAGATCTCATGTATTTCCATGGAAATGGAGAGAATACTATCAAAAAACTTTTATATTTTCAGAGTGAAATGCCCACAATATGAATAAATTTTGATTATACATTTTATTTTGTTGGTAATAGTTGTATAATTGCATTATTACACTCGAGGGTGTGCTTGACTGTCATTCTTGTCACTTCAGTGATGCTAACGGAACTCGGCGCAAGCGCCTCGTTCCTGGCCACATCACTGTCGTGACAAGAATGACGGTCAAGCACACCCTCACATGTAATAATGCTTAAAAGTGCCACAAGTGTTCGAAAATCGGACACATAGCTAAAATGTGCAGAACGAAAAGTAAACAAGGACAGACTCAGTATGTGGCTGAAGACAAGTCCAGTGCTGTACAGGGAGTTGGAAATGAGGAGGAACTATTTGGGGTGTACACTGTTAAAATAATTGAAAATGGAAAAAAGGACATTACTGTTAATGTTAACCTAGAAGGTAGCCCTGTAAACATGCATCTGGACACAGGCGCTGCTGTAACCTTGGTGTCTGAGATAGTGTACAAGGAAAATCTCTCCCATCTTCCACTCCAGGAAAGTAAAATGCGGGTGTCCACCTTTTCGGGGGAAAACATTCCTTTAATGGGGCATGTGACTGTTAATGCCAAATATCAAAAACAGAGTGCAAATCTACCCCTGGTGATAGTCAAAGGTGACAGACCAGCCCTCCTAGGGTGAAACTGGCTGACAAAATTTAAATTGGATTGGGCCAACATATTTTCAGTTAGCCCAGCAGGCGGTATGAATGCAGATGTTGAAGCTGTGTTGCAGCGACATAAAGCAGTGTTTGCTGAAGGGCCTGGAACTATTCGTGAATTCAAAGCCCATATTACACTGAAGCCGGATGCCAAACCAGTTTTCCGGAAGGCACGACCGGTGCCATACGTGTTATAGGAAGTGGTTGAAAAGGAAAAGGCTGGAAAATGCGGGCATCATTTCAAAAATAGACCACAGTGAATGGGCGGAACCAATTTATTCTGTACCCAAGTCAGACAAATCAATACCCATCTGTGGGGACTACAAGGTCACAGATAATCCGGGTGTGGAGGAGGAAAAATACTCCCTGCCTAACGCTGAAGACCTGTTTGCAACACTAGCCGTTGGTACGCTGTTCAGTAAATTACAACTCCATTCCAAAATAGTTGGGACAAAGTGTAAATTGTGAAAAAAAATCAAAACGCAATGACTTTCACATCACACCAGTATTTTATTCACAATAGAACAAAGATAATAGAGCAAGTGTTGAAACTGAGAAATTTTATAATTTTATCCACAAAATGAGCTAATTTCAAATTTGATGGCTGCTACAGGTCTCAAAAAAGTTGGGACAGGGGCCTGTTTATCATGGTGTAGCATCCCCTCTTCTTTTTAACGCAGAGTGGAGGCGTCTGGGCATTGAGGAGACAAGTTTCTTGAGTTTAGCCATTGGAATTTGATCCCACTCTTGCTTCTAGCTGCTGGAGAGTTTTGGGTTTCCTTTGACGAACTTTTCGTTTAATTATGTGCCAAATGTTCTCAATCGGTGAAAGATCAGGACTGCTGGCAGGCCAGTTCAGCACACGGACTCTTGTACTACGAAGCCATGCTGTTGTAATAACTGCAGTATGTGGTTTTGCATTGTCCTGCTGAAATACACAAGGCCTTCCCTGGAATAGATGTCATCTGGAGGGGAGCATATGTTGCTCTAAAACCTTTATATACCTTTCAGCATTCATGGTGCTTTTTAAAACATGCAAGTGTCCCATACCATTTAAAACATGCAAGTGTCCCATACCATATGCACTAATGCATCCCCATACCATCAGAGATGCTGGCTTTTGAACTGAACGCTGATAACAGGAGGGGTGGTCTTTCTCCTCTTTAGCCCGGAGGACACGACGCCCATGATTTCCAACAAGAATGTCAAATTTGGACTCGTCTGACCACAGGACGCTTTGCCACTTTGCTACAGTCCATTTTAAATGAGCCTTGGCCCACAGAACATGGCGGCGCTTCTGGATCATGCTCAACAGTGGCTTCCTTTTTGCATGATAGAGTTCTAGGTGGTGTCTGTGGATGGCACAGCGGACTGTGTTTACAGACAGTGGTTTCTTGAAGTATTCCTGGGCCCATTTAGTAATGTCAATGACAGAATCATGCCGGTGAGTGATGCAGTGGCATCTGAGGGCCCGAAGATCATGGGCATCCAGTAAAGGTCTTCAGCCTTGTCTCTTACTGACAGAGATTTTTCCAGTTTCTCTGAATCTTTTGATGATGTTATGCACTGTCGATGATGAGACCTTCAAAGCCTTTGCAATTTGACGTTGAGGAACATTGTTTTCAAAGTATTCCACAATTTTTTTTACGCAAGCCTTCATGGGTTGGAGAGCCTCTGGCCCGCTTTAATTCTGAGATACTCAGCCTCTCCAAGACATCCCTTTTATCGCCAATCATGTTTCACTCCTGATGCCAGTTAATGTAATTACTTGCTGAATGTTCTTTCAGCTGATTCTCTTATATATTGATTGCTTTTTCAGCCCTTTCATGCCTGTGTCCCAACTTTTTTAAGACCTGTTGCAGCCAGAAAATTTGAAATGAGCTCATTGTGTGGATAAAATGTAAAATGTCTGTTTCAACATTTGAAATGTTATCTATGTTCTATTGTGAATAACATATTGGCTCATGTGATCTGAAAGTCATTGCATTTTGATCTTATTCACAATTTACACTTTGTCCCAACTATTTTGGAATTGGGGCTGTACAAGACATTCCTGCAAAGCAATGGGAAAAAGCAAACCTTGGTACCGGCCTACCATCCCGCTTCTGATGGAGCCGCAGAAAGAGCCGTCCAAACGGTAAAAGCATCACTCTTGAAACAGGTGCTGGATGAGAAAAACCAAAATATCACGGTAACACTTCAGCATAGGCTGGCCAACTTCCTATTATCGTACAGGAGTACACCAAACAGCGTTACAGGACGCGCGCCAGCGGAACTATTCCTTAGAAGACAGATAAGAACCAGGATCAGCCTTCTGAAACCAAATTTAGCTGGTGTGGTAGAAACCAAACGACAAAAGCAGAAGGAGTGCCACGACCATGGCTCCTCCAAACTGAGCCATCTGTCGGAGGGTGACTCACTCCTAATCCGAAACTTCCGTGGAGGGAAGGAGAGGTGGATAAAGGGGACGGTGAAAGAGCGACTTGGACCCGTCACCTACCTGGTGTGGAATGGCATGAACCAACGTCCAGTCCACATTGATCATCTGCTGTACGTCAGTCCGTCCAGTTCAGCGACACCGGAGGTGCAGGGTGACTGGATGGAGGTCACCCATCCTGCATGGGTTAGTGCTGATTTGGGGGTGAATGGCACACCTGGAGCAGTGGGTGCTAGCCAGTCATCGCCTGAAGCCACCCCATGGCCAAGATAGCAGGCTAGGGAAAAGCCTGCAACACCCTTGCCAATTTCGATGGACGGTAAGAACGCAGTTTCTACTGCTGACCAGGAGTGCACTACCACTGAGGAGGAAATTGTGCGGAGATATCCTCAGAGGGAACGTGCGCCTCCAATACGACTGGACCTTTCATTGATTTGACAGTTCGGAAAAAAAGGGTTCTAAAAGAAAAAACAAAATGTGAAAAAGAGTTCCTGAAAAAAAAATTTGTAAAGGTGAAACTGTTTCTGTTCATGTGAAAATGAAAACGTGAAAAAGAGTTCCGGAAAGAAAAAAAAAACTGTAAAGTGAACTGTACGTTAATCAAACTGTTTGTTTGGAATTGTTTGTTGAAATGAACGGTTTAAGTTGAAGTGTTATGAGTTAACAGAAAATAAAGTGAGACTGGTATCAAATTGAAAAAAAAAGCATGGTTATTGAGGTTATTGTACTTAGTAATTGTAAACTTTATGTTGAAGTAGCTTAATTATGGGTGTAAGAATTTGTGTTATTACTATGGGGAACTTCATAGCTTATGACGGAGGAGTGTAATACATTGAACTCTGTATTGTTAACTGGGTTATTCCTAGTTAATCGGCGCCCTCTACTGGTGCTTATGTGTTGGGGTACTTGAAGTGCACATGCGGAAATGCAGGACAGTCCAGAAGTGAAATAAACGTAGCCAGTCGCATTGCAAAGATCCACGCCGATTTCTTCCTATAAAGTTGTATTATCATCTGAATATATTACAGTGGTCTCTAAGCCAAAAGATGCTATTGCTGCGGTGGTTCCTCCCCTCCTCTGAATATTACCAGCGAACTGAAATTCGGCAATAATGCTAATCCCCAGCGGCTTATACTGGACAAATAAAGTTAGGGATCACCCCAAATTTTGAATTTGAAATATTTGATAGTTTGTATTTTTTTCCATATCATATTTTAATATTGAAAAGTTGGGTGATCCCTAACTTTCTTTGTCCAGTATATATTGAGTAATGGAGGTTTTCACTTAATAAAGTAGTTGAGTTTCGGTCCATGGTCCTGCCACTTTTCGGCTCATACTGCTAAAACCGTCTATCCGATTGCTTCCATAGTTACATTTTTACTGACCAGCACAACTTTTGCTACAACGTGGATATAAAAATGTTTATGTGGAGTGAAAACTCTGGGATTTTAAAAGATGACTTCTTGACGATTTTACAGCTGTTCGTCACTCTAGCAGTGACGTTACCACACTGTCCCAGAATTTATTGGAAAAAAAAATTATTAAAAAAAAAAGATAATTAAAAACTTATTGCAGTTACGATTTGAACAGTGAAGAAATTATACAAGCATAGCTTAACATTTTCCAGTTTGAATGACATTTCTAGCTAAAAGTACGACAGTAAAAAATAGCTGAAAATAGCTGAATCTACTGAATCAGCAGAAAAATGGCTTGATTTAACAGGACCCAAAAAAATGACATCTAAAATATCTCATAAACAAAAAAAAAAAAAACAAAATCAAAAATCTGTTCAGATGCATCGTAATTCAGAACAAGCTGATTTTTTAAAAGTTTGAATGTATTTATAGCTTAAACGGTGAAGGAGGAGTTAGTCGGCCAAGTTTAGGCGGAAGAAGAAGAAGTAAGGGAGTAGAGTGTGCTGCTTCGCTGAAGCTAGCACACAATTATTTTAAATGCACGCCATTCGTTGAACTTCCACGATTGTTACGAATCGGTCTTGGACAGGCAGCAACAGGTAGAGAAATGAGGGAAGGACAGGCGGGGAGAACTGTAATGGGCACGATTGTACACTGATCAGTAACTCCGGTCCCTAACTCCCTAACCAGAGCTAAACTAATCCTATGGCTAATCTTCGAAGGTTCGCCGAGCTCGGGGCGGCTTTTAAACACTGAGCTCCCAAACTCTCAGTCCGCAAATGAAGACTGAGGGAACGAAGTGTACCCCCTGTGGAAACAAGTTTCCATCCAGAATCACCTTCAAAAATAACCTAGGAAAAATAACAAAGCAAAATATCGAAGAAGTGCCCCGATGGAAGGACTGTGAGATCCAGCTGGGAGCACGTTACCTAACCAGAGCAAACCTAACGGCATGCGAAAAGGGGCAAGGCGAGAGGGGTAGTCAGTCCGGAAACTGAGGTCAAACACCGGGAATTCACCAAGCAACCAGACCAAAACGCAAAGGCGACAATTCGAGTCGAAATAAGACAGGCCAAGGGCCAACCACCACAATCCAAACGAACCAAATAAAGGGCAAGGCGAGAATCGTAAATCCAAAGGCAAACCAAATCAACACAGAAGGCAGCAAAATACTCACAGTACATGAACGCTAGGTACAAAGCAGAAGAGCTAGTCTCCAACTGGCACTTGCAAGCGGCGGCCTTAAAAAGCACTGCCCCATCCGGAAGTGGAAACATTCAATTAAGAGCAAGGCAACATAAAAACTACAGAGCTCGTAACAACGATGCACTAATATCCAGTTTACTAAATTATTTAATCCTCAACGCTTTGACATATTGCTATTGTCATACCAAAGTAGTTCTCAAAACGTCCTGCCCTGTCCTAAAATAATTGTAAAATGGGAAGTGGTCGGGGTAGAACGTGTAACTTTGGCCAAATAATGTTTTATGCACACTTCCCGTCCGAGCCTGTCCATGAAGTTTGTAAAAGGAACGTAAGAAGTTGCTATAACGTCCACTCCGTTCGCACACAGTTTGAGCCTGTTCAGCAACATTTTCAAGAACGTAGTAAGAACTAGTTTGGTGTGATGGGGGTATAAGAAGCATTGGTAATTTAATAAATTAAGAGCCATTCCACGAGAGATTGACATTCGGTGCACAGTTGACCCCCCTGGAATTGAATGAAACTTGGTACATAGGTAGATATGGGTGTCTCACAGAAAAAGCTGAATTTTTAGGTTGGTATTTCACTTTGCCTGCCGATAGCGCCACCGGGAAGCCACTTAAGTGGCTCAGTTTTGCTGTTGACACCACATTTTACATCAACTATCATGACTTAAGGGTACACAGTACCAAATATGTCATACTTCTATCATGACCTGCGACACTTCAAGTCCGTTTAGACTTCAGCACCACATCAGCGCCAAGCTGGGTAACTACGTTATCGAGCCAGAATTATTTGAGAAATACCAGTAAAAATTGAAAATGGGAATAAAATAATACCCTAGACATATACCAAACTAGAATGCTTTATTATGTGTTTACACACAACAAGACTATCATTTTCAGTGAATAGTACCTTGGTATCTTGCTGAGTTTGTGCAATGGACGGCCAGAAAAATGGTCGAAATTCATTTTTGGTGCATGTTTGCGGTATATTTTCTCTGAACCCAGATTTGTACTGTGAGGGTAAATGCTGTTTGTTGTGCTTTTGGAACTCTATTTTCAGGAATACCAAGCATTTCTTTGGTAGTATCAATGCTGTCAAGCTATACGGAGCCAGAGTTGGAGGAAAACTCAAAATGGACCATTTCATTGCAGATTGTGCCTATGTTTAGGTGGCATTATTTTGCTTACCCAGCAAGATCGAGATCTGAAATTCTCTAGTTACGTAGGCCCTTTGGGGTACATTACAGCATTAGTAAAATTTCAATGGTAGTATTTTCAGTGTAGATGATTTTAAACATCAAAAATCGCCTCCAGGGGGCACTGTAGGCTGGATGCAAGTACTGGCCATCCCCACCAATGTCCCAAAGAAATTGTTTTTGAATTCTGATGCCCACAGCTAGTTCTTCCTGAAAATGAAGAGTTTAGCTTGGTACTATGCTGGGTGGATAGCTATCTGACCAAAGTTGGTGCTCTAAAGAGCTAATGTTCTACCGACCTAATATTCCTGATTCCCAGACATATACCAAAGTTCTTTCTTTTCACATATATAAAGTATATGCACAGTTAAATATAAAATTTGTAATCTCTTTGGTATAAAGCTGGGTTGGTTGTAAATTGCAAAAGAATGTTGGCGGTGATTGTTGCATTGTGTCAACATGCAAGACTTTTACCAGTAGTCAGTACAGTTTTCTTTCAGAAACAAACAAATTCTCTGCATTTTTGCATTACTGTTAGAATCGGAGAGCAGGCTTCAGTGTTAATTCTAGGAATTCCCCAGGGTGTGGTGCTTGGGTATGAAAAAGGGCACAGAAATCCTAGCAAGCAAGCAGCTCCCTGCCAAGAAAAGGGCAGTTCATTTGTAGTGGTCACTTGCATGCCTTCATTCCTAACACCTGCCCATGATGTCTAGCCTATGGGATGCCCGATGGTTGGGAGGGCGGGGTTTCTTTTACAGACTTCCCATTTCCGTGCATACCAAACCATGGGCGTTGATGCAACTATTGCGCCATATAGGCTGCAGCACGCTATTTATTTCAGAGACAGACAAGCTCACTATCAACGGCCTGTAAGCAGCCCTGTAGAGACCCAGGATGCAGTGTAGTAGGGCTTGCCTCAGGCTTGACTGGCTCCGTGGGAAACATCGACCCAGATCCAACAAAGAAGCCCATGGATGGCTGCTCAGGGCCAAGGCCAAGGAGCACCTCTGGTGCGTACCACCAGGTGCCACCAACCGACAATTGAATTCCAAAAATAGACTGACGGATAGAGCTAGTCACTTGCTGTGATGCCATAATTTCGCTTTGGATGACATGAAAATTATAAAACGGTTTTAACTTTTGTACTATACAATCTGTCTTCATGTACACGATTGTGTGATGAAGATTTTTTTTTTAAGAGTACAAATGATGGACTTATTTTATGTAAGTGTACGTATACTGTTGACGCATGTCTGCATATGTACTTATGGTGGTATGCCTTTTACATTAGTTCTTTTTTGGCATTTAAAAATTTTGGACTGGTCATGTTTTATAACATGCTGTACGTTTTTGACTGCGCTGTACCTGTGCTTGATAATAGCCCATGTATTGTGCATTTGTAATGCTCACAGTCACCACCAGTTGACAACCAAACAAGCTTTACACTAAAGGGATGAAAAAGTTTTATGTATAACTGTGTATGTGCTTCATATATTTCAAAAGACAGAACTTTGGCATACGTCCGGGAATATGGAATGTTAGGTTGGCAGAACATTAGCTCTATAAAGCGCCACCTTTAGTCAGAAAGCTATTTACCCAGCAAAGTACCAAACCAAGCTCTTCACTTTCTGAGAAAACTAGTGGTGTGTATCACAATTAAAAAAATTTCTTTGGTACATTGGTTGGGATGGCCAGTACTTGCATCCAGCCTACAGTGCCCCTTGGAGGCGAATTTTACCGACTTCTGATGTTTAAAATCATCTACACTGAAAATACTACCGTTGAAATTTTACTAATTCTGTAATGTACTCCAAAGGGACTATGTATCCAGAGAATTTCAGATCTCTATCTTGATGGGTAGACTAAATAATGCCGCCTAAACATAGGCACAATCTGCTATGAAATGGTCGGTTTTGAGTTTTCCTCCAACTTTGGCTCCGTCTAGCTTGAAAATGTAGATACGACCAAAGAAATTCTTTATATTCCTGAAAACAGAGCTCCAAAAGCACAATAAACGGCATTTATCACCATGGAACATATCTGGGTTACTGAGAAAATATACAGCAAACATACACCAAAATCAATTTCGACCATCTTTCCGGCCATCGATTGCACTAACCCAGCAAGATACCAAGGGAATATTAACTGAAAATGATAGTTTTGTTGTGAGTAAACACATAATAAAGCATTGTTGATTGGTATACGTCTGGGATATAATTTTATTCCCATTTCCACTTTCAATTTTTACCGTGATTTCTCAAATAATTCCGGCTCAATAACATAGTTACCCAGCTTGGCGCTGATGTGGTGCTAATGTCTATCCATACTTGAAGTGTGACAGGTCATGATGTAAGAGATAATGTAGAGTGAGCCGGTCACTATAGAGAAATAAACCCCGACAGGACCCCGACGCGAAGCGGAGCCCGCTTATTACACGGCTACTCACTAAAGAAATCAAAAGTTTGACATAAAATATTGATCTAAATATCCCAGCCAATCGGATGCTGGGATACATTGCCAAAAGTATTGAGTTCAAATCCAAGGAGATGATGCTTCTTTTGTACAACACATTCGTTAGACCACATCTAGAGTATTGTGTACAGTTCTGGGGACCATACTTTAAGAAAGACATAGAGGCTCTATTTTATTGATTTACAAAAGTTTTCATTGCTTCCGCTTGAAAAAATAGTCCGCTGCTTGAAAAAATAGTCCGTTCATTTCTATGGTTGGAACTGTAACTAAGGAACGGTAACTCCGAAGCGTCCATAGCAACGGTCTGCTATTCATAGCAACGGTCTGCTCTTCAGAGATAACAGACCTTAGAATGTTGTAATTGACCAATAAGGATCAAGCATTTGACAATGCCGTGTAATAAAGTATAACACATCTGGTACTGTGTACCCTTAAGTCAGAATCATTGATGTAAAATGTGGTGTCAAAAGCAAAACTGAGCCACTTTAGTGGCTTCCAGGTGGCGCCACCAGCAGAATTCTTGAGATAAGGACCTAAAAATTTGGCTTTTTCTGTGAGACTACCATATCTACCTATCTGCCAAGTTTCTTTCAATTCCAGGGGGGTCAGCTCCTCAACTTCTTCAAAATGTGCCATTTTCTCATGGAATGGTTCTTAATTATTATCGCTTCGCACCAGTGCGCAACTAACCTAGATAGCAAGGCAACATTGATTCAGTGATTTTTGCATTGAGGTGACAACATTGATACACTGTTGATTCAATGTTGGTCTGCTATCTGGGAAGCTTCCCTGCAGATGCAACCTATTCTTTTGAACGCTGGAAACATTATGATTAAGAACAATCTTAAAATAAATTGGATTCCACTCTAATAAAAAATCCTGAATAGGAGATGGAATTCAGGGAAAGCACTGTGTTAATTAATTATTTTTTATTATTATTTCTTTTTTTTTTCCCATCCACACAATGTCACTTTAGGTCTGCTGTCAGTGTTACCCTTCAGCGTTCTCATTTTCTTAGTACTTTCCAAATCACAGACTTATATATTGGTCTTCATTATTTACTAAATAAATAGTGTGATTGATCTAGAACAGGGTCAGCTTGAAAGCAATGGTGCATTTATGGTGGCTTATATCCGAGAATGCTCAGGGAAGTTAGTGAGATCATCTTTAAACCGCTATCCACCATCTTTAGATGGTCTTTAGAAACTGGAGAAATACCAAATAATTGGAAACAGGGCAATGTAATACCAATATATAAGAAAGGGGACCGTACTGAGCCAGGTAATTACAGGCCAGTCAGTCTAACTTGCATTGCGTGCAAAATATTGGAATCTATCATAAAAGATGAGCTGGACTTATTTCTTGAATGTAACAATATCTTGAGGGATAGCCAACATGGTTTCCGTAAAGGAAGGTCATGCCTGACAAACCTTCTGGAATTTTTTGAAGAGGCCACAAAGACTTATGACCAGAGCAGGGCTTATGACATCATATATTTGGATTTTCAGAAAGCATTTGACACAGTACTGCATTAGTGACTAATTTTTAAAATGAGCTCCATTGGAGTTACAGGAGGAATTCTGAAGTGGATTCAAAACTGGTTGCAGGACAGAACACAAAGAGTGGTTGTCAGTGGTATCTCATCTGAGCTAGGTATGGTGGGGAGTGGCGTCCCCCAGGGATCGGTGTTGGGACCCCTGCTGTTCCTCATCTACATCAATGACCTTGATAGGAATATTGAGAGCAGATTAGTTAAATTTGCAGATGATACTAAATTGGGAGGTTTGGCAAATAGTTTAGAGTCCACTAAAGTGATTCAGGATGATATGGATAGAATCCAGAATTGGGCAGAAATGTGGCAAATGAAATTTAATGTAGCGAAATGTAAAGTTGTACATGTAGGTAATAAAAACATTAGACGGGCTTACTTCATGGGAGGTTTAAACTGGAATGTGCTCCACACGAGAAAGATCTGGGAGTGATTGTTGACCAAACCCTCACAGGCTCTAGCCATTGTGCCGTAGCAGTTAAAAAAGCCAATCGGATGCTGGGATACATTGCCAAAAGTATTGAGTTCAAATCCAAGGAGATGATGCTTCTTTTGTACAACACATTCGTTAGACCACATCTAGAGTATTGTGTACAGTTCTGGGGACCATACTTTAAGAAAGACATAGAGGCTCTAGAGAAAGTTCAGAGAAGAGCCACGAAGCTAATTCCGGGTATAAAAGATGAAAACTATGAGAAAAGGCTGAAGATCCTTAATCTCATTAGTCTTAGGAAAAGGAGACTCAGGGGTGATCTGATTGAGGTCTTTAAATATGTTAGAGGGATTAACAAAGTGAATTATGTAGGATTCCTTCGACCAAGTGTTGTTAGTAGAACTCGGGGTCACAAATGGAAGCTAACCAAAGGTAAATTTAGCACTGATATTCAGAAATATTTCTTCACCCAAAGAGTAATTTCGCTGTGGAACAGCTTGCTTGACCATATTGTTGAGGCAGAGACCTTGGGAGTTTTCAAGAGCAGGCTTGACTTAAAGCAAGATACCATTGAGTCATTGAGTATCTGAAGTGATATATTCTCGATAGTAAAAAGAAACTGGCGAGCCTAGTTGGGCTGAACGGCCTGTTCTCGCCATTCATGTTATGTTTTGTTATTTAAGTGTCAGAGACTTGCAGCACATCATTTGAAACTTCCAAAATGACCTCTTGGCTGTGCTGTAGCGCTGTTCGTTGGTGATCATGCTGGTTGAGTTGAGACAGAGGAAGACGTGTGGGATTGAAGCTGAAGATTTACTCTTGTTTAAACGGGGTTTTCTGAAAATAATTTGTGTGTTAAGGCTCACACAGTAATAGAGATTAGACAATTTGCTCCCGAGGTATAACCTTTCTCGCATTAGGGGCAGGGAGAATCTTCCTCCTTCTTTTTCCCCTTTTTCCCCCTGTAACAACTCGGTGAGCAAACAGCCAAATTAAGTCGCTGATCTGGTCAAACAAAAGCGACGGGGTTTTTTGGGGGTTTCAGTCTCCCGAGCAAAGCAAAGTAAGGTAAAAGTAAAACAAATTTAAACGCTAAATTAAGAGAATAAATTAAACGCTAAATAATTGTCTAACTAAGTGAATTGTGCGATATACAAAGTAAAACAGTTGTTTTCAAGGACTGAGGTACTGTCGCCTGGTTTTTCTGTAGCTGACTTAGCTAACGAACCCCAGCAAGCTCTCAACGCCAAGAATATTATCGAATTACCTGGATATCTAACAAAAACCCGGCTTGGTTTCATACTTGGTCGCTTGCCTTTCATACAGTCTTCTAGCCAATAAATATTGACGTTCACCGGGGTTTTTTTAGTCCCCTTTGTTCTCTATCCTGACCGCATTACGCATAAACGCATTGCCAAGCTTGAATATTAACGCCGAACGGGGTTTTTGTCTTTTTCGCATTTTTATTATTACCGAAGGGCTCTTCTGATTAAACACATTGTAAATTACCCTATCTTTGTATTTTCCTCCTGTTGCTGTGTCTTGATCGGCTTATTAAAGTTTAACTGCTTGTTTGAGTGCTTAGGACAGCTTGTTGGGGGAGGTACCGTGTTTAGTTCGCTCACATAGTAAATGACTTGTTTATTCGGTCCGTTTTAATTAAAGGGAACCGGGGCTTTACTCTCTTCTCGGTTACCCTTGGTTGTATTTGTGGCTAGCTAGCTAGATAAGTACTGTTTGCATTTTTGGCTGGGGATCTGAGATTCAGTTTTAAGTTAGTAGGGCAGCAGTCATTTGAGTCGTCCATTCGGTTAGGTTGGAATTTAAATGGTAAGTTTTACCGGACTGCTCCGCCTCCTCCCTCCTCCAGTTTCTCCTGGGCGTTGTAGCCAGTCTGTTTTATCTGGGTTCTCAGCTAAGCCGTGTGATATTTTTAGATTAGTATATTAATAGTATTGGGACTAGATAAGCCGACTTGAGTTTATTAGGAGTGCTTATTACATATAGAGTTTGGCTCAATTTGGTATTTCATTTCTGTTAACTGAAACTAAGCCCCTGTTAAAAGAGGCTTGTTATCCATCTACATAGTTTCCCCACGGTTTCTATTGTGACTGCTGCTTAGGGCTTCTTAGGTTAATAAATTAATAAATTGTGGTTCCTCAGCTTCAATCTCGGCGTTAGTAATTTTCTTTTATCTAGGGTGAGCGAGGTCATTAGGTAGGGGGTTCAAAATGTGGCCAAAACTATGTGACGGTTGCAGGATGATCGCGCTTTTGGAAAGAGATTTCCAGGATGGGTTTGTCTGTCACCGGTGCCAGGTAATTGAGCATCTGGAGAGCAAGATCCTTGATCTTCAGGACCAGTTGGCGGCACGACATAGTTCACAATCAGTAGAGTTCCTAGAGGAACTAAGTAGTATGTCGTTTAGAGAAATGGTGTGTACGCCAAAGCAGGGTGGTACAGGGATCCCAGAGCAGGCAGGGAGAGAAAGTTGGGTGACTGTAGGTCGACAGCACAGGAAAGGGCGTGCACGCCGTACAGCGACAGCTCCTCCAGTGGTTGAGGTGTCCAACCGATTCTGGCCATTGCAGGAACTCGAATTGGCTCCTGACCCTGAGAGTGAGGGGACTGATGAGCAGCAGGGCACCCTGTTGGCCTCTACCCCTCAGAAAAAAGAGTTAGTGATGTGGGGGACTCAATACTTAGAGGAATAGATAGCTTAGTCTGTTTGCGCGACAAGGAGTCTCAGACGCAGTGTGTTGCCTGCCTGGTGCCCAGGTAGGGAGACCTCCTGAGCGTCTTGGGACAAGCTCCTGGCCAGAGCGGGGAGGGATCCAGTTGTCATGGTCCATGTTGGGACGAATGACATAGGTAAGGGTAGGTTTGAGGTTCTGCAAGGCAAATTTGTGGAATTAGCTGAGAAGCTTAGGAGCAGATCCTCAACGGTAGTGTTCTCCGGGATTCTACCGGTACCATGTGCAAGCAGAGGAAAGCAGAATTTTATCTGGAGGTTTAACACGTGTCTACGAGCCTGGTGTAGGAAAGAGGGGTACAGGTTTATGGGGCACTGGAACTTTTTCTGGGGCAGGGGTGACCTGTTCAAGCCTGACGGGCTGCACCTGAACCGGAGGGGTACCTTTGCACTGGGTCAGCGTATGTTGAGGGTAGCACAGGATTATTTAAACTAGGGACTTGGGGGGCAGGGAGGTTAGTGAGTGTTACACAGAGGGAAATGCAGACTGCCCTGATGGAAGCTGACAGCGTTACATGCACTATTGATGATATACTTTTAAAGCAACAAAGCGTAGTGGGGGGCTTGAAGCAGCGGCCGCATGGGAAATCAAGGGGGAAGAGCATTAGTAGTAACCTGAAATGTTTTTATTTAAATGCAAGAAGCATAAAAAATAAATTTCCAGAGCTTGAGGCCGTTATCATTAGTGAGGGCTATGACATAGTTGGGATTACAGAGACATGGCTTAGTGAAGAGGATGGAGATGAATATAATATAGAAGGTTATAAGCTCTTTAGGAAGGATAGATGTAATAGGCGAGGAGGGGGCATAGCAATCTATGTGAACGAAAACAGAAATGGACAGGAAATTCCTGAAATTGAACATTCCTTGCCCTGTGAAGATATCTGGGTCAGGCTCATTGGCAAACACGAGACAGGTTTAAACATAGGAGTATGCTATCGGCCACCAGCGTTGGACAGTACAGTCAATGAAATGCTTTTGAAGAGGATTACGCAAGCTTGTAGAGGTGGAGGGACTATTATTATGGGAGACTTGAATTATCCTGGTATCGATTGGGACATGGTGAAAGGACAGGGTAGGGGGGAGGAAGAATTTCTAGATGTTATAAATGATCATTTTTTGCTGCAATATGTTCATAAACCGACAAGAGAGAAGGCAATTTTAGACTTAGTGCTCTGTAATGACCCAGATAGAATTAGCAATGTTGAGGTACTGGAGCCACTTGGGACAAGTGATCACTCTGCTGTTAATTTTGATGTTTCATGGGAAGTTAAAAAGGTGTATTCAAAAACAAAAATGTTCAATTTTATGCGAGCAAACTTTGACAGGATGCGCTCATATCTAAGTGAAATAAAATTGGAGACGCTCCTGGACTGTGAGTCTGTAAATGAGATGTGGGAAAGATTTAAGGGGGTTTTACTTGATTCGCAATGCAAATTCATTCCAAAGGTGTCCAAAAGTAAGCTGAAAAAGCAGAATCCTCAGTGGATGACCAAAAGTATTTGTAGGATTTTTAGGGAAAAGAGGAATCTTTATAAGATGTACATAAAGGATAACAATGAGAACACTAAGGCTGAATACTGTAAAATGCGGGCTGTGGTCAAAAAAGAGCTGAGGGATGCTCGAAGACTGTATGAAAGACAAAATGCAGAGGGGACAAAAACTAATCCTAAGCGCTTCTTTCAGTACTGTAGCAGAAAAAGGAAAGTCAAAGAGCAGGTTAAGTGCATAAAGAATAAAAATGGATCGCTGCTATATGATAACAAGGATATTGCGGATGCCTTAAACAGTTACTTTGTTGAGAATTTTACCTCAGAGTGGGTCTTTACTCGGCCAGAGGGCATGTTAAATGCTCAAGATTATTTAGCGGAAATTGAGGTTAGGGATAACGAAGTATTAGACAAGTTGCATAAACTAAAGGCAGATAAGGTGGCGGGTCCTAATGGCTTATATCCTAGAGTGCTCAGGAAGTTGGTGAGATCATCTTTAAGCCGCTATCCGCCATCTTCTGACGGTCTTTAGAAACTGGAGAAATACCAAATGATTGGAAACAGGGCAATATAATACCAATATATAAGAAAGGGGACCGTACTGAGCCAGGAAATTACAGGCCAGTCAGTTTAACTTGCATTGCGTGCAAAATATTGGAATCTATCATAAAAGATGAGCTGGACTTATTTCTTGAACGTAACAGTATCTTGAGGGATAGCCAACATGGCTTCTGTAAAGGAAGGTCATGCCTGAAAAACCTTCTGGAATTTTTTGAAGAGGCCACCAAGACTTATGACCAGAGCAGGGCTTATGACATCATATACTTGGATTTTCAGAAAGCATTTGATACAGTACCGCATAAGAGACTAATTTTTAAAATGAGCTCCATTGGAGTTACAGGAGGTATTCTGGAGTGGATTCAAAACTGGTTACAGGACAGAACACAAAGAGTGGTGGTCAATGGTATCTCATCTGAGCTAGGTATGGTGGGGAGTGGCGTCCCCCAGGGATCGGTGTTGGGACCCCTGCTGTTCCTCATCTACATTAATGAACTTGACAGGAATATTGAGAGCAGATTAGTTAAATTTGCAGATGATACTAAATTGGGTGGTTTGGCAAATAGTTTAGAGTCCACTAAAGTGATTCAGGATGATTTGGATAGAATCCAGAATTGGGCAGAAATGTGGCAAATGAAATTTAATGTAGCGAAATGTAAAGTTGTACATGTAGGTAATAAAAACATTAGAAGGGATTACTTCATGGGAGGTTTAAAACTGGAATGTGCTCCACACGAGAAAGATCTGGGAGTGATAGTTGACCAAACCCTCACAGGCTCTAGCCATTGTGCCGTAGCAGTTAAAAAAGCCAATCGGATGCTGGGATACATTGCCAAAAGTATTGAGTACAAATCTAAGGAGGTGATGCTTCTTTTGTACAACACATTTGTCAGACCACATCTGGACTATTGTGTGCAGTTCTGGGGACCATACTTTAAGAAAGATATAGAGGCTCTAGAGAAAGTTCAGAGAAGAGCCACTAAGCTAATTCCAGGTATAAAACATGAAAGCTATGAGAAGAGGCTGAAGATCCTTAATCTTTTTAGTCTTAGGAAAAGGAGACTAAGGGGTGATTTGATTGAGGTCTTTAAATATGTTAAAGGGATTAACAAAGTGAATTATGTAGGATTCCTTCGACCAAGTGTTGTTAGTAGAACTCGGGGTCACAAATGGAAGTTGACCAAAGGTAAATTTAGCACTGATATTCGGAAATATTTCTTCACCCAAAGAGTAATTTCGATGTTGAATAGCTTGCCTGACCATATTGTTGAGGCAGAGACCTTGGGGGTTTTCAAGAGTAGGCTTGACTTAAAGCTAGATACCATTGAGCATCTGAAGGGATATATTCACAATAGTATAAAAAACTGGCGAGCTTAGTTGGGCTGAACGGCCTGTTCTCGCCATTCATGTTATGTTATGTTATGTTAAAATGGCGGTGTTACCGCTAGGGGGCCGCTGGGCTTAAGGGAGTTAAAGAATAAAAGATTTATTTATATTGAAATGAATTCGATGTCATCTTTGGCGATAAATCTGTCCTCGAGGACCCTTCACCGAGGAGGGGTGCAGATCTGCTTGCATAGCAAGCATCGGCGAAGCCGTCTCCCGTTTGAAATGAAGGGGTCATCTAGTCAGCAGGGCAATGGGTTTGATGCTGAAGAACAGCAAACAGCAAATGGAAACACTTCATGGGTGTTTATATAAAAGACCTATGGTTATGATTGGGTGAATGAAATTGCTTTGGCGTTCCTATGTTTCGTGGTTGAACTTTCGTTACACTCATTTCCTGGGGTAATGGGGAAGGGGCGATTCGGAGGTGTATTCCAGCTATGGTGATGGACTGGTAAAATGGTTGATTTGTTTGGATTTATTGAGTTGTCAAAAAGTTTTGAGAAGGTACTGATAGTTTTGATAACTTCATTGAGTATTTTTTTTTTTGATTTTGCAGAAATCTTTGCCATTTGTGTAGAGGCTGATTTTGTGTGTCATGTTGTTTGTTGTGATACTGGTGATGTTGTTATTTTGGCATATTGTTGCTGCTTATGGTTCGTAAAATAAGGGGAATAGCGATGGTGAAAGTGGGCAACCTTGTCTGGTCCCTCTGCAGAGCGTGAAGTTTGGCAAGGCATACCCCAGAACGCTACATATAGGCACCTCCATACTCAAAGAGATAGGGCTCTGGTCTTCTTGGCCCCTATCCTGCTGCCCAAGAGTGTTTCAAAGACGTTGTCAGTGTCTGTTGCCTCCTTATATGTAGAAGGTCTCTGTTCTTTGGTGATGTGTGTGTCACGAGCGAGTATGATCTATGGGCCGGCTCCTTTACGTGAATGTTGAGAGCCAGTTCCAGTCTCAGTGCCTTTTTTTAATTATTACAACCCCAATTCCGAAATAGTTGGGACAAAGTGTAAATTGTGAATAAAATCAAAATGCAATGACTTTCAAATCTCACCAGCCAGTATTTTATTCACAATAGAACAGAGATAACATAGCAAATGTTGAAACTGAGAAATTTTACGATTTTATCCTCAAAATGAGCTCATTTCAAATTTGATGGCTGCTACAGGTCTCAAAAAAGTTGGGACAGGGGCCTGTTTACCATGGTGTAGCATCCCCTCTTCTTTTTAACACAGAGTGGAGGGGTCTGGGCATTGAGGAGACAAGTGTCTTGAGTTTAGCCATTTGAATTTGATCCCACTCTTGTTTAACACAGGTTTCCAGCTGCTGGGGAGTTTTGGGTCTCCTTTGATGGACTTTTCATTTAACCATGTGCCAAATGTTCTCAATCGGTGAAAGATCAGGACTGCAGGCAGGCCAGTTCAGCACAAGGACTCTTCTACTACGAAGCCATGCTGTTGTAATAGCTGCAGTATGTGGTTTTGCATTGTCCTGCTGAAATACACAAGGCCTTCCCTGGAATAGATGTCATCTGGAGGGGAGCATATGTTGCTCTAAAACCTTTATACACCTTTCAGCATTCATGATGCTTTTTAAAACAGGCAAGTGTCCCACACTATATGCACTAATGCATCCCCATACCATCAGAGATGCTGGCTTTTGAACTGAACGCTGATAACAGGAGGGTGGTCTTTCTCCTCTTTAGCCCGGAGGACATGACGCCCATGATTTCCAACAAGAATGTCAAATTTGGGCTTGTCTGACCACAGGACACTTCGCCACTTTGCTACAGTCCATTTTAAATGAGCCTTGGCCCACAGAGCACGGCAGCACTGCTGGATCATGCTCAACAATGGCTTCCTTTTTGCATGATAGAGTCTTAGGTGGCATCTGTGGATGGCACGGCAGACTGTGTTTACAGACAGTGGTTTCTTGAAGCATTCTTGGGCCCATATTGTAATGTCAATGACAGAATCATGCCGGTGAGTGATGCAGTGGTGTCTGAGGGCCTTAAGTTCACAGGCATCCAGTATCTTCGGCCTTGTCCCTGACGCACAGAGATTTTTGCTGTTTCTCTGAATCTTTTGATGATGTTATGCACTGTCGATGATGAGACCTTCAAAGCCTTTGCAATTCGACGTTGAGGCAAATCTTTTTACCCATGCAAAACCAATAACATTGCCCATGATTGGCCAGGGTACTTGCCTTGCACCAATCAGTGGCAATGTTATTGGTTTTGCACGGGCAAAAGATTTTGCATTTGCTAAAGGTCTTCGTAAATCAGGCCCTCAGCGTCTCTAAGACATCCCTTTTATAGCCAATCATGTTACACCCCTGATGCCAGTTAACTTAATTACTTGCTAAATTTTCTTTCAGTTGATTGTCTTATATATTAATTGGTTTTTCAGCCCTTTTTTTGCCTGTGTCCCAACTTTTTTGAGACCTGTTGCAGCCTGAAAATTTGAAATAAGCTCAAAATGTGGAAAAAATTTAAAATGTATCATTTTCACCATTTGAAATGTTATCTGTGTTCTATTGTAAATAACATATTGGCTCATGTGATCTGAAAGTCATTGCATTTTGATTTTATTCACAATTTACACTTTGTCCCAACTATTTCGGAATTGGGGTTGTACAAGACAGAATAGTACGGTGATCTATTCATCACACTGCTTGGCCACAGGCACTCCATGCACTTACTGACAAGCTCTTTGGGGTCTCCGTTAGGTGGCCAGGCCCAAGTGAATAGGTTCAGGCAACAGAACATAAAGATGGCGCCGGCATGCGCTGGCTCTGGTGTTAAACTGGTCCATAGAAGGGCCAATGGGCTACTGGTTTTCAGAACAGCCCAGCAGAAGCGCACCTGATGCGAACTAATCAACTATGTAGGCTGAGATCAGTTGATTAAATTAGTTGTATCAGGTGTGCTTCTGCTAGCTGGACTGAAAACCTTTTTCCCCTCAGCCCCTCAGAATCAATTACATGCACTTTCCAGATAATGGATAAGAGGCTACAGACACTGAAAATTTTGTGGACATTTGTTAATTAAATGTGCAACAACTTTTGATTTTCCCATATAGGATGACATTAATAATCATTGCTAATTTGAATGGGACTTTTTTTGTTAAATCATATGAAAGAAGGACACCATTAAAGCACTTTATATTTAAAAGATTGCAAATGGACAGAGAATGAATGCAAATGTAAAAATTCATGACAAATATGGAGCTCAGTTCAATTGCACGGTGCTCAGGTACAGCAGCTGCATAAATCAACCCACAAAATTAAAACAAAACTAAACATATTTTTATTATGCAGTTATTTTCTATCACATTATTTTGATTTCTTAAAGAAAATCATTTAAAATTGATATAAAATTTTATGCACTGTAAGAGACCAATGCGATGGTATTTTCAGGGCACGATGTGGAGTGCACTGAATTAAAAAGGACGTTGACTGGATTCAAATGCAAAGAAGAGGAATTGTATTTATTACTTTTATTTAAGCCGAGCTTCAAAAGCAAATGATCATTGAGTAATACGGAAAAATAACAATTCCAAACTAAGTACAAAAGGCTGCTAGATTATGTTTATTACATATTTAAGGATGGGTGGGTGTGCAAGAGGGGGTTGGGTTTGCAGAGTGAGTTTGTGATGTGACAAACATCTGCGGTAAAACAGAGGAGGGGCTAAAAGGAGGGGTAGATGAGTACCCCCCTATCCCTGTTCTAACAATATATTATTTGTCAGTGATGCAATCCAAGAAGTGCATCCCAGACAAACAAGTGACGCAATGCAGTCAGCCAGCTGGGGCACAAGTGAGACTGTGTAACCTGGTGTAAGGTCTTACACATGAAACCACAAGGTTCATCAAAGCACTCAAACAATTCTCTTTCATCCTCACAAAGAAAAGAAATTCAGCCCTCAGTTACAGTAAATGTATTTCTGCAGATAATATTAGGTACATTTGTGACAGTTTGACTTTCATCAAAATGTTTGGCATTAAGGAAAGTTGCAGCTTACAAGTACTTTTCTTTGCTTTCGCTACATAGATTTCACTAAAGCCTGGCATCTGTGTCATGATCTGTGAATTTTCTGTCTGTTCTGGTTTATGTTTATTTCCACTTGGTTTGTTTAGTTTATGCTTTCAATACCATCCACAGTTTATGCACATTGTTTCCCCCTGTGATGTCTTGCGTTTCTATGTTCTTTCCCAGTGCACGCTCCTGTCTGCGATCTGTCACATTTCCGGTGATTTCGGAAGTTTCCGGCATTTCATGCCTCATTTACTTCCTTCAATACTGATTACTAATTAAGTGCAAATCACACTAACGCTGTACATTTTGTCTAGTTTATCTACTAACCCTTACTAATATACTAATCCTGTAAATCAGTGACATACTAACTTGCAGTGTATGGATAAGATTATTACTGCACTAACTACTAACATTACTTATTGAATCTCTTGCTTTCCACACCAATCTGTAACTCCGCCCTCTCTTTGCTATCCTGGTCCTTTCCTGAGTTTCTGCAGAAACTTTGTAACTATCTCTTCTACTAATCTGTATCTTCCATCTCTCCCCACTTAGGCACTCCTTGAATGGAGCCGTTGTTGTTTCAGGATGTCCTGTGAAAACTAGTCTTTGTCATTGTTTCCCATTTTGCATTGTTTAATTACCTCTTGTGTTTTCCCCTCTCAGTTAATGTTTAGATTATTCCTCATACCTGTTGCCCCGCCTAGCTTGTTACCTCCCTGGTGTACATATTGTCCCTCACTTCTGCTTAGCTCTGTCAGACAGTTGATCAACTTTTCTCTGCGCTGAGCCCCATGTATGCCAGTGATCTGTTCGTGATTCTGTGGCTTCCTTTTGCCCGATTCCGATTTCTGTGTGTGCCTGCCTGGATTTGTTTGCTCTCTGCTTACGAATCATTTTCTGCTCGACTGATTTCTGCGTATTGATGCCCTGGTTTTTGAATTTGAACTTTGGACATTATACTCTCCTACTGCCTAACTATTTTGTACTTTCACCTGTGTTTTTCGGTTTTGAACCCCTGCCCGTCTTTGGATTCTGTTTTCTGGATTGTCCTTCTGTACCGTCACTGTGTTCACCTGGCTTTGGACTCGGATTGAATAAAGACCACGATTTTTGCATTTTAGACTACTGCAGTTGGTTCTGTTCACCAGACATAACAATCTGTTCCAGGAGGTCTATTGTCCTGTAGGTTTCCATGCCAATCCTTAGAGAGGAAAATACAATCAAAGCTGAGAGATCGGAGTCAAAATTTGACAATGTGCTACCAATCCACCAAAATTATAAATGCCCATGAAAAAAATATAATATCAATTATTTCTTAACCCCATTATTTGAAGACTAATGGCATAAATAAACAGTAGTATCAAGCTTAATATCACAAAGCAACTTTTATTCTACTTTCTATTTACATTCATAGTCAAATTTAGCATTTCCAGTGACATCAATTTGTGACATTTGTTACATGGCATCTTCAGCCACCAGAAAATCAAACTTCTGTTCATCCAAAATTGAATTGGTGGACAAAAGGTTATGGCCATATAAATTAAATTTATTAAATCACAGGATTTGGAAATAAAATATAGACACACTTTATTATGAATTGTTGTTTTTATTGTTCACTACCCCAGATAGCAATAGGAAATGGCCCAATCCTGTTTTCTTGTCGGCACTGTAGGCAAAGTGTCAGATCCGGCCACTATCGACTCAGCCATAATCTTGCCGATTCCATCTCGCCATTCAGCTGCCGATCCTGACTGTGCCGGAATCAGGCCGACTCTGGCGATTTCTGGATTCTACCGATTACGGCTTCATTCCATGAAAACACAGTCGGGCCGATTACGGCTAACCGGAGCTCCGCCATTCACCTGCAGCCTCGGATAGCTTCAGCACAGCCGTAATCTTGCCGATTCCGCCTGGCCGTATGCCATATGAACTGCAGCACATCAGAGTCGGGCCGATTCTGGTCCGTCGGAGTTCAGCCCTATACAGGCAGATGAGAACAATGCCAGAGTTGGCCCGACTCTACCCTGAGTACTCTGGACCTGAATATGGAAACCAGAGTTGGACCAGCTCCAGTAAAGTCACGATCAGGGCTATTTTCGGTCCGGGCTACATAATGGGAAGAGGAATCGGCCCAATTCCCACTTGAGCTGCTGCTGCTGCTGCTGCTGCTGCTGCTGCTGCTGCTGCTGCTGCTGCTTCTTCTTCTTCTTCTTCTTCTTCTTCTTCTTCTTCTTCTTCTTCTTCTTCTTCTTCTTCTTCTTCTTCTTCTTCTTCTTCTTCTTCTTCTTCTTCTTCTTCTTCTTCTTCTTCTTCTTCTTCATTTTACGGCAGTTTTGATGCATCTAGGCGTATTGCTGCCAACCTCAGGATGAGTGTGAAATTTACTTTACACTCGATTTCATAATAATTAAAAAAAAAAAATCTGTGACCCCATAGCCCGTGAATCCCATCAACATAAAATATCCCTACTTCTTTTGTATCTGACTCCCACCAAAGCCTTCGCTGCAAAATCCTCTGTATTTCATCCCCCTTCACATCCGAAATGCCAAGAATTTCACTGGCAGCATCTACCACCATCCTAATCCTCCCTGATTTGATTTCTATTTCACTAGCACAATTAATAACCATTGCAATGAATGCCAAAAATCTCTGTCTGTCCATATGTATCGATTCAGAATCACCCCTCTCTTTTTGCTTTCCCATTATTCCCATTCTGTTGGGTTCTGTCCCGAAAGTCTCCTTTTCTGCCCGCACCCTTTTTGTGGCTTCTGCATAAGACATTTTCCCCTGTGCTTGTGTTTGTTCCACTTCCCTCTCAATCTTCCTAGGCTCACAGTGATGAAATGCCCCCACGGCGTGATTTCCCCCACAGTGAAAACAGACAGCCTGCTCTTTCGTCAACTCACAATCTTCATCACTACAGCCATCTTTCCCACACCTTTTACACCTGTGAATTCTTTTTTGGCAAACCGTTACCATGTGCCCATTGTCCTGACACCAATAACACCGCAGTGGATCCCTCTCATATGCCCTCACCCTATAACCGACATAATCTAAAAACAGCCTCTGTGGCATCTCCCCTTCGAACTCAAGCACCAGTGAATTACTGAACTTCTCCTCTCCATTCCGATGACTTTTGAGCCTCCATGCACATACTCCCTCGACCTCCAAAAACTCTTCTGCTTCAACATCCAAAGGGACGCCGCTAATAACTCCCTTTAAGAGGATCCTATCCCCAAACAAAAAACAAACGGCTTTTGTCCTGTCGTAATCTTTTGCTTTGTCCCTCTGCTTCCTTGAGCAACACTCAAAAACTAGAACTGCGTTTCGTCAGGACGAACCTCGAGAATGTGCTTGCTAAAATGTTGATGCTAACATTAAAAGCAATGTCTCTCTCTCTCTCACACACACACACACACACACACACACTAGAGTGGCAGTCTGGCAGAGTGTAGGTAGTTAGTCTGTCGGTCTCTCTCTCTCTCTCTCTCTCTCACTCACACACACACACACACACACACACACAGGTATCATCTGACATTGTTTAAAGGACAAATTTCAGAGCGCCTCGCGCTCTGAAATTTGTCTATACCGGCCTGTTTGATCGCTGACGCTGTATTTTTACCAGTGAGAAACACAGACAGGTGTGTGTGTGTGTGTGTGTGTGTGTGTGTGTGTGTGTGCGCGTCTGACCCAGCAGCTCCTCTATGTGTGTGCCTGTCTCTATGGAGACAGCAGCACCCCTGTGTGCTTGCTTTCTCACAGGCGCTGTGAGACAGAGAGGAATTCAAAGAATTCTTCATTCACACTGCCCGAACTACTGCCATTTTCTGGCAGACTGTGGGTCGTATGGTGAAAACAATTGTGGTCAACAATTATGTGGTCAGGGTGGCGATTTCAAAAACGTGTTTTCAACTGTCTGCTCCTGTTATAATGGCTGCCTATGCGGGAGTAGGTCAGTGACACTGTCCGAACCAAGGACTGTATAAAACATGGACGACGCGTCTCCATTCACTCCCATTCAACAAAAATGGAGCCAAAATATCCTCGATATGGTCGCTGCCATGTTGCACATTTGGAGCCTGAGTCGGCGCAGTAGTGATCGGGGGGTAGAGCTGCGTTATCGAATCCGACCCACACACCCACCCAAGCAGCCCCCTGAACTTCTAACCTGGGCTGGCAGCTACGCTATTAACGTAAGTGCCTGTAATAGCCAGCTCTCACACGGAGACGGTACAGTTTACCACAGTAAAGTGAAAGAACCCAACTGCCGGCAGCGTAACTATTCGGTCGTTAAACGCAGGCGTCAGATTTTTGCCACTTCTCGGCCACATAGCTAGCTCCAGTCAATGTTCTCAACTGTCACTTACCCAATGTTGCGAGTGGCAAGCATATTAACGCCGACTTTCGTTGTATTTTCTAAATCACGTTCCGCCGGAAAGTCTCATTTCCTATGTACATGTTCTAGCTGAGTAATGGGTTGAACTTTTAATTTTTCAACACGTTAGAACAGTAGATCGAATTTTGAACTAAAATAAACTGTCCTTCTCACCAAAGTTAGCTTGCTGTGTTTAATAAGTTGAGTATCTTACCGTTAGCTAATGTTATATTTCTTAAAAATGTAACATAATCGTAATTGAAGATAACCATGCTAGCTTGGGGGACCGGCAATTCATTCTCTGTGATAGTTAACTTAGCAATCCAACACCCCTACACTTTCTTTTATGTGGACTCGATGTATTTGAATGCATAAATAGTAATTGTTTGAGTTTTGGTATCCTCATTTTTAGACGACGAAATGGACTCGGCAATTCTTGCATCCTCCACAGTGGCCAAGAGTATGTATAAATCTCATGGGAATATCTGGAAACCGACGCCTGTGGTTATTTAAGCATAAGACTTTTCACTGGAGAATGTCATAAAAAACTGAAGGTCACATCTATTTCATGCATAAAAAGCACAATACCACCTGATAACATATGGAAGGATAGAATATAAACATGAAATATGTTAAATTACATAAAAATCCAGCAGAAGTGTTTCATTTAAAGGTGACATTTGCATTTTACAATTAACAGGGTCAAAAGTTTACATTATTGGGGACAGCTACATTCACCGTGGGGAAAAATGAGCAAGGGAGACCATCGAGACCAACCTTGGTCTGGATGCCCAGGTCCAGTGGTTTGGCTGGGGTGGCGTGGTTTGGGGAAACCTCACCCCCTTTATCCACCAGTGCCTGAGAGGAAGAGCTGTGACGTGGTCCTGCTGATCCACTGTGGCGGGAATGACCTCGGAAAAATCAAGAGTGTGAAGCTTGTCGCAGGGATCAAGCAGGACTTGGAAGTTCTCCATCGTCAGTTCCCTCAGATGAAGATCATCTTCTCTGTCATCACCCAGCGATGCCGGCGGAGGTCTTCCCATCCAAAGATTGACAAAACCCGGCAATATGTCAACAGTGTGACGGCTACCTTTGTTTTGTCTATTGGTGGAGACATCTTGCATCATCCTCAGATAAAGCATAGAGATCCTGGCCAATTTTTGCATGACGGAGTTCATTTGGATTTTCAACATCAGCTATGGGCGCAAAAAAAAAGTCAGTTTTTTTGCTTTATATGATGTCTGATGCGCTTTTTATTCATTTATTTTTATACTAGGGTGGTAGCCATCATACTTGTTTTCCCAGCTCTTCTTCTCCATCCACCTTCCTTTCTCTCTTCCTCTTCAATCTTTTCTCCAAACCGTTTGCTTTCCCCAAGCCTTTCCACCTGATGGACTTCCTTAATGTTTCCCCACGGCATATGTAGCCAGTGGGTTGTCTTTGGGCCACACAGAACTATATGCTGTGTGTAGTTTTTGTTTAAATAAATATTTTTTATTAAACTCATTTGAATGCCTCTGATTTACTGCAGCAGAGAACATAGTATATGTGAAAGAATTCCAGAGTGAAGTTTTTGCTCAACGTAAATGTAAAGACCTTTATTGTACATTACAGGTTTAATTTACCACCATCACAGAAAATGTACATTGAATTACGAAACATTTCTCATGTACTCCCAGTCCAAGGACAGATGACTGGAGTCTTTGTTTGAAAACGGAAGGCTTAGAAGTCAAGATGAACAGTTTTGAATGTATTATTAAACAAACAAAAAAAAAAAGAATGACCGTTTATGCCAATATTTGAAGATGACATATAAGGAAGATGACACGGACGGAACAAGCATACATAAGAGAAGCCAGTTACATGTCCTTTATTATTCAATCAACATGGACTTGTCTACCTAGATGTGTAAATTACTGTCTAACAGAACCATTGCAAGTTTCAGTGACCATGCATAGTTGAGCAGTTTTGACAAGCATTTTCATCAGTTTTTCATTTACAAATTACTTCAGAAGTATTCTCCAGCAATAAAAAAAAAGAATTGCGTGTATCATCCTCTGAGTCTTCACTGGACCGGGGTAACCTCAGCGTTACCCAGTGGTTTGGCGGCTTCTGTAATCACAAGACAAAAAAAAAAAAAAAAAAACATTGATTATTTATGAAGCTTATGTCTGAAACCTGAAGTGCAGTCTGCCCTACCATGACAGCAGTAAAATTGACTTGCACGTTCCAACCCACACATCTGGCAATTTTGCACATGGCAGGTTTGACAAAAAAAAAAAAAAAACTAGAATGGAGATATATGCAAACTTTATATTCTTTGAAACTAAATTCTTTCCGCTACCAATTTACTTTCCTTTTTATGTGGAGTCACATGCCCCTATTCTGACTTATTTGAAACGTGATTCAAACATATACTGTATATGAAGAGATATCAAATTTCAAAATAACTTATTAGAAATGATAAAGCTGATCAAGGAAAATATTATTTTGTCATTGTGCAAAGCCCAAACTCAGCTCTGACCTTCTAAATTAAGATACTTGAAAGCATTACCTTAACAGATATGTTTCATTGGCTGAATTAATTAATCATGTGCATGGTAATGTGAGTTAACGTTAACTGAAGTAAGCTAGCTTGCTAGTTAACATTAAGGTCACTCGATAGCAAACACAGCAATAATTAACGAAATGAAATGATGTCTAAGCACAAAAATTGATCGAAATTCGCTTTAGACGTATTTATAAGTGTGGCCAAGATGCACACTGCTCCATTGCCCACACTTATTTTAAGTGTGTCCTAAGCTAAAATTTTTTTTCTTGGCGAAACTTATTTTAAGCGGTTCTTTATAAGCGGCACTGGAATGGTCATCAACTGGTGCTCTTATAAATGTGGCCAAGAAAAAAGTTCAGCATTGGCCACACGTATAAGTGTGAATAACATCAGCCATAATTAATGTATAATTTAGTAGCGCAACAACCATCATGCTATAAACAATTTTTAAATGATTTTCTTCCCAGTTTACACCACTCCCTCATTTACAGTTTGTGCCCATCACCTCCCAGGCCAAACTCGAAATGTTGTCAGGTTTTCCCCGATACTTCGATCAATCTTTTAAGAGTTACCCCGTTACCTAGCCAATTCCATTAAAGTAGGTGCATTGATTCCAGCCGTAATTTCATCCGAAACCTGCCGAATCGACATTGAAATTATTGATGAATTGAACCCGCTTTCGGTATGTTTCATTTTTGTCATATTGTCGTTGGTAAAATAATCTGTACCTCCTCGATCCAATTAGTTTTTCTTGCAGTTTTAGCTGCTGTCCGTAAGGTTGCAACATAAGGTTGGAATTTCGTTGTGTTACCTGCTGAAAAAGGAGAAGGGCTTGCTGATGCTTATGCAAACACTCGAACCTAGGGGCTCGTCTACTGAACATTAGATAGCACGCTTGCTACATCATTTACCCTACTTTAATAGCCTAAGCGACTTAAATCAGCGACGAGAACAGTTGAAGGAATTAGCCGGCCATTTGCAAGGTTCTAACGTTGATCCCCTGGGTAAGCAGAATTCCTACCAGACAAAGAGACTCGCAATCTGTATCGTTCTAAAATTCCGAGATACAGACTGCAGAACTGGAAGCTAAAGGTTGAAACTACTGCGGCACTGGCCTAATATTTCAAGTTCAAGTTCATAAGAACGACATTTTATGACATAGTGCCGTTAACTACATTCAAATGCTTACCTTAATAGGTATTCTCTAAAATTAAAAATGTGTATTTTGCCATTTACGAATGGCTACCGATCACCATTTTCTTTTTTCCCCCCCATATTAATCCTAAACGTTAGCTACTCCGCTTGCTATCTTAACGTAGCCAAGGTAGCTAGCTAACTTGGTAATAACTTAACTGACCAACTTCAACAAACAAAAAATAAACTTACTGAAAAAACTGCAAAGATCCTTCCGATCGGTCCAGTCGGTAATTAGTACAATTCACAGCGGAGCAACTCATTTCGTTGTTTTTTGTTGCAATCTGTCCTGCTTTAAGCACAATCGCTGTTAGCTAGCCCTATGAAGAATTTCAGATAATGTTAGGTCTCCTGTCGACGTTCCTACTCCAGCTCTACGTAAAATTACGATTCGCGAAACGAAATCCGCAGGGGGCAGGGGCTATCGGGACTCAGTCCATACACTGCAGTTGTCAATCACTGCTGTTTATTATGACTACACGCCCCTTTTTTATAATGTCAAATAAAAAGTTTACAGCAAACTTATCAGAAAAATTGACGCTAGAATATAGATCAGCATGGTAAGAACTTCTTAAAAAGGAAGAAACCATCTTCAGAAAAAAACTTTTCATTTTTCATGCATGCAATTTTTTCTGCGTGGCATTTCTCCCCTTCACTAACATGGAGGGGGCGGGCTTATAATTTGTACTGCAGCCTGCCAGTCGTTGGCGATCGACACGTTTTGGCTTCACTTTTCAGGAGAAGTTCGGCTGTCCATGTTTTATACAGTCCTTGGTCCGAACTACTGCCATTTTCTGGCAGACCGTGGGTCGTATGGTAAAAACAAAAATACCCTGAGCGAGAGGAGACTCTGCTGAGCGTCCCCATGTATTTTTTTTTTCTTGTCAAGTATGTGGTCAGGGGGGCGATTTCAAAAAGGTGTGTCTCAACAGTCTGCTCCTGTTATAATGGCTGCCTATGGGGGAGTTGGTCTGCGCTCCTGTTGCTTGGGGGCGCCTGAAGTCTCAAACCTTTGTTTTCTTCCAAGCTGACATTTTTCAGGCCTGCACAAATTTTTCTACGTTTTGATGTACAACCCCAATTCTGAAATAGTTGGGACGAAGTGTAAATTGTGAATAAATTCAAAATGCAATGACTTTCAGATCACAAGCCAATATGTTATTTTCAATAGAATATAGATAACATTTAAAATGTTGAAATTGAGACATTTTAAATTTTTTTCTACAAATTGAGCTTATTTCAAATTTTCAGGCTGCAACAGGTCTCAAAAAAGTTGGAACACAGGCAAAAAAGGGCTGAAAAAGCAAGTAATTAAGTTAACTGGCATCAGGTGTGTAACATGATTGGCTATAAAATGGATGTCTTAGAGAGGTTGAGTCTCTCAGAAGTAACGATGGCCAGAGGCTCTCCAACCTGTGAAGGCTTGCGTAAAAAAATTGTGAAATACTTTAAAAACAATGTTCCTCAACGTCAAATTGCAAAGGCTTTGAAGGTCTCATTATCGACAGTGCATAACATCATCAAAAGATTCAGAGACACTGGAAAAATCTCTGTGCGTAAGGGACAAGGCCGAAGACCTTTACTGGATGCCCGTGATCTTTAGGCCCTCAGACGCCACTGCATCACTCACCGGCATGATTCTGTCATTGACATTATTAAATGGGCCCAGGAATACTTCAAGAAACCACTGTCTGTAAAAACAGTCTGCCGTGCCATCCACAGATGCCACCTAAAAATCTATCATGCAAAAAGGAAGCCATTGTTGAGCATGATCCAGCAGTGCTGCCGTGTTCTGTGGGCCAAGGCTCATTTAAAATGGACTGTAGCAAATGATAGAGGACATTTGTCGCCAGGAGCCTGTATTTTTTTAGTCCCTTGGTCAAAGGTCAAGGTCACCAAAAACATTAAAACCACATTTTGGATCATAACTCTGGTACTATTACAGCTGGAGACTGAACAACAACTCTGTTCTATTCATTCTGTTTCAGAGATCTGTGCACAATTTTGGCAAGTTGTCATTCTGTGAATGACCTTTCATCTGTTTGTTACTCACGCACTTTTTTGCCCTTTAACTCACGTTGATTACCTTCAATTCTATATCATTCTTGTCGGGCATGTCCCGGACGGAAGCCTATTGATTTTGTTTGATTACTTCAAGGTCAAGGTCAATTTCAGGCAAAAGGTCAAAAACACATTTTGGTTGATAACTTGGTTTGTAATGGGTGAGTTATGGGTGAGTTGAGTGGTCAGTTGCCGTAGCCTTGTGGTCAGGGTGTAGCACTACAATATAAGCAACTAGGATTCGAGTTCCCGGTCAGGTATGTTTTACTGAGACAATATTAGCATTTTTCTTGTCTGAATAATTGCTGAGGTTTTTTGTTCATTTTTACTTTTTTCCCATTTTTTTAACCTTCCCTTTGTATTTATAGTCTTATTTATTTGCTTTTTTTTTGTTGTTGTTTTATAAATCTGCTCCAGTGGAATCAAACTTCATTTTCTCTGTATGTATTATCTTTGAATGGGAAATTGTATAGGCTACAGGACTGGCAGAAATAATAATAAAAATATATTTAAAAATTCTAAAAATTAAAAAGTGGTTGTATTTGGATGGAATGTATGCCTGTTGTGACACATAAGTGAAATTTAATGAGTTTTACAGTTTGGCATCTGAGAAATCTGACAGGGCACACAAAATCCCTGAATTGCCAATTTGGAAAAGCCACCTCGACATTCCTCTCTAATTTTGCTCTGATTTACTTGATCAGAATAAACTTTGGCACAGATAATAATGAGATTCTGTGCTGTAATTTTTTCAAGGTTTCAGACTGCAACTAAATAAGTTCACAAGGGATAGAAGTAAAACTTTGTTAGGTGTAAAATGAGATCTTTTATTTATACTGTGTTCCATCTTCATTTACTCTGACTCAGTGACATATATACTGATTTTTACACCACGGCAGAAATCCCAAATGGTTTTACCTTTATTATGATACCAAGATTATTCAAATGGACCAATTAGTTGCAGAGATATACTCATTTCATTTTGGGCGTGCCATTTTTGAACCAGAGGCTCAGGGCTTAAGAGGTTAAATGATCATTTCATTTAATGACGGTAAAGAGTTATTCAAAACCTATATCACCCAAGTGAAAAAATAACTACCCCCCTAAACCTAATAACTGAATCTGCCACTCTTGGTGGCAACAGCTGCAAACAGGCGTATGCGGAGGAATTTTGGCCCTCCTCTCTTTACATAATTGTTTTAACTAAGCCACATTAAGAATGAACTGTATGTTTAAGGTCATGCCATAGCATCTTCATTGGATTTTAGTAAATTTTTTGACTTGGCCACTCCAAAACCTTCATTTTGTTTTTTTGAGCCATTCAGAGGAGAACTTGAACTATGCAGTTGAAAATACTGAAAAAGTAACCAGAGGACCCAATATGAGCTGACATCAACATTCACGTAAATCACGCTCACAATATAGGACGCGCTGCATGAAATGGCATCGTACTATGCAGTCCCGTTACGGGTTTTGGCCACAGCTAAGATAACCTCAGTTGAGTGTAGAATTTGCATGTGTTCAATTATAATTTGTAGTTCACTTACAGTAAATAACTTATGGTGTAACAGTGGTTACAAATCAAGAAAGAAGAAGCATAGCTCTGCGTCTGTCTTCAGCCTCAATTGATCCTGAACCTCTCGCCAGCAACCAAACCCTTTCCGATGTTCACTCTAGTTTTATCTCTTGCTCGATCGGATTCTCTTTTTCATTTCTTGGCCTCTTCAGAATGCATCCGCTTCGGTTTCGTTGGCTCTGCCATGATCCCCGAAGCGCATCTGATGCTAAAGCTAAACTTCCTTGTTTATATGCTGTGCGCCGTGAAGTGGAACGTACGCGCATGTGCATTTGCCTTGTGGTCCAGGACGGACCACGGCCACTTCAGGCACTCATAGTAAAATAACTGCTGACATTGTAGAAATGGTAGAATGATCATTTGCAATATGTTTAGTCTACATAACAGTAAAATAATTACTTTTGTATAAGGCATTTTTGTTAAGGTACAAAAGTTGTCATGTATTGCTTTAAGATGTTTTTTGGCAAATGTGAGATGAGCCTTTGTGTTCTTTTTGGTCAGCAACAGTTTTAGCCGTGGAACTCTCCCATGGATGCCATATTTGCCCAGTCTCTTTTTTATTGTTAAATCATGACCACTGACTTTAACTGAGGCAAGTGAGGCCTGCAGTTCTTTAGATGTTGTTCTGGGTTCTTTTGTGACCTCCTGGATGAGTTGTCGATGCGCTCTTAGAGTAATTTTGGTTGGCCAGCCACTCCTGGGAAGGTTCACCACTGTTCCAAGTGTAGGTGCCGTTTCGTTGGTGTTGTGGCAGTGAATGAGGATAACTTGACTCGCATGTTTCCAAAACAATTCCACAGATTCTAGAGATTTGAAAAGTCAAACAAAATTTTATTTTTAAGAAAATATGCTTGTTTGTTCAACAATTATTTACATACTAACATTCTATCCAATCCATTCACTTTTTCCTTTTAATTATCCGAACACTGCGGTCCAAAAACTGTGCGCTCAAAACTGCCATGCACACCCCATGATTCATAGCACCCAAAGTCCACGTAAGCACCCAATGTATAGCCTTTCCTTCCTTGAGCACCAAGCCCCGTATGAAATGACTGCAGTTGCGTACAATTATAATTGTATGATAAATGAGAAATGTGCGCTCTTTAATTTGGGAGGCTACACAAACACTCCACTATCTATTTATTTATGTAAAATTAATAATACAATTAATTTGTTTAAACTTAAATGAGCCAGAGGACAAGAGTGGTGTAACTCCATTTTTCATAGTTTTGAGATAATCTATGCCAAAGTTCAAGCCCTGGATAAAATTAAGGACACATGTAGGGTATGCCATCTGTTGTTAACCTGAGAGTTTATGTTTTCAAGATAACACAACTTTTTTTCCTCCAAAGTAATGTTTCAGAGGTTACTTTCTCTAAATTTTCTGAAAAAAGGCCCTTTTTATAAGTAAGACCTCTCTTGCACTGGCTGTCTTAAAGGGGACCTATTTTGCAATATTTCCAAGGTTATATTTTGATCTTGGACTCCCCTAGAGTACTACTGATCGTTCAAAGTCCAAAAGAGGGTCCTTATTTAGCTCATACTGCCATCCTCAAAAAAAGCCATTTGTAGTCCATTGTAGTCTCTGCCTGAAATGCCTCGTTGGGGTGGCTCTTCTGCTATGGCCCCCACTCCCCGTGTGCCCACTTTCTTCTGACTGGCCAGCTCTGTGGAGGGCGGATCTAGGCGGGACGAGGCAGCAGAACGCAGTTTTCCGGGTCCGCCTCCCCAGAGTGAAACTGAAACGCGTCTGCCATCTGAGAAGGAATCAACTGGCAAATTCCGCAATCAAATGCAGTACATGTGTATAGATCAAATGAAATGAACTTGTTCTAATAAACGCAACGGCGAAAGTGGAGGACGCAGTGCGAAAGTCTGGCAGCTCAAGCTTGAATTTGCTGTCTACCTATAGCTACTATGGTGAGTACACCGGTGTTTCTACTCTATAGCTAGGATTAAGGGAAACCTAGAATCCACCCCATATAGACACATTTGTAGAACGGGTCAACATACCCAAGTGTAGACCGGAGACCGTAGAAATCCGGTGGGTCTGAGTTTAGAGGGAAACATGGACAGTGAAGAGCAGCAAAAAAGTGGACCAACAGCTTATGGACTGCTTCGTTGTGTATTATAAGCACCTGCTGTTTCGTGCATAACTGTGGTGTGTCTTTAGCGCGGAGTAACGAACAGCTTCTGCGCTGGTATATGACGAAGGGGCGAAAGCTCCAGGCTAAACGGCCTTTTCGGAAATTGCCCGTGGTAATGGTTTACTTATTACGTCAGAAGGACCAGCGTTTGCTCTCTGAAAATGGGCGCGATAAGCCGCTTTCACACCGGACGCGAAACAAATTTTTCGCGCGACAAATTATATTCAAAGTCAATGCATTGACTTTGAATGTAATCTGTCGCGCGAAAAAGTCGTTTCACGTCAGGTGTGAAAGCGGCTTGACGTGCCCATAACGCGTGTATTCGCGTCTTTGCATTGACTTTGAATGTAATCTGTCATGCGTAAAATTAGTTTCGCGTCCGGTGTGAAAGCTGCTTAACGCGCCCATAACGCGTGTATTCGCGTCTTTGCATTGACTTTGAATGAAGCCAATCTGTCGCGCGAAAAATTCATTTCGCGTCCGTTGTGAAAGCGGCTTGACGTGCCCATAATGCGTGTATTTGCATTTTTGCATTGACTTTGAACGTCATCAGTCGCGCGAAAGATTAGTTTCGCGTCCGGTGTGAAAGCTGCTTAACGCGCCTATAACGCATGTATTCGCGTCTTTGCGTTGACTTTGAATGTAATCTGTCCCGCGAAAAATTCGTTTCGCGTCCGCTGTGAAAGCAGTTTTATGGATGGTACGCGACAGCTAGAGAGAGCTCTGGTTATGTTATGAACATAATACAGGTTTTACAGACCGTAAGTCCGTTAGCGCAGACAACTTGCTTATGTGGAGCAAGCGAATCTATCACTTCTACAGGAAAGAATTTCCTATTTAATCGCCTTTTTCGGCTTTTTATTAGCCCCAATTATTTCTAAAGGGGGATGAAATTATGTCATGGTAGTGCAGAGAAATCGTTTGTTATACCAGACACAGTAGAGCTTTTGCGTATTTCGCAATGCTTTCACGGTAGCACCAGAGAGCTTGCCCAGACATTTGTGAAGTATCTGGCTGATCCCGGTCATGGATAAGTGAAGCGATCACAAGCAGCCGTAAACAAACCCAAACACGTATCCCAAGCTCTGCAAAACCTACGTCTGGTCTAACTGCAGCGTTTTCAGCCCAACTTTGCGGACACATACAGCACCTCTCCGGTTAGCTTCAACTGTTGTGGCTACAATCGGGCAACGTTATGATGAAACTGCCGCATTGATGCATACCGAAGTAACACAAGCATACCTATCATAGTTATGGCATATACGTTAGCCAGGAGAATTTTTAATTAGCACGGCATCCGAACTAACATGCATTAGCTGGTAACAGAGCGGTCATAATAACCACAGAGACAAACCCTTGCAATGCAGGTTTTACAGACAGCAAGTTCCGTTACCATGGACAGTTGTACCAAGCATCCAAATTACAAACAAGTATAAAAAGTTAGCTTCAAATGAGGTTTATGTTCACACACCTTCTGTATAATTTCCCCTGATATCACTCTTGCATATTTAGGACGCAAACATTAGCAACAGTAACTTGGCTACATTAGCCGCAGCGCTACAGCCACAATCAACTGGCTATCACGTCAGGTTGGCTTATGCAGTAAAAGCAACTTGCAGCTTCTGTGTCTGTGAGTCACAGTCGCGACCGATCCAGGATTTATCTTCAGATATTTTAGAAAGCCTGCGCTTGAGGCCAGTTGTTAGCGGTCCTGCTAGCCACCCGTAACACGTTAGCTTCACTTACATTATTTGCTGTTATATGGTTACTTACAGCTTGTGGCTCCGAGCGCTTGATCGATGCAGCTGCTTCAGGTTTGAGAAGCAGCTGAAACGCTTATCCAGTGTCGAATTATCCTTTATTAGCAAAGCTGCCTTTGGTGAAATGCAGAGCACAAGCAGCTAACGGTGGCTGTTTGCTGCCAGCAACCAAAAAAAGCTACCCACTGATTTCTGGTGGCATCGTCTATTGGAAGAGAAATAGGTGCTTTTCTTCGCGTCCAAAAGTAAATGGACAAGCAGCTTTTGGGAGAGATACTGACAAAACTGCACCTCAAATGATCCGCGGTTCTTCTTTTGTATTTCCAAAAGTGTAGATGCTGCTAAGGCATAGTATGATCTGCCGTTGTTAGTGCCTGCTAGAATAGTTTCGGTGCGGGCAGGTCCAGCGCCGTGGTTGGCTCTTGCTGGGTCTGTACTAATGGGACGGCACAACCTGACGTCAGGTTTTGCCCAGATCTCGTGAAGATCTCGGGAGGAACTGTTCAGAGAGGAAATCACGTTCACGAAATCACGTTCTTGGATTACGGCAAAACCCCTGTATCTTATGTTTAGAAACTTTTCAGAGGTTGAGTATGGACAACCAACATTAGAACATTACTAATATGTATTAAAAGAAGGATCAGCATAATAGGTCCCCTTTTAATGTAACTGACTTAAGACAAGTAAATTAATAACTCAATTTTAATAACTCAATAATAGCTTTAATTTCCGGCATCCTTGGAATTCGAACACACAAAATAACAAGAGAATACAGATCAAAAGTGAAACATTGTCTCGCAAACTGCTGACCACTGAGAAAGTCTTCCATCAGCTAATCTTGTTCCTCACAGCTGTCTTTGCTGTCATCATCTGGATGAAAGTTTGGGCCATCTTCATCTTTGATCAGACCCAGATAAAATGAGTGGTGGACAGGCGGTACAAGGTTGAGATCATCTTTCAAATCCTTGACTTTTGAAGGGTTCAAAGAGTTAAACCACTGTTGCACTCACGCTTTTTGTCTTAATGGAAGTGAGGATAACTAAAAATCTCTGTATAGTAAGATGCATCACTATGACATCTAGACCACTTATGCCCTGAATGGATTTTACCTTTAACTTGCGAAATTTGGGTCTTCCTCAAAAATGGAAAATTAGAGTTAGACCACTATTACACTCAGTGACTCAAATATTGCTAGAGCTTATAATTAAAAACAAAATGAAATTTCAGCTCTTTCATACCAGCCCCTAATTGTCAAATACATGGACTGCATTACAATTACCAAATTCAAATAGAGCCGCAAAACAAAACAACAAGCCGTTAATTATATTGCTCTTTATGCTTGTTCAAAGCTCTATGGAAAACTATATGCAAATACATTAACAAGAAAGGAAGAGAAAGCATGCATCTTCTGGAGACAGAGGTTGCCAGCACATGTCTCAACGCTGGGGCTCTATCTTTACCACAGGCCCATAATCCATCAAACTTAATGACATATAGTGTGTCCCCGTCAATGTCCACATAGCCTAGTCTGCCTCTAAGAGCAAACAAAGCTTAGTTATTGGTCTATCCAATATGCTGGTGCTTGTTTTTATCTTCACTTAATGTACCAAACCCTTAGAGTCTGGAGTTGTACTCAGGATACGACCCATAACCCACGAGTTTCGTGGTGCAGTACTCTGTATTATCAGGACAATGTCCTCTAGCTGGAAGTTTCTTTGAGCAATGGCCCATTTTTGTCTTTCCTGGAGATCTGGCAGGTATTCCTTTATCCACCGTTTCCGGAATAAGTCAGCCATATACTGCAGACGTCATCTTCTGCAAGCATAGCAGTCTCCTTTCTCAGAAACCATGGGAGGCAGTAATGGTTGAGTTTTCAACTGGAGCAGGTGATTCGGAGTGAGCCCTTCCAAGTCATTGGGGTCGTTTGATGTCTTTGTGATTGGCCTATCATTAATTATGGCCTCTACTATTCGGCAAAAAGCCCTTATTCGGGATGTGCCGAATATGGATTCAAATTCGGGTGCATCCCTACTGATTAGCATACTATGTTGAGGCTAATCGCTCAGAAGCAAGTTATCAACTTAACAGTACACTGTACTCAAAAACAGATGCAGTACAACTGATGCTTCATTTCATTACCATATCTTTACCTCTTTCTTTCTCCCATTTTTCCTCTTTTCTTTTTTTTTCTTCCCTGTGCTCCGGACAGTTTATGTCATTTTGACATGTTTACAAAGTTCTCTGGGGTCACATCAATAAATTCACCCCTCCCCCCACAGAGAGCAAACAGGTACCATCAGCTGGGGGGGTGTTTTTTGGTATTATCATTTGTAGTAATATAAATTGGGCATTGCTTTACATTTGAATCTTTGTTAGCTTTTCCATTTTAAGAGTTAATAGTAATAACTAGTTTTAAAGTAATTATATTGAAGGTGAATTTTTCCTGATTTTGTGGTGCCCTCTGGAGGCCATGGTGCCCTTAGCATTTGCCTATATTGCCAAATGGGCCAGCCGGCTCTGGTGTCTATGGAGCCACTGCGTCTTTGGCCACAAAATTGGCTCCAGTGGGAAACGCGGAAGCAGGAAGCTAACATGCTAACTGGCTGAAGCAAAGCTACTTCCTCGTTCTCCTGGTTCTATTATATATTTCTATGGCACAGATGGGTTATGGATCAGACCAGAACGCGTGTATGTATACAGTCGCGCCCAAAATTATTCATACCCCTACCAAATTTTGATTTTTTTTTGAGATATTTTTTGACAAATCAAATTTATTCTTGCACAAATGACACAGTAAGTTGACATAAGGCTGTAAGAAGTACAGTAAACAATTTTTCAAGAAATACAATACTTTTTGGCATTTGACAGATTTACAAAAAATGCCATGTTCAGAATTATTCATAACCTTTTCTCAGTAATTGATGGCAAAGCCTTTATTCACGATTACAGCCTCCAAACGCGTCCTGTGGTTTCTACAAGTCTGCACGGGGATTTTGGCCCACTCCTCTTTGGTGAACTTCTCCAGGTCCTTAAGGTTTGAGGGTTTCCTTGCCATGACCTTGGTCTTCAGTTCCCTCCACAGATTTTTGATAGGATTGAGGTCGGTGCTCTGGCTTGGCCACTCCAAAATGTTCACTTTGTTGTCCACTAACCATTTCTTGACAGATGTTGCTGTGTGTTTAGGATCATGATCCTGTTGGAAGATCCATTCCTTCTCAAGACCAAGTTCTTCGGCAGATTGCTTAATGTTTTCACTGAGGATCTGGATATACTGGTCCTATTCTTGGTAGAATTGCTTGTAGTCTTCACTGGACCTGGGTAACCTCAGCGTTACCCAGTGGTTTGGCGGCTTCTGTAATCACATGACAAAAAAAAAAAAAAAAAAAAACATCTGATTATTTGTGAAGCTTATGTCTGAAACCTGAAGTGCAGTCTGCCCTACCATGACAGCAGTAAAATTGACTTGCACGCTCCAACCCACACATCTGGCAATTTTGCAAATGGCAGGTTTGACATTTAAAAAAAAAAAAAAACAAACTAGAATGGAGATATATGAAACTTAATATACTTTGAAACTAAATTCTTTCTGCTGCCGAATTTACATTCCTTTTTATCTGGGGTCACATGCACCTATTCCGACTTATTTGAAACGTGTTTCAAACACAGACTGTATATGAAGAGATATAAAATTTCAAAATAACTTACAAGAAATGATAAAGCTGATCAAGGAAAATATTATTTTGTCATTGTGCAACGCCGAAACTCAGCTCTGACCTTCTAAATTAAGATACTGAAAGCATTACTTTAACAGATATGTTTCATTGGCTGAATTACTTAATCATTAATTGCCGTGTGCATGGTAATGTAAGTTAACGTTAACTGAAGTCAGCTAGCTTGCTAGTTAACGTTAAGATCACTCGATAGCAAACGCAGCAATAATTAACGAAATGACTTCGCACTTATTTAAGTGCGTCCAAGCACAAAAATTCATCGAAATTCGCTTTAGACGTATTTATAAGTGTGGCCAAGATGCACGCTGCTCCATTGCCCACACTTATTTTAAGTGTGTCCTAAGCTAAAATTTTTTTTTTTTTTTTTCTTGGCGAAACTTATTTTAAGCGGTACTTTATAAGCGGCACTGGAATGGTATCAACTGGCGCACTTATAAATGTGGCCAAGAAAAAAATTCAGCATTGGCCACACGTATAAGTGTGAATAACATCAGCCATAATTAATGTATAATTTAGTAGCGCAACAACCATCACGCTGTAAACAATTTTTAAATGAAATTCTTCCCAGTTTACACCACTCCCTCATTTACAGTTTGTGCCCATCACCTTCCAGGCCAAACGCGAAATGTTGTCAGGTTTCCCCCCGATACTTCGTCCGATCAATCTTTTAAGAGTTACCCCGTTACCTAACCAATTCCATTAAAGTAGGTGCATTGATTCCAGCCGTAATTTCATCCGAAACCTGCCGAATCGACATTGAAATTATTGATGAATTGAACCCGCTTTCGGTATGTTTCATTTTTGTCATATTGTCGTTGGTAAAATAATCTGTACCTCCTCGATCCAATTAGTTTTTCTTGCAGTTTTAGCTGCTGTCCGTAAGGTTGCAACATAAGGTTGGAATTTCGTTGTGTTACCTGCTGAAAAAGGAGAAGTTGGCTTGCTGATGCTTATGGAAACACTCGAACCTAGGGGCTCGTCTACTGAACATTAGATAGCACGCTTGCTACATTATTTACCCTACTTTAATAGCCTAAGCGACCTCAATCAGCAACGAGAACAGTTGAAGGAATTAGCCGGCCATTTGCAAGGTTCTAACGTTGATCCCCTGGGTAAGCAGAGTTCCTACCGGGCAAAGTGACTCGCAATCTGTGTTCGTTCTAAAATTCCGAGATACAGACTGCAGAACTGGAAGCTAAAGGCTGAAACTACTGCGGCACTGGCCTAATATTTCAAGTTCAAGTTCCTAAGAACGAATTTTATGACACAGTGCCGTTAACTTTATTCAAATGCTTACCTTAATAGGTATTCTCTAAAATTAAAAATGTATATTTTGCCTGTTACTAATGGCTGCCGATCACCATTTCCCCCCATATTTATCCAAAACGTTTGCTACTCTGCTTGCAATCTTAACGTAGCCAAGGTAGCTAGCTAACTTGGTAATAACTGACCGTTCAACTTCAACAAACAAAAAATAAACTTACCGAAAAAACTGCAAAGATCCTTCTGATCGGTCCAGTCGGTTAGTACAATCACAGCAGAGCAACTCATTTCGTCGTTTTTTGTTGCAATCTGTCCTGCTTGAAGCACAATCGCTGTTAGCTATGAAGAATTTCAGATAACGTTAGGTCTCCTGTCGACGCAGTGTTGCTAACTCCGTAGTAAGGAAAGTAGCTATTGGCTGTCCTAAAAGTCGCGAGAAGTCGCTAAACTCCCTGACCGGGGGAAGACGGCGTGTATTTTGTTGAGCGGGGGGGGCGCGTTTATTTTGTTGAGGGCAGGGGGGACGTGGTTCATTTAATTCACATTGCGCACTCAATCGCGCATGTTCCAGTACTCTTTAAATTCTATCATTTAAAGAGTGAGTGCTGTGGGACGGGGGAGGGGCTCACGGCATCACCCGCTGCTCGTTGAGGACAGTAACTGCAAAACGAAACGTGCACTCACGTCAGTCTCCAAAACACTAGAAAAGTCTCCAAAAACACCAGAAATAGTAGCTAGATTTGTCGCTAGACGCTTTCGACAAAAAAAAGTCGCCAAGATGATTTAGAAAGTCACCAGATCTAGCGAGAAAGTCGCCAAGTTGGCAACACTGTGTCGACCTTCCTACTCCATCTCAACGTAAAATTACGATTCGGTAAACGAAATCCGCAGGGGGCAGGGGCTATCGGGACTCAGTCCACGCACTGCAGTTGTCAATCACTGCTGTTTATTATGACTACAGGCGCCTTTCGCATAATATCAAATAAAAAGTTTACAGCAAACTTATCAGAAAAATTGACGCTAGAATATAGATCAGCATGGTAAGAACTTCTTAAAAAGGAGGAAACCATCTTCAGAAAAAAACTATTTTTCATGTATGCAATTTTTTCTGCGTGGCATTTCTCCCCTTCCCTAACATGGAGGGGGCGGGCTTATAATTTGTACTGCAGCCTGCCAGTAGTTGGCGATGGAGACGTTTTGGCTTCACTTTTCAGGAGACGTTCAGCTGTCCATGTTTTACACAGTCCTTGATTTGAACAAACACATTCATAACAATGCATTTATCTAAATGGCAGGCGAGACAAATGATTTGGCCAACAGTTATGCTGAGATTAAGGCAGGCATCTACGATGTAATTTCAGTATTCTGGGCTTGAACTGTGCTGTCATTAGTTCCGAGACCGTACCTCGATGCAAGGCCAGTAAAGACAGAAAAATTTCACTGTCTCGCGACACTGCTTCAGTGGTCCGTAACAAGGTTGCTGATTGGCTGTATGCAAATGAGTTTCTGTTGGTGTGTGCAACTCTAGTGGGAAAAAAATTTGCTGGCGGGAGGGTGGTGGTATGTAAATCCAGCTGCATTCAGCTCTGGGCGCAGGTGAGGTGCGCCCCAACATGGTCATGTAATGTGGAAAAAAAAAAAAAGCCACTAGATGGCAGTATTGACATTTTTTTTGTTAAGCCCAGTCTGGAGCTAGGTTTGGGGCATGTCCTGGGCATGCCTCAGAGGGGGCTGGAAAAGAGTATATAAGGAGAAAAATTGAGAGAGAAGGTAGTTGGAGAAATTGCAAGGAGAAATTGCGGAAGGATACATTTGACCAGACCCGTCACTATTTTCAAGACCTGTGAAGCTCTTTTTGTGGATTTTTGCCTGTGTTGGAGCATTTTCCTGTCCCAGGACATCGCAACACAGCAGCCCATCTCAATCACTAAGGGACTGTAAATATCTCATTTTTTTTTTATTTCAATCTTGGTCAGTAGATGTAGATTGTAGATTAGTTTAAGTGTTTGTTTAATTAAATCTGTTAAAGTTTGAAAATTTTGTCTGTCATCCCTTGCTGTCAGCTACGCCATAACAAATTGGGGCCAAAACAAATTGACGCGTAACAAATTGGGGCCATAACAGTCGTATCTCTTGTCTTGAAGAGGAGCTACTGCGCATGTACAACTTTTAACGAGAGTCTATGGGCAAAGATTTTTGAGCCCCAGGGCGAAAACACGTCACCAATCAGACAACACAGATGAATGAAACAACTTTACTCATCATTAACTATATAACATTTATCTTGCTCATCTAAAAATACATGTGAATATATTTCAAAATGTTTTCATTTTATTATTTCATTTTTATTTAATTTTTTAATGTCTTATTCAAGGTAATGTGCTGAGTGGTGAGTGGTGGGGTGACGCCCTAGTGCCCTCTACTGACCAGCCATCACTGCTATCCTCTAACCACTATCAACATGCATGTGAAATATCAAAAGGATCGGATAAGAATTGCAGTCTGTAGAGCGTTCACAAGAAAATCCCTACGGACGCGGACGCGCGACGACAGCAAATCCATAGTGCCACCGGACACTCCGTCCGGGGATACAATCATAATAATAATATTATGAGTAAGTGGTCTCCATTGTAATTACATTTGTAATACTGGCCTATGAACATTTCTATTCAGATTATTCTTAGTCTCAACTACTCTCAAAGGTAAATCAAAGGTTTTATATGGTTACCATGAAAATTCCACCCTCACTGTAGACGCACCATAACCACAGATTCATCCAAATGATTTTACCCTGTTGCCATCCATTTCATTAACAAGGATACTCTGATAAATTCACCTGTTGGTCCAGGGACAGGTTGGTAGTGGCTGGCCTAAATCTAGCTGAGTCTTCACCAGTCTCTGTGGCTGTGACTGAGGCTGCTGCCTGTTCCACACTTTTGCGCAAAGTCTCTGTCTCTCATTGTTCCTCCCTTGTAGGGAAGTAGACATGTTCTGGCTCTGAGTCTCTTCTCCTTTCATGTTATCTTGCTGCAGGAGCTACAATTACCGCTGCTTTGCAGCAAATAGATTTGTTCTTTTCAATGCGATTACTGATACGGTATTGTTGTATTTAGGAAAACTAGCTAGCTTTATAGCTAATTAAACCTATCTCACGTTATCTAGTAAGCTAGCTAGCTGTCGCTAAATGTGTTTCTTCAGAAAGTTCATCATCTACAAGTTAGCTAGCTACATTGACCTAATTAATAAACCAAATGGCAACAGAAAACACCGTCACTAGCTGGCCACGTTCGGCTATATTCGGTGTCCAGTTACGCTCCATTTACATGAAAAAAAGCATGAGTAAAAAGTGAAGCTAAGAGCAAAGGATCTTAGTTGAGGTCCAAAAGTACCTTAATTTATACGACGCAAAAGAAACGTTGCAAGTCACATTGGTATCGTTAGCTAATATAAAGGCCATAGATTAGCTGGGTAGCTGATGAAATAACCATGGTTTAGCCTTGGAGCCATAATTCTGCAAAATGAGAGAGCGAACAGGGACTCTGTGTGTACAACAGTCCGTGGTTAGTCTCTGCTAAGCAACTTTCAAAGACAAGTCTTATGCCCTTCTAGCTAGGCGTTCCTTTCAAGCAATCAATCACACCTTTAAACAAATGTTTCATTCTTTGGAAACATCTGCCGTTGGGATGAGCTTGGAGGAGTCTTATCTTGTGCTTAGGGGCTCAATTTCGTTACCTGGTACAGATATAAACAACTCTGTTATCTTGCTAAGTTGTTAAATTTCCCAGACATAAGTCGATAACTCCTACCCATAGACTGTATAAAAAGATGGACGAAGCAACCGTGACGTCACCCATTGGTTTCAGCATACCATTTAGGAAGCCTCGATTTTGTCAATTTGAATAGCGTAATTTTTTCATTTTGAAACCGGATGTGATTCCTATTAGGCCATCAGCTGAAAATCGTAGCGTTCAGTTTTGTTCCCACATCAGGGGGACTACTTTCACTCTGCGGATTTTTGTTGGCAAGGACCACATGGATCCTGCGTTAAAAGTTCTCCACGAGATATCCTGCAGTATTTTGTCACGAGGCTTGCAAACCCACCAAAGTTGGGCAAAAAGTGCCATTTCTAGCTCTGAAGCAATATTGGGAGGTCTGATGCTCCAAAACTGTGTAAAATAATGCATTAAGGCTTCTCCTCCTCCTGGATCTTGGTACTTCCTATGAGTTTTGAAAGAGCTGTGCATTTCTGATGAGTAACCCCTGCGTAATCAAAACTGTAAAATAGCGTTTTTTTTTTTTTTTTTTAAAATTGCTGTGGGAAGGTCTTTTGAAGGGGATTTTCTCAGGCTTGCCATTGCCTAAGGAAGTTATAAATTAAGGTTCTTATACTTCTAGGAACTCTAGCTGGGGATCTTGATTGAGAAGTACCACCCCAATTCCGTAATAGTTGGACAAAGTGTAAATCGTGAATAAAATCAAAACACAATGGCCCTCATTTATCAAACTTGCATAGGATCTGGTGTAGATTCTGAACTCAAAAAAAATAATTCATTGGATGAACGTAATTTTATCCTGCCACCTATATTCCATCTAAATAAATCATGTTAAGTCAGTCTATCTTGATTGTGTTAGTCTGATTTAAGTAAATTAAGTTAGTACAACACAATTCAATCATGTTGGATGAACTAATATAGGTTTTGTCCGTTACACTAATGTAAACCTTGTGGGATGAACTAATATAGGTTTTGTCCTTTACACTAATGTAAACCTTGTTGGATGAACTAATATGGGCTTTGTCCATTACACTAATGTAAACCTTGTTGGATGAACTAATATAGGTTTTGTCCTTTACACAACTGTAAACCTTGTTGGATGAACTAATATAGGTTTTATCCGTTACACTAATGTAAATCTTGTTGCATAGGTTTTGTCTGTTAATATCTTGTTTTAGTGTTGTTTTCACTGTTGGTGTAAGTATTATGTTTAAATTACCAAAGATCCACTAACACACATAAATAACGTGCAAAAACGTTAAATTTTTATTTAATATTTGGATGCATCATAGAACTGACACCCGATCTTTACCATTGTCTTTGATGCATCTCCACAATATGCCACAGTACAACTTAACTGCTTACTAAAACAGTGTCTTAAATCCTTCCAGCACTCAATTAAAAGCATCAATTAAACCAGTTTTCAAGACTCATGTTTTTTGTGTCAAATATTAACCATATGATGCATCTGGGAATGCTGTATTCAGTCTTGTAAAATATCAGCACTTCTGTCATTTAAAGTTTAACATTCAACATTTTTTTTCAACCTTTGTCACAAATGCTTATAGAATATTTTACGAAACAAAATAATTGAGACTTGGTAAGAAAACAGCCTTAAGACAATCTTCCAGGATTTGTGCATGACTGATGTCATTTCAAGTTTTAAAATTCGAAGTGCAACAACTAAACTTCTTAAAACAGTTATGTAATACGATGTGTGCATAACTATAAAAATATGCATGTTATCGTTTTAAACACGATAAATAAAAAATTATTACAATCAACACGAGCACTGTTTTGTTTTGTTTGTTTTGTTTCAGAAATGGTGAAAAATTACTGAGAAACAAATGCTGGAAAATCTTTGTAAATAAAAATACTCAACTTTAGGAGCCAAAAGTGCAAGTATGACTGCTCCACTCACAAACAGTTTTTGAAAACCTGTATGAATACAGCTGCTCCAGCCACAACTGTCCATCTAGTAAAACCAGTCTGGATGTGTGTTCAAAAACACTGTTGTGTGTCGTCTCCATCCACACACACACAGGAAACTTTTCAACATATGAGATAGCAATCCTAATCTCAGTAAATTGTGCAAACTTGCAAAATTGTCTGTTGGAACATTTTTTTTCTAATTTCGAACTTTCAAAAATTCCATGCTTGAATCGGTCTTCATCAAGCTTATTTACCCTATAAGCTTGTTTTTGAAAAACTGTGCCTTGGATGACAACCTCTGCCCATCCAGCTTCAGCAGAATCTTCTGCAGGACTTCAAAAGCGCATTTGAGCTCGGGTGGGTAGCTCAGGTTCAGACAGTAAAACAGTCCAAATAACAGAGCACAGGCAGTCGCAGTGTCCCCCAAACCACTGAGGACCTCCACACCTTCAATCACGACAGCGATGTCCTCTGGATCATCTCCAGGCTCTGCACCCTCCTGTATGATGAACACTCCCATCACAGTTTGCTCCATTGAAGTGTTGGCCTCAGTGTCTGTGCTCTATGGAGTAAAATATGACAATAAATACATTTGATATGAGTCTTGACAAAGTGAAAAACAGCAGGTGTCTTGGGAAAAGAACATAATTGTATAAAATAATAAAAATGAAAGAATTGAGCTTTAATTCATGCTTTCAAAGTAACAAAACTTAGCATTAACCCTTTTGCGCGGAAGCCAAATCAGGCTATTTAGGTGTTACCTTATTTAAGGCTTTATAATTCAAGATTGCAGCTTCACAGACAGGAAAATTTTGGCTCAATTGAGTCTAGACACTTGAAGCATTTAGACTCCCATCCTATTTGTTTATTTTTATGATTTTGGTAGCGAAAAGGGGCTGCAAACACAAAAAATCTTCATAAAATTCAACACTGAAATTGTAAAAAAAAAAAAACAATACTGAGAATCGAAAAACTGCTGGGGCTTAAAACTATACATTTCTGGGATCATTACTTCTTGACTACAAGTCAAGTCCATCTTGAACATTACATTCTAGATTACCCACTTGCTATGAGCCAAATTAGGCAGCTATCCAGGTGGCTCCCCAAAGTCTGAGATCCATCAAAATGGTGCACTGCCAGATCATAAAATACTCATATTTAACACAAATTAACTTTTGAGGCATGGGGCGCCCCGGTGGCTCATCGGTCTAAGTGCGCGTACCATAAAGGCTGTGTCCTTCCTGCAGCGACCTGGGTTTGAATCCGGCTTGGGTCATTTGCTGCATGTCTTCCCCCATTCTTCTCCCCAACTTTCCTGTCTCTCTACACTGTATAACTATTGAATAAAGGGAAAATTCCCAAAAAAAAAATCTTTAAAAAAAAAAACTTTTGAGGCATGGAAATCAACATGAACTACTGATTTTCTGGTTGAGTTTAGCATGAATTTACCAGTATCAGTGCAGTAGAACATCAGTGGTCACCAGTAACCTCTCCAAACACAAAACATGCCTTCTCTCCATAATATAGTTTACAGTTTTGTCCATTTTTCTTCAAAGTCCCCCAAGCATTAAATAAACTGCTGATTAAACAGTTAGAACATTCACTCTGCAATGAAAAGCTAACTATTCTCACATCCGAGCTCACAATTTTACACCTTATAAAGGGTAAAAACTCACTAACTCAGTAATATCTGAATTCTGAAATATACCCATTTTAACAGAACAGACATTCCACTTTCAGGAAAAATCAAACGATATTTGCCTCCCTAGATTGAACAGAATGGTGCAATGAACGTACCGGAGGGTTTACCGAAGTGCGTGAGCTGCATGCATTTGGAGAAACAAAAACCTCGGCATTCAATTTCTTTAAACGCGGTATAAATTCTAAAACAAAAAGCCACATTGAGCAAAATGCAAACAGAGTAGAAGTATAACCTTTCTTTGTCGATTCCCTCCTCCAGAGACAGATGTATCGGGTAGAAGGAACCCTCCTGTCCTGTTTCATTCAGAATAATTCCCATTGACCACGTCCATACAACATTTAAATCTTGTAAATGAAACTGAACACTTCAGGCTGGTTTCGGGTGTCTTTTTTTTTTTTTTTTGAAATCGCGTCATTTTCAGCTGCGTAACCATGCCCAACATTAGAAGAATACACCTGACCTTACTTTTACGTTCAGCTTTGTATCCTATTTTTATGGTCCAATCACTGTATTTCAGTTCCTGAGGAAATATTAAACATTCGGGAATTGCATAAGAAACGAGCAATCAATACATCTTTATTGGGGAAGTTTCACGAGGGCGTGAACTGTAACTGTGCAGTTACGCAGATGAATCTGAGTATATAATTGAGTGACTGGCTATCGACTATGGAAGCATATAGTAAACAAAATTAAAATTAAAATGCAATGTCAAAAATGCACTTTCATTTTCAAGATACAAGCGCATTATTTGTATCATAATGAAAATGCAAATGTAATCCTCCACTTTGCATTTTCATTTTCAAGTCCATGTATGCAATTTTCATAACAAATGGAAAATTAAAATACATTCCTCATTTTCATTTGCATTTTCGAGAAGTGCCTGCAATATCACTAACAAAACGAAAACGAAAACGCTAATCGTTTAAAGCAAATACATTCTCGGAAATGCTTTTTCGTTTTCGAGAAGCACACGTGTTATTTGTATCATCACAAAAATGCTAAAGTAATCCTTCACTTTGCGTTTGCATTTTCAAGTCCATGTAGGCACTGATTTCATTTGCAAGAAGTGCCCCGCAATATCATTAACAAAACAAAATCGAAAAGCGCTAATCTCATAAAGCAAATGCATTCTCGAAAATGCTTTTTCTTTTTCGAGAAGCAGACGCGATATCTGTCTCATAATTAAATCGCTAACGCAGTTCGCAACTTTTCTTTTTCATTTTCGTGACAGACTGTCCTGCCTGGCTTTCCATTTTCGATTTCGAGGTCTCACGCGCTTTTCCTAACAAAATTAAAAAGAAAATACCCTCCCTAGTTCAGAGTGCCTGTCGGTGAGAAGGCGGGACTTCCCCCAAAATTTGGTACGGATTGGATATTAACAAATACAAGCGATCTCATTGGTTATCAATCAGAGGGAAACTCCTGCTGCAGGAAGTTTTATGTCGCAGCACAAATGCCAGCTTATGTAGTTGGAGCCACTGACTGTGCATGGATGGCCCCCGGGACATTGCAGTGTTTGAATGAGAATATAGTTTAAGTTTTCCCCCGAAAAACACTGCTCTCGCACTCAATTATCCCTGTGTGCGCTTGGATTAGCGCTGCTTACACTCAGATCTGTCGATCTTCGGATGGGCTATCTGCGCATCATCTGTTCAGTAGTTCAGTGGGTTACAAAACAAGTTCATAGGCTCCTGCCCTCTTGGGCTTCATGTACTTCCATTGCTTTCTTCACGAACTTGGAGTGAAAGGACAGTTCATATTAATACACCAGCGCCTATATGTCTCTTTACCTTAATAGCTGGCTACATATGTCATGGTTATGGTTTTTGGTCATGTTTATGTTCAGTGTTCATGATTTTGTCTTTTATTTATTCTTTTTAGTTCATTCCATTTCTCAGTTCCATTGCTCTTGTCTCCCCTGTCTTGTGGTCTAGTTGGTTCAGTCCGTCTTCCCGGTCTGTGTGCTCACTTACTTCGGGTGATTTAAATGTATTCTGGTGTTTAACGCATTCCTTCGATTCTCGTTTACTTCCTTCGCCTTACTGTTCTGATTACTAACAAAATTAACGTTTGTATTTTGTATCATAGTCTACTAACACAACTAATCCATGTATATAGATGACTAACTTACAAATGAGCACTCTAGTTAAATCTGTAAAGTTGCACCGCTACTAATTAATACTAATTCCCTCTCAGCAATCGCCCTGTTCTAGTCTCCGCCTCTTGCTCAGCTTAAACTATCTCCTCCTGGGTTTCTGCGAGATCTCTCGCACGTGTTTAATTACTTTCCTGCACTCGTTATCTGTGCACTTAGAACTCCTTGACCGGAGCTGTTTAAATGTCATAGGCTGTCTGTGTGATTCCCGTCCGTGTCTTGGCGTTCGCCAATTTTCGTGGTTAGGGTTTCCCTCATGTGATTCTCCCGTTGTAATTAGTCTGATCCAGTACACCTGCTCCCTGCATAGCATGTGACTTTCCTCCCGTCTATTTAAGCAGTCTTTTCACAGCCAGCTCCTTGTCAGAACGTTGATCAATATTTCTTTGTGTAGAGCGCCTTGTATGCCATTGAGTATTGTTTTTCTTCAACTGGTTTGTCTGACTTCGATTCTTGCCATAGCCCCTCTTGTATTGTTTTGTCTTTTTGGATTTCGATCTATTTTTTGTATGACCACGATTTCTGTGTTTGGATGCCCTGTGTATGACCCTTGGCTTTGGTCATCGACTATGACTTTTTGCCTACAGTCTATGTACCTTTGCTCATCTGTTTTACTGGTTCTGACCCCTGTCTAGTCGACACTGTTTTTGGATTTCGTATTGTGGCTTGGCAATTCTTGTTTTTTGGCTTTGACTCGGACTTCATTAAAGGCATACGTTTTTGGATTTCCCCCTCTTGCGTGTGGTTCCTGAACACTACGTCACAACATACCATGGTAGCCGTGAAACACGTCGACCTCCAGTTCTCTATATGCAAGTCTGTGGATGAATCACAGAGGTAGACTGAGCTAAGAAAGGAACAGATTCATACTGTTCGCTTGCATCCTGCTGCAGAAGAAAGGCTTGCGAAATCCATAGATCTGTGATTTCTTATTATACCGTAAGGTCGCTTGTAATATGTTGTCGCTGGCCATAGCCATATGTCGACACAGTGATGTTTCGGCCAATCGATGTGTTTTTCATGAACAGTCACATCCTTAGACTAACGCGATGTTAATTAGCTAGCTAACTACTTTCCTGCAAGATGACGAACATTACGAACAACTATTCATACATGTCAGCTGATGTCAGACGCACGTGACCGCTCTAAGACTCAAGGCGCCGCCATTTTGGGTACTGACTTACAACAGGCTATCTGTCGCCCCGTGGGCTGTGATAAGTCTCACAAAAAGAGTGAACATTTTTATGATATGGCTCTTTTGAATGCTGCATTTTGACTAATTACACTCTGATACTAAATTTACGGTATCATTTATTTCTGTATAACAGACTGTTGCTAAGTGAAACAGGCCGTTGCTAGGGACGCTGCTCTGATCGGAGGAGACGGAGAACTATGCAGGATATTTACCTTATGTTTCATTTTTACCTTCACTAAACAGCTTCGGACTAATTGTGATGTTAGATAAATGACTTGTAACTTGTTGCAGGGAGAGTGGAGGCTCCTTCCACGTTGTGGCTGGAAACCAAACCTGCGATCAGAGCCTCGGACCCGGTGTCACAGCTCTCGTCTACGAGGCATGCATGTCTGTTAGTTCTTTACCTCAAAGTTTCAAACACGTTTACGTCAGTAACGCAGCCAGAACTTAAAATTGGGTGGGCAATAAATATCTCTTTAAAACAATTAGTTCTGCCTCGATCGCAATCATTTTTTTTTTCTGATTAACTATGCCTTCAATACGATAACACTCCGCAATATCAGGTGTTGCTTGTTCACCTCGTTCAGGCAAAACGACAGTCGTTCATTTGGATGTGCAATTTTGTGCATTTCAAATCTGTCTTTGGTTCAGTTTGAATAATTCAGTCGATCATGAAGCACAGGTTAGATCGCCTGATGAGCCGAAAAGGTAGCGCGGAAGTTCCAGAACAGTTTACCTTTCAAAGTATTATTAAAACTAAGCACAACTTATGAGTAACTTATTTTGCTGAACTGAATTATTCCTATTGATTAGTCGCCCTTAGATCGCACCACGAAAGAAGCAGTGTCTTTTTTGCCAGTTGATTATTCATATAAATGGAAATTGCTTTAGCAAAGGAAAATGGCTGAGAACAAGTTAGGTATAATAACTGTAATAGACCGATGTTGTGTGGCCGCTCAATTTTCAGGTGTGGCTACGCCACTGATATGAAAAGCACAAAATTGTGCATCCAAATGAATGTATTTTGCCTGAACGAGGTGAATAAGCAACACCTGATGGTGCAGAGTGTTTTCTGATTGAATGTATAGTTAATTAGAAAAAAATGACTGCGATCGAGTCAGAACGAATAAATGTTTTAAAGAGATGTTTAGTGCCCACCCAATTTAAAGTTCTGGCTACGCCACTGGTTTATGTACACTAAAGAAAGAAAGACCGAGAAACAGAAAGATAACTTATAACGAAAAGCTCGTTCGGGGTGGTATTTCATTGTCAACTCACGAACGTTGGATGGACTGATCAGGTATTTTACGAATACGATATTTTACTTTCCAAATGTAACGTTATTTTCCAAATTAACTTACTATATCAAAGTGTACAGATGTCCGACTGATTTCATTATTATTAATAGTATTTTATTATTCCATCATAACAATCCCATCGTCAAAACTCAAAATCATATCTGCACCCCTGAATTTCCCATTTCCTCATTATCATTTGATAATTATTCCATCAACTTCAATCATTATCGAATACCGAATCGCCGTCTTCATCATCACTATTACTATCAGCCGGGACTACCTATCACATCGACAATAAATATATCATGTATTTTGTATCAATATCATCAAAATTCATCATAACTATTGAAAAGAAAAAAAAAACCATGACGCCGATGAGATCGAAAGGCAGCTAGCGAGCGCGAGCTGACTAGACCAAGGAGGTAGGGATTAATACATTCTTGATTAAAATCTCCAAATTGACGCTGATTGATTCTCCATCTGTTTCCCATTCAAGTTAGCTGATAAGCTAATCATTGGCGCACGACAGTTGTGAGCTAACAGGAATAAATAATGCAGCCTACATAAGCGAATGTCTGGGTGATGCATTAATGATTACCCATCATTTTATTGTGTGCACAATCAATATACTGATTTTCGGGAAACGGGTATTGCAACTTTCTTCCCGGGACCCGAACCTTTCGGGCGGGACCCGGGTACCCGGTTTTTAGTCACAGGCCAACACACAACCGAGGAGGGTGAGCAAAACAGCGGAGAAGTGACAGGACTTGCAGATTCGCGAAATGATGCAATTTATAAATCGATAGAAGTCGTATTTTGATTATTACGTCTGAAATTAATAATTTCACTCATAAGCCGTGTAATAAGCGGGATAATGTAGAGTTAGTCTGTTGTTATGGAGAAATAAAGACTGAGACATCCTTCATCGTAGCCCATGCAGTCTATGGTTGTAGCAGAGCCTCGGTCCCTGGTAGGTACTCAAGATGGCGCTCACAACAAAAACGTCACGTGACTGAAATCCATGAATAGTATAAAATTTGCTTCCAGTCCATTTAACTTGACCAGAATGCGATCAGTTTCGCACGTCTGTTTTAGGTGGTAACACTATGCCTGCAGCAGGATGCTTCTCTCTCCCGCAGCTCAGTGCACCCCTGCCATTCATCCACAGAATTGCAGTGAGCCAAACCAAGTGGAAGCCGATGTGTCTGTTACCCGGCAACTCTTATATGTAGCAGCAACTGAGGTAGAAGAAAAGTATGAACACTGATATATAAGCGGTCCTTTTATTCCAAAGTCGTGAAGAAAGCCACGGAAGTAACTACTTATGCAGCCCTGGAGGACAGGACCGTATGAACCTACTTGTAAAAGATAGCGTGCCGATAATCTGTCCAACCATTGACTGATCGAGTGTAAGCACACGGTTTGAGTGGAAGCAGGTATAATCCAGGTGCACGCAGGGGCTAACTGAGTGCGAGAGCAGGATCACTGCAATTTTAGTCTAACGATGTTACCGTTCATGAGAAACACATCGATTGGCCGAAACATATCACTGTGTCGACATCTGGCTATGACCAGCGACAACATATTTATGCCTCGGTGTGTAACAACATATTATTAGTCTGTGTATTTGTCTGTCTGTTACCATCATAACTGCGACGTGTTCCAAGCTAAAGTAACAATGCCAACGTATGTTCTCTTGATTTTAAATGTGCAGAAATCATGTTTCAAATTTTGTGTACTAATGGATTTTTGGCACAAGGACCGCTTTTGACTGTTTATGTATTCAAGCTTGCTTTTAGCAGCATCAGGTGGCTATGCAATCAGCACCTCTGGTGCTTTCAACAGGATATTAACAGAAATCTGTTTCCCTTTCTTCTGCAGCAGCAGGATGCAAGTGAATCTGTCTTTCTTAGCTCATTCATCCACATCCACAGACTCGCATATAGAGAACTGGAGGTCGACGTGTTACACGGCTACCATTGTATGTAGCCAGCTATTAAGGTAAAGAGACTTATAGGCACTGGTGTATTAATATGAACTGTCCTTTCACTCCAAATTCGTGAAGAAAGCAATGGAAGTACATGAAGCCCAAGAGGGCATGAGCGTATGAACTTGCTTTGTAACCGATTGAACTGCTAAACAGATGATGCGCAGATCTGAGTGTAAGCACACAGTTTCAGTGGAAGCAGCGCTAATCCAAGCGCACACAAGGGTAATTGAGTGCGAGAGCAGGATATTTTAGGGGGAAACTTAAGCTATACTCTCAATCAAAATCCGCAATGTCCCGGGGGTTGTCCATGCACAGTCAGCAGCTCCAACTGTGTAAATAGGCATTAGTGCTTTGACATATAAGTTCGTGCAGCAGGAGTTTCCTTCTGATTGATAACCAATGAGATTGCTTATATTTGTTAATATCCAATCCGTACCAAATTTTGGGGGAAGTCCTGCCTTCTCACCGACAGGCCACACCCAACTAGGGAGGGTATTTTCTTTTTAATTTTGTTAGGAAAAGCGCATGGGACCTCGAAATCGAAAATGGAAAGCCAGGCAGGACAGTCTGTCACGAAAATGAAAAAGAAAAGTTGCGAACTGCGTTAGCGATTTAATTATGAGACAGATATCGCGTCTGTTTCTCGAAAAAGAAAAAGTATTTCCGAGAATGTATTTGCTTTATGAGATTAGCGTTTTCGATTTTGTTTTGTTTGTGATATTGCGGGGCACTTCTTGCAAATGAAAACAGTGCCTACATGGACTTGAAAATGAAAACGTAAAGTGAAGGATTACTTTTGCATTTTCGTGATGATACAAATAACGCGTGTGCTTCTTGAAAACTAAAAAGCATTTCCGAGAATGTATTAGCTTTAAGATTAGCGTTTTTGTTTTCGTTTTGTTAGTGATATTGCAGGGCACTTCTCGAAAATGCAAATGCAAATGAATGTATTTTAATTTTCCATTTGTTATGAAAATTGCATACGTGGACTTGAAAATGAAAATGCAAAGTGGAGGATTACATTTGCATTTTCATTATGATACAAATAATGCGCTTATATCTTGAAAATGAAAATGCATTTTGACATTGCATTTTAATTTTATTAACTATATGCTTCCAAAATCGACACCAGTACTTGGGTGGATATAAGGGAGCACTGAATTTGTCAATGAAGGAATCTACACGTAAATCCACGGTAGGGAACTACGCATTTTTTGTATGTGATGACAGTAATTGACAGTAGAATATGAGAGAATCAATATGGTGTCAAATTTTTTGCTTCAGAAAACATATTTTTTTTAACCACTAATTGGAATACCGTTGGCTCACTGTAGCTAAAGTGGTTGCTTCAGAGGACAACTTTTTCTGTCGCAAGAAATAATTTTTTTAAACTACTGGATCGATACTGTGGGCAAGGATATTGACCAGTTTGCACATCAGGCTTAGCTGAGGAGTTTAATTCATGCAACTCCTGAAAAACGGGGATTGGAGTGAACTTTCCCATATTCAAAACCGCGTTTGAACTCTGCTTGCTTGTGAATATTCAATAACTGATCCTGGGGTACCATCTAGTGATCGAGTACTGTAACTGCGTGCTTAAATTTGCAGTTCCATGTCCGCGTGCATCTACATCTGTACAAAGGGGTTAAACAACGGATGTCATTTATGTTTAAGGGATGTAAATGATAATGTTACCCAACAAACAGGCTCAAGTCTGGCCTTGCTTTGTACAAAATATATTAAAATGGTTAATATTGTTTTAAAACATTTAAACATACATTCAGCCAATTCTATATCTCTAGTTTTCCACCCTGCAGAGATTTTAGAAATAGCTGATGATGAAAAACGAGGGCAAAGCAAAATGTACTTTAGTTGTACAGGGTTTCACGTTTGAATATGCATTATTTATCACCATTAATTTCTGCTTCAAATTTAACACATCCAGCAAGTAAATGTGCTTTCTCTGACTGGCTTCTTTGTCACACCTAGTGTATATAACTCACCATAGATTCCTTCACGAGTTTCTCATGGTCTTCGTTAAGGTAGACGCACAAGGACTTGATGATGCATGCTCGTCTTGTGTGTATTGTGTCATCCTGAGGAAAAAAGGGAACCCATTTTGACAATATTCTGCATTTTAGGCAGCCTTTCCAAAAAAACTCCACAGTATTAACGGATTCTTGGAACTTTTGCTTACATGGAGATTTTTGCTCATGCAATTGTCATGACAGGGACATAAGTATTTCATAGGCATAGGTCTACACATTTTAATACGAACCTTGGAAATGGCCACCATGATGTGTAATTTTTTTCCCAGCCGCTCCACCTTTCCCTTGAAAGAGCTCCATCATGCGTGGAGAGTATCGGTCGAGCTCAGCGAAGAATGTAGATAGCAGAGGTACAGTTGATATGCGCATGAACTCGTTGTCGATCTGAAAAACATCAACAATACACTTGTCACTCATCAGAGAAGAGGGAGGAGGACAGAGAAGAGATAGACGAGGGAGGAGGACAGAGAGGATGAATGTTAACTAGTTTAAAGACCTACAGCCTTTCTAAACAGTAGAGTCTGAGGCTTTAACCATAAATCAGTTCAACAATATGAAAGATTATTTGAAGGGTCTTGTCAATAAGGAGACAAGAATGTTAATTAGTCTTCATATTAACGACATAAACTGGATATTCCTGTACTTGTGTGCACGCACTCTGAGGTATACATAACACCTGGACACATATAGGACATTCACCTCTTTCTGAGCTTTTGAAGTCTGCCACAAGGGGCTGTCCTTGAAGAACTTCTTGCCTTCTATATGAGAGAGTCTTCTCCATTTTCAGCGTCACTACTCACTACATGGTCATTGTTTCTCTTCTTAAGCTCTGAAAGCAGCACAGTTCTCTCGTTTTCCAGAGTGTCAGTCATCTCTCCTTTTGGATGCTGCGGACTATAATTGACTTCTGCCCTTCTGGGCTTTTTCACATTCAAGGCTGCTTTGTCTTGTCTAGTTTATGATGTTTGTCTAATTTGTCTTTGTCTAGTTTATAATGTTTCAGTATTTTGTACCAACTACTCTCTCTGGTGACACAATGCTTGCACTGCCACATACAGGTCACTGAAAGAAAAGAAAAAACATCAAAAAAATTAGCAAATGATAAATAAATATACTACATTTCCTCAAATACAAAATAGCCAAATACAGGCCGGGGGAAGAAACAAGGCTGAATAAATTCTTGGTACTACAATGCTGCACGCCAACTACATAACAGATACACAATGACAAAAATATTAACAACTTACCATGTATTTTTGAGGTGCATACAACTCTCAGGGCATAGGGACACTACTTTATTTTGGGATTTATTTCTGTTGAAAAAAGAAAAAAGAGAGAGAAATTGTTTTAAAAGGTTAATACAACAATGTTTGTATCACAATATTTGTTATTACAAACACTGAAATGTTAAGACTATTAACCTTAATTAAACTATTTCTGTTGGCTTGGCAAGGACATGTGTCTTCATCGAGATGACACATAAGTTACTGCATAGCATCATATATCATATTTACACAGCCGTTTGCTACCCTCCCCGAACTGCAGCTCCAGCTCATGGTCGTCTGTCAGTTATTTAGCCTGGCTCTGAGCTGAAAAATGACGAGCCATCACAAATGCCGGCAGAGCGACGCTGTCAGGCCGTCATATATGAACAATCACATGGGTCCGCAGATAAGTTCTACACTGTAACTTCAGCTTGTCCAGACACAATAACTTAACCACACAAAACACAATGATTAAAGGGATATTTCAACATTTTGGCAAATTGGCCTATTGCCATAATCCCTATAGTTATGAGTAGGTACATTACCTTTAGTTATCCGTGCCCGTTGTTTTGAGATTCGGGGGGAAAGACGCAAGCTGCTCAGCGAATATAATGAAAGTTAACGGTACAGGTCCCTCCCTCCTTCAAAACTCTTCAAATACGCAATCCAGCAGCTCCAAAACGCTCTCGTGGACAAGTTGTGACCTGCACATTCACCAAGCTATGAAATGATAATGTATAATTATGAAACATTACGACACATGAAGCAAATACTCGGAACTACTTTCTTGAGTAACCCACTTGGCGGATTAACACAGTGCGCACCTCAGACGTTGTGAGTAGTTGCAGTAAACACGCTTTTGAAATCACTCCGCGCAGCCGGTATGTCTAAAATGTAGTTCCAGTAATGCATTTGCCTTGAAAATAACTGTCTCATAATAATAATACATTATTATTTTATAGCGTGGTGAATGTGCAGGTCACAAGTTGTCCACGAGAGTGCTTTGGAGCTACTGGATTGCGACAGATGAGTTTTGAAGGAGCTGAGATAATACCGCTTCACTTTCATTATGTTCGAATGAGCAGCTTTTATCACTTTGGCCCCCGAATCTCAAAACAACGGGCACGGATAACTAAAGGTAATATACCTACCATAACTACAGGGATTATGGCAATAGGCCAATTTGCCAAAATGTTGAAATATCCCTTTAGTTGTGGCCATGACTACATCCTGGCACCCTCACACGTCATTTAAACAAGCTGTTTAAACCGAGTAAAAGCACACCCCAATGCAAGCTGTTTAAACCGATGGTAAAACTTGCACAATCCCCAGAGGATCTTTAAAACTTTAGGTGGAATAAGCTTTGGTGTGATTTTGTACACCAACCTTAACACAGACAGGCTCACATGCACTAAAAATCGCGGAAAACTTGGTCACCAATCCATTTAAAATAAATATGAAGGTCTCATTTCAGGACTCTGTTTAAATATGATAATACATTCCTAACTCCATATATATGGTGAATTTATTTTTACCTTCTGTTACGGATGGCAACTCCCCTACTTCTAGGTAGCTGCAGTTTTCAAATTAAGATTCCAAAAAAATCTTAAGATAATTTACATATTAAACCCTATAGGTTCTTATCGAAACTCTATTCAGCAAACTTTTTCAAAGAGCGCCATACAAACTTTGAGAACTCAGTATTTGAAATATCCTGTAACTCCAAAAGCCAAAGAAGTTCACTTTAAAATTCTGAATGGTGTATATCCTTCCAGTGACTTGTTGCACCGCCGCTTTGGATTTGAGTTCAACAACTGTGCATTTTGTGATAGCTGCGAAACTACTGATCACTTGGTTTTCCAATGTATATATGCAACAGCCTTCTGGCAAAATATGCATGATTGGCTCTATCTGAAGGTTTCTCACATAAATGAGTTCTCTCAAATGGACATCACATATGCACTTCTTATGGACAATAAGAAAGACAACTCTCTGGTAAACATTATTCTCATTCTTGGGAAATTTTACATTCACAAGTGCAGATACTTGAAATCAGTCCCAAAGTTCTATATCTTTTTCAATGAGTTCCTAATGTACATTAACCCTTTAAGGCCTAATGCAAAAATCCCAGCAGAGAATCATGCTGCCATGTTTACCATAGTAACCTGTATTTGGGCTGAAGCACAGCTTCTCAGCTTTCAGGAACAGTTGGAATTTCTTTCTACTTTGCAAAACTTACAGTAATTACAGTACTTTCAAAATTACGCGCATATCTGTGTCGGCAACGACACGTTCTTAAAATGCGCACTTGCTGTCCCGGTTTAAATGGGTTAAAGCCCTTAAAGTCATGAAAAACGAAAAAGCAAGGAAACTTCTGGACACTATAGAGGAATACAAACTACAAGAAAAGCCCTAGCACTTTATTTTTTGGTTTATTTATTGGTTTATTATTTTATTTATTTATTTATTTTTTCTTCTTTTTTGCATTTGACCCAATTCTATTGAACATGCACCTATGCCTAAGTTTTATATGTTTGTCTAAGATCTCAAAGCCACATTGTATGTATTTGCAAACTTGTTAATAAAAAAGGGGGGGGAAAAAACAAACTTGCAGAACTTCCTCTGCATCCGGTGGGTGTGGCGCATGCGCAATAGCTATCCCAATCAGAGTCATTGATTTGAAGGACCTTATTCTCATTGCACTGAAATGAATGAATCTAATTCATCTGAATTTTCTTTGATTCATGTTAAACAAATAAGAACAAATCATGTTATGAACATAAACACGATTAATTCATTTAATGCAAACATATTTCCATTTAGCTAATCAAACAAGTCCCCTGGGTGACTTTTTTGAGTGTATAATGGTCACAAATATTCCGACACTAATGTTACTCCATAACAACACACACAGTGAGTTGCTGGTACAGCCTGTGTCCCGTTATAGTATTTTCTGACAAAATAAAACTAAGAGTGACATGACATCATGACGGTTGCTGCAGACAAAAAAGTTAATCATTTTAACTTTTCGGGCCTGCACTGAATAAACCTTCTCCCCTCTGCGTTCACATCGCTCCTCCTTAAATGTGCCTCAACACGCAGCTGACGGAGTGATGAACGGTCGTTTTCTGTACTCTCAAATATTTTGTGCACTACGTTATTTCTGCAGTTACTGACTGGCTTCTGAGCTGTTAGCTAACACTATGCTAGGTTGGCATAACTACAGCGATGTTATTGCGAACATAAGATGCCAAGTCTCACGCATTTGGCGTGAGTCTCTCGCCTCTTAGTGGCATTCACGTTCCTGTGCCATAGTCAGCAATTATTATCTACGCGCACTGAAGAAATTCACCCGCGGAATTTAAGTCATTGTCCTTTAAGTTTATCAGTTTCACGTGCATTACGGTGGATTTCCCCACTAGTGACACGGAAATCGATTATGACTTGGGAATTCTCACGTTTGTCTTTACTGAGGGATTGAAAGCAATGGAATAGCAGAAAGACATTTCAAATGGTCTGATTTCATTTAAACAATTTAAATGATAATGAAACACATGCATTGTTTACAATCCCTGAGTAAAGAGAAGCTTGAGAAGACCGGAGTCATAATCGCTTTCCATGTTATTTGTGATGAAGTGCACCTTTACGCGAGTGAAACGGAAACTTCAATGCACAAGGATTTTAATTCCGCGGGAGAATCTCATTAATAAGAGTTCATTGAATAATTGTGGACTACGGTGAATAAGCCTAAAAAATTCGCGAGACCTACGCTGAATGCATGAGATTTGGCATCTCTGACATAAACAGACAGGGAGTGACTTAAGCTAGGTTAGCACAACTTTAGCAATGCAACTTAAATGAAAAGCATGACCAACGCAGCGAAGCACCTGTCACTCGTCATGACACATGGCAAGGAGAGTTAAACTGAAATGGGAGACATGTTGAGTCATTGTTAATTTCACAACGTCGTTATGAACTTACCCGTCGGCAAGCTCCGCTCAGCCCACTCCTGTAATGTTGTCTGGCTGTAGCTCACTCCTGTATGTTACTGAGAAGACAGTGGTGGGGACTGAGGATCGAATGGAGTCAGAGCTCCATGTATTGGACAAACGGCGCAAGGACATCATTCTGCGCGACTCCGACACTTCACGGCATTTACCGTTTTATGAGAAATTAAGAATATATCGCCATTTAATCGGCAAAACTCCAGCCGATGATGATTATTTTGAAAAGGGCTATAATAGGTTGATTAATCGGTTGGGCCCTACTAGACATGAAAACATGATGATGATGATGATGATGATGATGATGATGATGATGATGAAATACTTTATTAATCCCCAATGGGGAAACTGAATGTCACCATTTGACATTGGACAGACAACAGGTAAGGAATATATACATCTCAGACAGTACAAGGTAAGTGCTAAGCACAGCAGCACAATACAAGAAACGTCACTGTAATGTTACGGAGATAAATAAATAAATAAATGCATACATACATACAGACATACAGACATACATACAGACATACAGACATTAAAATTACCCATGCAATCCCTTCATCAACAGAGGTTTGATCATCAGCTTCCACCAACATGGTCGTTCAAAAACCTAACTGCAGCAGGCACAAAGGATTTCCTAAACCTCAGCAGAAGAAGTTTGTTGGGATATTAAGATCTGAATGCATCATTAAAATCTTTTAATACATCTGCAATGTTTTCTGCCATTCTGCCATGATTTTTAAGTATAAAAATGCATTAATAGCATTATATACATGGACAGGGGCGGCCTGGGGCAAAAGAGTGGTCGGGGAATTCGTACCTGATCGGCCCACTCTCCAGGGGGCGGGGACGGGGAGGTAGTGGCCGGCCGAAAAAATTTCACGCTATTTGACAAAAAAGTATGCATTTTAACATCATATTGGACCGTATTTCCCAAAAAACATTGATATTATTAGGTTTTGAGTTTATATAACACCAATTAGCCTACAACAACATAATTATAGAGTATTTCTAACATACAAATCCAGTGGCTACTATATGCATCTGTGATTTTAACAGATATTAACAGATCACCAAGTCCCCCCCCAAAGTCCCTAAACCAGGTTTAGTAACAGATAACATCCTCAACAGCTTGTAAAAAAGTTTGTAAAATGCTGTGATGGTCTTTTTTCCTGAATGTTTCTGAAAGATGAGGTTTCAATGCTTCAAAAACACTCCAAGTTTGTTGGGGGGAGGGGGGGTACTGTCCTAAAACAAACAAATCCTATTTTTATTAAAGATCCTATTTATCCTAAAGATGCCTTGAGGGTAATTAAATACAATGATGCTGTCCTAACTTAAAAACATAACATTGTCAACAAACAAACTATTTTCACAGAATTATTTGTATTATTATTATTACATGAGTGAGTGTGAAAAAGAAACGTGACTTTAGGGCCATTTAGATTTTTTTCAGTGAGACCATTGCATTATTTGGATCGATTCCTACTTAGTGTTTTTAAAGTAACGTTGCACATCTTAGTTACAGACTCTAAGGGGCATATCATAGTCCACCAGCTTCAGAACCATAGTAGTCGCTGGTTGCAAGTCGAATGATAGGTGATTCTGAACCTCAAGACAGGGCTTTGGAATGGAAAGTTGGGAGAGTCTTACTGTATTCCAGGACAAAGTTCATTTGGCACCGTAAAACAGTGCATCAATATGCATTAAATAGTAGGCTAATAAATCGTCCATCAGTGGGGTCGTTTTGTAAGCACAACCACATTTGAAATGAACACATACTTGCGATAGCCTATTAATTTAACGTTAATCTTACCGCCAAATGAAAACTGCTTGCCACATGAGGATCATCATGGCCAAGCAAGTCAATTTTTTGCCGTTGAAAGCCAGAGCCTCAAATGCCCACTTTCTTAACTCTATAAGCTTTTCAGCTCCTCCGTTGCTTTTAAAGGAGACATAGGATGCTGATCCATGCTTTTTGACATTCTGACAATTCTATAAGCTTCCATCTCCATGCGGAATGTCGAAAAAGTTGTCAAAAATGACACATAGGGGTTCTGCCGTAATTTTCAAAGGGAATTCATATGATTTCCTGCCTCTCGGAATGCCTCGTAACGAGAACTTTGCGAGATCTGTCGAAATTCTTTCGTCACGATTTCAAGCCAATCAAGAAGAATGTATAAAACCTGTGATGAATCAGGAAGAATCCGCTCTAAACACACCCACGACAACCGCCCCCAAACCGCCGAGAAACACACGAGAATGTAATGTGGAAAAAAAAAGCCACTAGATGGCAGTATTGACATTTTTTTTGTTAAGCCCAGTCTGGAGCTAGGTTGGGCATGTCCTGGGCACGCCTCAGAGGGGGCTGGACAAGAGTATAGAAGGAGAAAAATTGAGAGAGTAGGAGAAATTGCAAGGAGAAATTGTGGAAGGATACATTTGACCAGACCTGTCACTCTTTTCAAGACCTGTGAAGCTTTTTGTGGATTTTTGCCTGTGTTGGAGCATTTTCCTGTCCCAGGACATCGCAACACAGCAGCCCATCTCAATTACCAGGGGACTGTAAATATCACGTTTTTTTTTTTCAATCTTGGTCAGTAGGGTAGAGTGTAGATTAGTTCTGAGTGTTTGTTTAATTAAATCTGTTGAGGTTCAAGAATTTTGTCTGTCATCTCTTGCTGTCCGTGACGTCATAGCAAATTGACGCCATAACAAATTGGGGCCATAACAAATTGGGGGCTCATCCGGGATAGACCATTGTGCGAGTCATTTATTGAAAATCTAAAATTTCAAATTGTGAAATTGTTTTTTGAATTTTCCTAGATATATATTGGCAGATCAACAGCAATGGCTGATTTCTTGGCATCACCACCCGTAGAGGTTTTGAAGTCTTTTAAAAAGACAGAACTGCTAGAAATAAGCAGACAGTTAGAGCTGACAGATGTAAAACCAGCCATGCGAAAAAGCAAGACTGGCTAGAGAGATTGTTGAATATTACATTGATGAAAATGTGTTTGCACCAGGAGATCTGGAACAGTTTCCAGTGGAAAATCCAAATGTAGAAATGGAATTTAAATTAAAAATGCTGGAGATTGAAAGGGAAGAAAAAGAAAAACAAAGGCAGTTTGAGTTAGAAAAATTAGCAAGGAAAGAGCAGAAAGAGAGAGAGACAGAGAGATTTCGATTTAGAAAAATTAGATAGAGAAGAAAGGCTCCAAATGGAGCTACTAAAAATCAAAATGCAAGCTGAAAACAAATTTCGGGCTAGCCAGGAGGTAAAGCTGGTGCCTCCATTCTCAGAGAAGGAGGTTGATAAGTATTTCCAGTGCTTTGAGAAGGTAGCTAAGAGTTGTCAGTGGCTAAAGGAACACTGGCCTCTGATGTTGCAAACTGTCCTCAAGGGTAAAGCTCAACAAGCCTATTCGGCTTTGTCTGCAGATGATTCCTCTGATTATGAGGTTGTCAAAAAGGTTATTTTGACAGCTTATGAGACTAAGAGCGGTTCCAAAGCCCCAATGAATAGATCTACATCAAGGACAGTTACGTCGCCCGGATTGGCGTCACCGGGGCCCCACCCTGGAGCCAGGCCTGGGGTTGGGGCTGGCAGGCGAGCGCCTGGTGGTCGGGTCTCCACCCACAGGACCCGGCCGGGCACAGCCCGAACGAGCGACGTGGGCCCGCCTTCCCGTAGGCCCATCACCCGCGGGAGGGTTCAAAAGGGGCAGATGCATTGTGCTTTGGGTAGCAGTCATGGGCGGGGGCCCCGGCGACCCAATCCCTGGACACTGAATCTGGTTCTCGGGACATGGAATGTCACCTCACTGGGGGGGAAGGAGCCTGAGCTTGTGCGGGAGGTCGAGCGGTACCGGCTAGAGATGGTCGGGCTCACCTCCACGCACAGTCTGGGCTCTGGAACCCAACTCCTCGAGAGAGGCTGGACTCTCTTCTATTCTGGAGTTGCCCATGTGAGAGGCGGCGGGCTGGTGTGGGTTTGCTTATAGCCCACCAGCTTAGCTGCCATTGTGTTGGAGTTTTCCCCAGTGAACAGAGGGTCGCTGCCCTGCGCCTTCGTCGGTCGGGGACAGGTGCCTCACTGTCGTTTCGACTTATGGGCCAAATGGCAGTGCAGAGTACCCGGCCTTCTTGGAGTCCCTGGGAGGGGTACTGGAAAGTGCTCCAACTGGGGACTCCATCGTTCTGCTGGGGGACTTCAACGCCCACGTGGGCAGCGACAGTGTTACCTGGAGGGGCGTGATTGGTAGGAACGGCCTCCCCGATCTGAACCCGAGTGGTGCTCTGTTATTGGACTTCTGTGCTAGTCACAGTTTGTCCATAACGAACACCATGTTCAAGCATAAGGACGTCCATCAGTGCACGTGGCACGAGGACGCCCGTGGCCGGAGGTCAATGATCGACTTTGTGGTCGTGTCATCTGACCTTCGGCCGTATGTTTTGGACACTCGGGTGAAGAGAGGGGCTGAGCTGTCCACTGATCACCACCTGGTGGTGAGTTGGATCCGCTGGCAGAGGAGGAAGCTGGACAGACTTGGCTGGCCCAAACGTGTTGTGAGGGTCTGTTGGGAACGTCTGGCGGAACCCTCTGTCTGAGGGGTTTTCAACTCTCACCTCCGGGAGAGCTTTGACCAGATCCTAAGGGAGGCTGGAAACATTGAGTCTGAATGGACCATGTTCTCCACCTCCATTGTTGATGCGGCGTTCGAGCTGTGGCTGTAAGGTTTCGGCGCCTGTCGCGGCGGCAACCCCCGAACCCGTGGTGGACATCGGAAGTAAGGGATGCCGTCAAGCTGAAGAAGGAGTCCTATCGGGCTTGGTTGGCTCATGGGACTCCTGAGGCAGCTGACAGGTACCGCAGGCTAAGCGTGCTGCAGCCCGGGCGGTGGCGGAAGCAAAAACTTGGGTATGGGAAAGGTTCGGGAGGCCATGGAGGAGGATTATCGGTCGGCCCCAAGAGATTCTGGCAAACCGTCCGGCGCCTCAGAAGGGGAAAGCAGTGCCCTGCCAACACTGTTTACAGTGGAGGTGGGGAGCTGTTGACTTCGACTGGGGATATTGTCGGCCGGGTGGAAGGAATACTGAGGATCTCCTCAATCCCACTGACACGCCTTCCACAGAGGAAGCAGAGGCTGGGGACCCAGAGGCTGATTCATCCATCACTGGGCTGAAGTCACTGAGGTAGTTCGAAACTCCTCGGTGGCAAGGCACCGGGGTGGATGAGATCCGCCCTGAGTACCTCAAGTCTCTGGATGTTGTGGGGCTGTCTTGGTTGACACACTTCTGCAACATTGTGTGGCAGACGGGGACAGTGCCTCTGGATTGGCAGACCGGGGTGGTGGTCCTCTTTTTTAGAAGGGGGACCGGAGAGTGTGCTCCAACTACAGGGGGATCACACTCCTCAGCCTCCCGGTAAAGCCTATTCCAGGGTGCTGGAGAGGAGAATTCGGCCGATAGTCGAACCTTGGATTCAGGAGGAACAATGCGGTTTTCGTCCTGGTCGTGGAACACTGGACCAGCTCTATACCCTCCGCAGGGTGCTTGAGGGTTCATGGGAGTTTGCCCAACCAGTTCACATGTGTTTTGTGGACTTGGAGAAGGCATTTGACCGTGTCCCTCGTGGCATTCTGTGGGAGGTGCTTCGGGAGTATGGAGTCCGGGGCCCTCTATTAAGGGCCGTGCGGTCTCTGTATGACCGGAGCAGGAGCTTGGTTTGCATTGCCGGCAGTAAGTCAGACCTGTTTCCGGTGCATGTTGGACTCCGGCAGGGCTGCCCTTTGTCACCAGTTCTGTTCATTATTTTTATGGACAGAATTTCTAGGCGCAGCCAGGGGCCGGAGGGAGTCCGGTTTGGGGACCAGAGGATCTCATCTCTGCTTTTTGCGGATGATGTCGTCCTGTTGGCTCCTTCGAACCAGGACCTTCAGCATGTACTGGGGCGGTTTGCAGTCGAGTTCAAAGCGGCTGGGATGAGAATCAGCACCTCCAAGTCCAAGGCCATGGTTCTCGACCGGAAAAAGGTGGCTAGTCCCCTCCGGGTTGGAGGAGAGCTCCTGCCTCAAGTGGAGGAGTTTAAGTATCTTGGGGTCTTGTTCACGAGTGAGGGAGGGACGGAGTGTGAGATTGACAGACGGATCGGTGCAGCGGCAGCAGTAATGCGGTCATTGTACCGATCTGTTGTGGTGAAGAAGGAGCTGAGCCGAAAGGCGAAGCTCTCAATTTACCAGTCAATCTACGTTCCTACCCTCACCTATGGTCAGGAACTTTGGGTCATGACCGAAAGAACGAGATCTCGGATACAAACGGCTGAAATGGGTTTCCTCCGCAGGGTGGCAGGGCGCTCCCTTAGAGATAGGGTGAGAAGCTCTGTCACCCGGGAGGAGCTCAGAGTAGAGCCGCTGCTCCTCCACGCCGAGAGGAGCCAGCTGAGGTGGCTTGGGCATCTATATCGGATGCCCCTGGTCGCCTTCCTGGGAAGGTGTTCCGGCATGCCCCACCAGGAGGAGGCCCCGGGAAGACCCAGGACACGCTGGAGGGACTATGTCGCTCGGCTGGCCTGGGAACGCCTCGCATACCCCGGAAGAACTGGAGGAAGTGTCCAGGAGAGGGAGTCTGGGCATCCTTGCTTAGACTACTGCCCCTCGACCCGGCCCCAGGATAAGCGGAAGAAGATGGATGGATGGATGAGTTGGTTCCAGAAGCTTACCGACAGAAATTCAGAGTTCTGAAGAAATCTGACAATCAGACTTATGTAGAATTTGCTAACGAGAAGAAGGTTTGCTTTGAGTGCTGGTGTACTTCTATGGAGGTCAAGGATGATTTCAACTCACTAAAAGAGATGGTGTTAGTTGAAGAATTCAAGAACTGTGTCAAGGATGATATTAAGACCTACCTTAATGAGAAGCAAGCACTGAATTTGCAATCAGCTGCCAAGTTTGCAGACGAATATGTTCTCACACATAAGTCCAAATTTCAGTCCAGCAGTAACAATAGATGGTCCCAATTTCAGAAGAAAGGTAACGGTGATACCCAAGATTCCTCACCCAAAGACAAAGACAAATCTGGTGATGGTGCTCAGAAATCCAGTCAAAGGTCTGATCGAAGTGTGAAAGCTGACAGTGACAAAAGTGGTCTAGTTTGCAATTATTGCAAGAAATCTGGTCATGTTACAACTAACTGTTGGTTCCTTAAAGCTAAGAAAGAAAAAAAAAGGATACCAAACCCAATGCCTTTGTGAAGACAAGGTTAGAAACCCCTGTAGTAGATGACCGATCTGCTAAATTGCCTGCTCCTTGTGAGGCTAAGAAGCCTGATACTGCTGACTTTGTGAGGAGGAATTTCTTCCATTTGTGTCAGAGGGATTTGTGGCTCTGAATGAGCATTCTCCTCCTGTCCCCATATATATCCTAAGGGATACCGGAGCTTCTCAGTCACTTTTGTTGATGGACTCCTTGGAGTTACGTGATGAGACCGCTTCTGGGGATTTCATACTTGTACAAGGTATTGAAGGGAGGACTGTATCTGTACCCCTGCGCTCTGTGTTCTTGAAGTCAGATTTAGTTATAGGACAGGTAAAGGTGGGAAATATGTCCAGTCTACCTATCAAGGGTGTTTCTCTGTTGCTAGGCAATGACCTGGCTGGGGGCAATGTAGTTCCCCCTGTTCATCTTACTTCACAGCCGAGCACTGAAGATGGCAATGAAGACCCATCTCTGTATCCTTCCTGTGCAGTGACTCGTGCTATGGCCAAGAAGGCTCAAGAAGAAGATGATGTGGTGCCGTCCAGCACCTTGAATAGTCATGACTCTGGTGGTTCCCTCATGACTCTGTTCAGCCTACTATGGTTTCTCCGTTTGAAGACTTATCAGACACTTTTATCAGTTCTCTATTCAGCCAGCCAGATGGGTCTGGTGATTCTGATGTGTCTGGAGACTTGTCTCTGTCCAGAAAGCGGTTGATTCAGGAGCAAACCAATGATCCTGAAATTTGTGTCCTAAAGAAGAGAGCCCTTCCTGATGAAGAAATAGACACAGTTCCAGTTGGGTATTATCTCAAGGATGGAGTGTTGATGCGGAAGTGGCGCCCTCCTGATATCCCTGCCAATGCAGATTGGGCAGTGGTCAAGCAAATTGTTGTTCCGAAGGTCTACAGGAATGAGATCTTAACAATGGCTCATAGTTTGCCTTTAGGAGGTCATCTTGGTGTTAACAAGACTGTTGACAAGATCATGAAACACTTCTTCTGGCCTGGACTTCGGAAAGATGTTTCCAACTTTTGCAAAACCTGTCACACTTGTCAGGTAGCAGGAAAACACCAGTTAGACCCACCTGTAGCTCCATTGCAGCCTATCCCAGCATTTGGGGAGCCCTTCTCCAAGGTCATTGTTGATTGTGTTGATCCATTACCCAAGACTAGATCTGGAAATCAGTACTTGTTGACAATCATGTGTGCATCTACCAGATTCCCTGAAGCCATACCTCTACGCAACATCAAGGCAACTGCAATCTCGAAGGCTTTGATAAAGTTCTTCACGTTGTTTGGCCTTCCTTCCCAGGAAATTCAGTCAGATCAAGGTAGCAATTTCACTTCCGGATTGTTTCAGCAGGTTGTGTATGAACTAGGTGCGAAGCAGATTCTTTCCAGTGCCTATCATCCAGAGAGTCAGGGTGCCTTAGAGCGGTTTCATTCCATTCTCAAAGACAATGATGAGGACTTATTGTTATGACCATGAGAAAGACTGGGATGAAGGTGTTCATTTGCTGTTGTTTGCAGCTAGAGAAGCAGTGCAGGAGTCTACTGGATTCAGTCCGTTTGAGCTAGTGTTTGGCCATGAAGTGAGAGGACCTTTGCTATTGTTGAGTGAACAATGGCAAGAGAAAGAGAGCCGCATATCAGTCTGTTGGACTATGTTAGCAAGTTCAAGGAAAGACTGCGTGCAGCTTGTGACCTAGCCAAAGAGAACTTGAAATCAAGTCAGGGAAAAATGAAAACTTGGTATGATCATAAGGCTAGAAGCCGTGAGTTTAAACCAGGAGACAAGGTCCTTGTGTTGTTTCCCTTGCAGTCCAATCCATTGCAGGCTAGATTTCATGGTCCTTATGAAATTCTGACAAAACTCAATGATCTCAATTACATTGTGAAGACTCCAGACAGGAGAAAGCCAAAACAGTTGTGTCACATTAACATGCTGAAGCCTTATCATGATAGGAATGCTAGGGTTGCAGCTGTCACTTCAGATCCTCCTATGGTCGACACTTGTGAAGATGAGGGGAGTTTCAAGATGATGAACCTAGAATTAAAGCTGAAGTTCTTTCATGTAAATTGTCAAATTCTGAAGTGTTGCAAAATCTTGATGTAAAACTCCAGCACTTAGAACCCTCACAGAAAGATCAGTTTGAGAGGTTGATCAAGAAATATAAAGATCTATTTTCTGATGTTCCAAAGAGAGTTTCTATAGCCTCTCATGATGTAGATGTTGGTGATGCCAAACCAATAAAACAGCATCCATACGGATGAATCCTGATAAGAGAAAGATTGCTGAGAAAGAGGTTGAGTACATGTTAGAACATGATATTATCAGACCCTCTAACTCCGATTGGAGTTCACCCTGTGTTCTAGTTCCAAAACCTGATGGAAGTACCAGATTCTGTACAGATTATCGCAAAGTCAATGCTGTAACTAGAACTGATGTGTTTCCAATACCTAGGATTGATGATTGTATCGATAGAGTAGGGCAAGCAAAGTTTCTGACCAAGATTGATTTATTGAAGGGTTATTGGTATGTGCCTTTAACTGAGAGGGCCAAGAGCATCTCTGCTTTTGCCACACCATCTGGGTTATACCAGTATGAAGTCCTACCCTTTGGCATGAAAAATGCCCCAGCCATGTTCCAAAGGATGATACAGTCTACAATCGCCGGATTGCCACACGCGGGTGCGTACATCGACGACCTGATCACATGGAGTGACTCCTGGGAAGAACATCTGAAAGATGTAGAGACGTTGTTCCAGCGCTTGACCCAGGCTAACCTGACTGTTAACCTGAACAAGAGTGACTTTGGTTGTGTTACTGTCACGTATCTTGGCTACGCATAGGCCAGGGTAAGGTGGCACCCATAAATGCTAAAGTCCAAGCCATCATGGACTTTCCAGTTCCTGACAACAAAAAAAACTTTGCGCTTCCTTGGAATGATCGGGTACTACCGCAAGTTCTGCAAGAACTTTGCTGAGATTGCTCTCAGTCTCACCAACCAACTGAAGAAAGGCGTAAAGTTCACTTGGGATGAAGCATGTAAAGGGTACTGACAATTTAATTGCTGATTGCTTATCCCGTGTTTGAGTATGTGTATATATATCACATGTGTTAGCATACTGTATTATATGTATATATATATACAAGTGTCTACTTAACCATTTTTGTATTGAAAAGAAAAATTTTGCTTTTATGAGTCAAAATTTTTCCCTTTTGGAATGAAAGTGTAATGAGGAAAAAAAAAGCCACTAGATGGCAGTATTGAATTTTTTTTGCTAAGCCCAGTCTGGAGCTAGGTTGGGCATGTCCTGGGCATGCCTCAGAGGGGGCTGGACAAGAGTATATAAGGAGAAAAATTGAGAGAGTAGGAGAAATTGCAAGGAGAAATTGTGGAAGGATACATTTGACCAGACCTGTCACTCTTTTCAAGACCTGTGAAGCTTTTGTGGATTTTTGCCTGTGTTGGAGCATTTTCCTGTCCCAGGACATCGCAACACAGCAGCCCATCTCAATTACCAGGGGACTGTAAATATCTCATGTTTTTTTTTTTTTCAATCTTGGTCAGTAGGGTAGAGTGTAGATTAGTTCTGAGTGTTTGTTTCATTAAATCTGTTGAAGTTTAAGAATTTGTCTGTCATCCCTTGCTGTCCGTGACGTCATAACAAATTGACGCCATAACAAATTGGGGCCATAACAAGAAGCAGACCGAGTCAGCGTCTCTACCCAGACAGCTGTGATCAAGGCCTCTATCTGCATGCAGTTTACACCGTCAGGATGCACCAGCAGATCCATAGCGACCCATTTGGCTTATGGAAAGTTGAAACAACATGTGCAAAGTAAATGTATGTCTGGATACTTGTAACGGTAACACTTTATAATAACGATCATTTATAAGACATTGCTAAGATATTAGTAGATATAAGTAGATATTGAACTGATCATGAATAAACCATTTATATACATTTGTAAATGATTATTAAACCATTTATAACTAAAGTTGTACAACATTTATGTATGATTTAGACATTATTAAAAATGCTGCATCAACATTGTTTGTACATGATTTATTCATCATCAACTAATGTCATTTAATGTGTAGGAAAACATTTCTGAATGATTTAAGAAAATATTCTTTGATTAACTACATGTATTGAGTTTTTCATGATTAATAAATGATTTATTAAGTCAGTATAAATCGTGTTAAGTCTTTGTTGCAGCACTAAGCATTTCTGGAAAAATCATTGGTACCAAACTATTTATTATCAAACCATTTCTTTACAACGTATTAGTGCATCATTTGTAAATGTGCTACTTTAACATTCATAAGTGATCTGTAGATCCATTTTTTCAAGATGATCAACCTTATTAGTAAATTATTAGTGAAATAGTGTACATGTGTTAAAAAAGCCCCACTGTACCACCATTTGTTTATTCATGTTTAACAAATTATTTGTTAGACATTCATAAAAAATCTCTAAATCATTTGCAGATGTTATTATGTCCCTTAATCTCAAGTGAAAACTATTCATTATTTACAAATGTCTGTCAATGTTTATTTATTATTTGTGGACCTTTTAATCACCTCTTATGAATGATCTGGCTTTTATGAATACAGACACAAAGCAATTACTAACTTGTCTTTTCATGTTCAGCAAATGTTTTATGAATGTCTAACAAATCATCTATAAATCATTTGCAGATGTTATTATGTCCCTCAATCTAAAGTGAACCTATTCATCCTTAATAAATATCTAATAATGTTTGCTAAAGATTTGTAGACTTTTTCATAACATGTAATAAATGTTGTAGACAACTTTTGGATCCATCCCTCTTATGAAATGCCATGAAACCATGAAAAACTCAATACATGTACTTAATCAAAGAGTATTTTCTTAAATCATTCAAAAAATGTTTTTCTTCACATTAAATAACATTAGTTGATGATCAGTAAATCACATACAAACAATGTTGATGCAGCATTTTTAATAATGTATAAAACATATATAAATGTTGTACAACTTTAGTAATAAATTGTTTAATAATCATGAACGAATGTGCATAAGTGGTTTGTTCATGATTAGTTAACTATCCACTAATATCAAGTAATATCTTATAAATGTCTTATAAATGATCGTTATTATAAAGTGCTACCCTTGTGACTTACTCACAGGTGTCTATTTGCTAAATCCAAAGTCGTTGTTGGCTATTACACTTGATGTAGCAGGGCTCTCAAGAGTTACAGACCAATCTTGACTTTTAGCTGTTTAAATCATTTCACTGCAAGTCATTTATTCATTTGAAGATCTCCATGGACGTACACTGATGAAAATTATCAACAAAACCCAATAATTGAAAATTTCGCCTGTGTTAATTTTTGACAGACACACATAATGCAGGTTCACACTAAATACAACAATTCATAATAAAGTGTGTGTTTATATTTTAGTTCCAAATCCTGTGATTTAATAAATTTGATTTATATGGCCATAACCTTATGTCCACTGATTCAATTTTGGATGAACAGAAGTCTGATTTTCTGGTGGCTGAAGATGCCATGTAACAAATGTCACAAATTGATGTCACAGGAAATGCAAAATTTGACTATGAATGTAAAGAGAAAGTAGAATAAAAGTTCCTTTGAGATAGTTATCTTGATACTACTGTTTATTAATGCCATTAGTCTTCAAATAATGGGGTTAAGAAATTTTTGATATATTTTTTTTTTCATGGGCATTCATAATTTTGGTGGATTTGTAACATATTGGACAATCTCTCAGATTATGTTCTCTCTCAGAGGATCGGAAACCTACAGGACAATGCCTCCTGGTACAGATGCTTTAGTGAAGTCTATGTAGCGAAAGCAAAGAAAAGTACTTGTAAACTGCAACTTCCTTTTGCCAAACATTTTGATGAAAATCAAACTGTCGCAAATGTACCTAATATTAACTGCAGAAATACATTTACTACAACTGATGGCTAAATTTCTTTTCTTTGTGAGGATGAAAGAGAATTGTTTGAGTGTGCTTTGATGAACGTTGTGGTTTCATGTGTAAGATCTTACACCAGGTTACAGTCTCACTTGTGCCCCAGCTGGCTGACTGCATTATGTCACTTGTTTGTCTGGGATGCACTTCTTGGATTGCATCACTGACAAATAATATATTGTTAGAACAGGGATAGGGGGGTACTCATCTACCCCTCCTTTTAGCCCCTCCTCTGTTTTACTGCAGATCTGTTTGTCACATCACAAACTCACTCTGCAATCCCAACCCCCTTGCACACCCACCCATCCTTAAATATAATCCTGTGGTGACAGGGTATTGTACAGTCACTCCAAGTGCTGTTGCTTCCTTAGTGGATTTGTGACTGGCTGTCATCTGCCCTGCTTTCATACCACTCAGATTGATTTATTTTCTAAAGTGGAATGATATGGAATAAAAACATAATCCTCCTGGAAACAGGTGATCAGGATACAGACCTTGAGGAGTGTGTGACGAGCAATTGCAGTTTCTAACGTAAGTTACTCATTCTGTTTTTCAATGTGATGAATCATTCTTTCATTTCTTAAACTGTGCTTGAGTGAGAGACTGTTGCAGACTGTAATACAATAGACCCAAAGGGCAAACCCTGTCTTCTGGGAACACTGTCTCCACCTCGGGACGCTGTCTGAACTTGAGGAGTGTATGTCAAGCTATTGCAGTTTCTCGGGTAAGTTATTCATTTTTTCAGTTTGATAAACCACTCTTTCATTTCTTATGTTGTGCTTGAGTGAAAGGCTTTCGCAGACAGTGAAATATAGACCCAAAAGGCAAACCTTGTCTTCTGGGAACACTGTCTCCACCTCAGGAAGCTCCAGTGCAGTTTCAAAGAGTAAAGCTGGTGTCTTAGAGGAGAGAGAGTTTTCTCTGGATGGAGGTCATCTTCCCAGAAAACAAAAACTATCCTTCAGTGTAACCATGAAACACAATTTTCCAGGTCTTCTTTGACATGAATAACTTATTTAAAGAGAGTGCTTAACTTTGTGCAAAATAAGCCAGTTTAAGTGTTTCCATCTCTATAATGTAAATTTGTTCTCATGAGGAATACTTTTGAGAAAAGAATAATGTAAAATAATGCAGGAATCAGCTTAAGAACATAATTTAGCCTTGCAGTTAGATCAAGTGGTGAGTTCAGTTAGGCTTGACCATGTAACTTACATTCACTCTCTTTTCACTTTTCATCAACCTTCAAACCGGCTAGGTAAAATAAAACAAAAATGAACAGCTCTGTCATCAATTCTAGCCTACCCTTCAACCACTTTTCTTCAGGATCCAGTCCCCGACTCTCGGACACATCAATACAATGCACAATCCACTTTGCTGCGTTTGTGTTTCTGTTTATTGAAAGGAGCATCAACCTTGCAGTGGGCTACCCTGCCAACATCATGGTAATGTGGCTGGTGGCCAGAGAGAAGAGTGACTCTTCCACCTCCAATAACTTTATCTTCAACCTGGCCATCGCTGATGCATGGCTTTGCCTGATGATTGCCATCTGCTTCTTATGGCTACATTATCCTCGACATCGGATATTTCACGTATGTACTGGACTTTACCACTGGGATCAAAAATGGCTCCCCACTCTTTCTCACCTGCATTTGCCTGGACCGCTACGTGGCTGTGGTTCACCCCATTGTGTTCACTAGCATCAAGAATAAAAAGATCAGAGTTGCTCTTTCCATGCTTGTCTGGGGGCTCGTGATAGCCTATGCCCTCAGCAGGACATTGCTCTCCATCAATTCCATCACTCAACATCAAATCTACATTGGGCTGATCCTGGCCGGCTTCACCATTATGGTTTTCTGCAACTTTTCTATCATATGGAGTCTGAGGAAGTCGGTCTTGGGCAAGGAGAAGATGCACCCCATGAAAAAGAAAGCCCTCAAAATTGTGCAAATCTATCTGGGCATCATAGTGTTTCATTACCTGCCTACAGTTGTTATCAGTCTCTTGACATTTTTTACTTTTTTCCCAAAATACTGCACGATTAGTTTCATTATATTCAGCATTAAGGACTACAGTTCCATCACTCAACCCCTTCTCTACCTCTCCCTGATTAAGCAGCTGCCATGGCTGAAAAAATTGCTCTGCATCTGCTGCCGAAGCCCTTCCCCTGAGCCACATAATGTAAGCACATGAGATGTATGCTTGTGATTGTCTGTTACATTGCATTTACTCTCGACAAAAATTTGTGAAAATGAGTTCATGAAACAAAGCAAGAATGTTATCTGAGTTATACGCAAATATATTATCTTTAATTTGATTGTAATTAGGAAAGAGATGATAATTAACACAATTATAACCACATACATTGATTAAAAAGTGAATCAACCACATGTCTTATATCACAATGATTTCATATTACACAAATTAAACTTTTTTTGATTATTTAAAAATGAGCATGTTCGATCAATCAATCAAAGAGACCAAGTTTTTATGTCATGTGTAAATGATACTTTTCTCCATACTTCCAAGACTGTTTTATAATATATACATTTAATTCCATTATGCCAGCATGGGGTCTAGCTTTGCCCAGGAAACACCTACAGTGACTTCAGATTTTCTGGGAGCACAGCATATACGCAAATAAAAATGATTGTTTGGCTATTCCTGTGCTTAATGCAGACAATCAGTGAGCAAGAACCACCTTCAAAGTATTTTAGACCACAAAATGATGAAATGCATTTAAGGGGACTTATAGTTCAACAAACATTTTTGCAACATATTCACTTTTTAAACAAAGAATTATTATAAAAATAATTCTATTTGAAATAAAATTTGAAAGGCTGAGTTTCTGTAGCATCACATCAGTGGTTGCCATGGCAACAGCTGTTTTAATGAATACATAGATACTTAGAGAAACACAGTTATTGAGATAAATAAACACTGTTTGGTTATAATTTCAGCTATAATGTGAAGAAAAAACATGTCACTACAGAGCTTTTTTTCCAGGTTTCTATGTTCTAGTATTGATTCTGACCCCCCTAAATCAATTTCAGCGGGAAACAGCTAATTAAATGTGCATATTTTGATTTACTCATATTCAGAGGTACATATTGCAAAAACAGCAGTCATAGATCATCACAAAATTAAGAAACCTGCCAAATATGAGGTAAATTGGATGTACAGTTGCTGAGAAATCTATTTTCTTGTTGAAAATCATCTGTATTTTGATAAAGGTTTTAAAGTGATTTTTAGTGTAAAAGAGTAATTTCTGAGCAATTTTAGAGCAATTAGGCAGAAAGTGAATATGTGTCCTGAAAGTAGCCTATTTGAAGGACCACTTCATGTTCTTACCTCAGAACTAAAATTTTGAACCAAAATTGGCATTTTGCTTAGCTATAGGTCCCCTTAACAAAAACAATGTGAAACGTAACCAAAAAGACACAAAACAAATTTAAATTAAATATCAAGAACTTGAGTAATGCCTCTCTAAAATGTTCAAGGTCAACCATGAGGAAAAGCGTCCATCACCCATCACATACTCACCTCAGTCTCTGAATTCAGCAGGATGCTATAGTTTGGTGTGACTTTAGCTGTTAGTTACAGCTCTGGGGAACAAAGAGAAGCACTGGGGTTTGTCATCAGAGACAAGGCCAACTTTGTTTCCATAATGGTGTACAGTTTTTGTTGAAACTGGTTGAGACATGAATTGATTCAATGCTGAGATGCTTTCTGAAGCTGTAATTTACTGGTTAATGGTTATTAGCAGCTATCCAACAAAAATGTTTTTTCGTGCTGCCATAATTGTGCCCTTCAGAAGTAAAGTGGGCTATCCCACATCTCGGTCAAAATGAGTTGGGTGCACTACTGTGTATTAAGGGTCAACGCAACTTCCCACGATACCAGCTTTTTCAGGACTATGCTGTGCATAGAAATCCCCCATGCTGACTGGAGCTGAGGCAGTTCTTGAGAAGATTTGAGTCCGAAAGTGATAACTGCCCAGTTTCCAGGATTTAATTTTATGCCCGGAAAAAAATAAGTTTTCCTGGCAATGATGAGGTGTCACCAGCGTTATGATGGTTTTGTGGATTCACTGGAAGGTTTTTGAGTCTCTCCAGCCAAGATAGTTAAAGTGGTCTATTCCACTGTTAGGAAGAGGTCAGGGGGACACCAGATGCAGGAGCTGAAGTGTTTATTTAAACACAAAACAGGAGAAAATAGGCACACAGGCCAGAAATAAAACACCATGCACAAGCACTGAACAAATGGGAAAACTAAAGTACACTGCCCAAGGCAGGGGGAAACAGAAGTACACACTCCAAGAGTGGCTAAACTAGAAAAACAAAAACTGAACCTAACTAGACTGACGGACACACTGGGAGACTTAAACAGGGGGCAGACAAGACGTGGGCGCAGCAAAAAACAAGACTCGGGAATCATACACAGGAAATACTCGGAAGGCACAAGGAGCTGCAATTTCACCATGCAGAGCAAGTCTAGCAAAGTTCCATCTGATGTCTCCTCCCATCTCTGCCACATATATAGTCACGGAAGGAGGCGGGGACTCGGAACGCAATCTCGAATGGAAGCAGAAACACATGGGATTAATGAAACAATTACACGAGAACCGGGTAAACCATAATGACTCGAGACAAGATGCTGAGACGATCAATCAAACTAGACAGTTTAGATTAAGGTAATCTAAACGTGACGAGTAAAAAGCACCACGAGAGAAGCAAAGGAAAGCACAGCTTTAAACGCAGTTACTCAGGGAAAGCTTGGGCAGGAATTACTAAAGCTGGAAACGCTCGCACTCGCTAATGAGTTAATTAAGGTTAATACTATGTGACGAAATATTTACAATCACCCTCAAATAAGTGCTGGTTAGTACGGTTAGTAATTATCCTATCAGAGAACGCATTCACTCAGTTTCGCGAGACCCAGAATCAAGCACAGGTGGAAACAATGAATGAAATACCACAGCCGAAACCGAAAGAGGAAACGTGATTGGACAACGAGACCCAGGCATGCTGAAGGCTGTCACGCGACACCACAGGAGTTTGGCTGAGAGGGAATCGATCATCAGACGGCAGAATGAAAGCTGAAAAATAAAACGAAAGTAAGCACAAGCACAAATAAGCACAGAGACAACACACGTGAGGCAGAACCATAACATCCACATTTCAGGCATTTTCCTTAATTCAGTAAAAAGCTGTCTCGCACAAATTTTCCACAAACTAAGTTTCTCTTGGACAATCATGTAAACGTGTATAATTATCATGGAGACAGCATCCTGAATTTTTCAAACTGTTTTAACGTCAAATCTAATTTTCTCAAAACCATGGACTTGTGGGATAGCCCACTTTACCTCTCAAAGGCACAATTGTTGATTCAGTTCTTTTGCCAAATTAAAGAGCTGTTACTGACATCAACACACAAGCAAATTGGGTTCCAGCAAATTTACCCTTTTTGGTTAGAACCCCAATGATGTTTTTATTATTATTATTATTATTATTATTATTATTATGCCCTCGCCTCGAATGAGCAGGGAGCATTATGTCAACGCCCCATCCGTCCGTCCCTCCGTCCGCCCGGCCGTAAACTTCTCGTTTCCATGTAATAACTAAAGAATGCCTTGTCCAATCCATCTCATTTCAAGGTGGTTTGTAGGGGACGGGTCAAAAACCAGCACTGTGTGATGTCCAATATGGCCGCCACGGCAGCCATCTTCATTTCAGTTTCCACGCAATAACTAAAGAACACCTTGTCTGATCCATCTCATTTCTTGGTGGTGTATGCGGGGTGGGTAAAGGAAGGTTCCTTTCAAAAACCAGTGCCTTGTGATATCCAATAAGGACGCTACGGCAGCCATCTTGATTTCAGTATCCATGCAATAACTAAAGAACTCCTCATCTTCATTCCAAAACCAGTTTTCTTTTAACATGTTTAACTTTATTATTCACTCTCACTATTCACCATGCTAAACTAGCAACCTATTAGATCTTAACCCCAATTAAACATACGGGCAGGGGCATATGCCACACTCCGCGTTGCTCTTTTTGAGATTTATCTTGCAAAGTACTGCTGGTTTGTCCTCTATTAAACACACCCTTACTGCTAATAGTATTTATATTAATAGGAATGACACTGGCTTGTTCAGTAATTAGGCTCTGAGTCTTCAAATTTAAAGCCTTTTTTTCCAGTGGGACTTCAATATTTTGTCCATCCCCAATATCTGCAGTTAAAAGCTGAGAGGGGACTTCATACAGGATTGCAGTACACTGGCATATATTTAGCATGTTTCACAGTCCAAATTCAACCTTATCATTGTTGATGCTCTATCTCTGCAGTCAGGTACACAATGGCTGTTTAAATTATGTAAATATCATTCCCCATCCATTGGCCATTAAATATATGAATTGGTTGGTTAAACCCAGGTGGGCTTATGGTCTTTTGCTCAGATCTGTGTGCCTATTTTGTCCATCTTGCTGTTTAGGTGTCTGAGTGACTTAACATTGTATAGCATGGAAAATCCTAAGTGGCATTGTGGTATATTGAGCATTACAAGCATTGCAATTAACAACTAAATGTATCATCTAAGTAAAAATTTAATTCCGCTGGAGATTATTAAGTGTTGACAGGCTTCCACTTTTCTGCATAGACTGTTTCTGTTTAAAAAAAAAAAAAAAAACTTGATAATGCATCTTGTTTGGACGCGGTGCATCGCTATTGATTCAAAAGTAACACAGCTTAGCTCAAGTTTACAAGCACTTAGTTAATGTTCTGGTCTTGCAGAAAAAATCTTGAAAAAGCTTTGTTAATCTTAATGTTGTGTCTTGCAAAATAGATATTAAACATTTCAAAACATGTAAAAGCCTTGAGTCATGCAATGTAGAGCATTTGTGATTGCTTTCTATTTCCCAAACGGTGAGCTGTTGCACGACAAGAGAATTCATAAATCCAGGAAGACCGAGAAAGCGAGGCTTTCCCCATTCTACTCAGTGCATCCTGTCTTAATCTTTTGTACGTTTGCTAAGCCTTTTTTCTGATTTACTTTTGACCTGAGACTTGCATGCCCTGAGAATGTATCAGTGCCTGCATCATCAGTGATGACAGGGAGCATAATTCTGCGGAAGTGAATAAATTCATCAGTGTTATAATAGACTTTGTGAAAGGTACTGTTCCATCCATTAGTCATGTCCTCTACTTTAGCGACGGAGCCTCCTGATATAAAAACTGCAAGAACTTCATAAACCTGTGCTACCATGAAGACGACTTCGGAGTTACAGCAGAATGGAACTTCTTTGGTACCAGTCACGGTAAAAGCCATTGTGATGGTATCGGGGAACCGTGAAAAGGCTAGTGTCATGTACGAGTCTGCAAACGACCGAGCATGGCAGGCGCGTCGCTGGAACAGGGAATTGGGGGGCACAGACACTTCCCTTTATGAAAAGAATTAGTCCTGGCTAGTTCTCAATCATTTTCCTTTACTGACGCGTTTTCCAATTATCGTAACTGGCAACTGAAAACACGGTTTCTCTCCATATGCGATCTAACAGCGATTATATGATGGGCTAAATTCAGTACAGTTGTGGAACAAGAACAGAGAATTGGGTTGCACAAAACATCCGTTTAAAACAGTCATTAGTCCTGACCTGTTCTCAGTCATTTTCATGATTAACAAAAGGTTCACTCCGAGAGCGCTCCACACTTCACAGGTGCTGCTTGTTCTCCCCGATTAGGTAAGACGACAATCATTCATCTGGACGCGTATTTGCTCATTTAAATCAATGTTATTCAAAATTGCATACCTGCGCAAATAGCTTGAGTCGCATGCTTTTTATAGCCTATTTAACCGCCGAGTGCCACGTTTTATCAACCCACGCAAAACCGAGAGTGAAAGGCGATATTTCATTGGAACAAAGACCAGTTCAATCAACGCGAAGCATTGGCCTATTAGTAGCCTACATAAATTATTTTTCTGTACTGAATTTAGCCCATGATTTCATTGCTGTTAGATCGCATATGGAGCGAAACCGTGTCTTCAGTTACCAGTTACGATAATTGGAAAACGCGCCAATAAAGGAAAATGATTGAGAACTTGCCAGGACTAATTCTTGTCATAAAGGGACGTGTCTGTGCCCCCCAATTCCCTGTTCTAGCGACGCGCCTGGAGCATGGCCAAATCCTTGCTCCCCTGACCCTTTTTAAGTGGGCTGATGACCATAAAACACAGATAAAAATGGTCTTTGTTTCAAAAGAGGCCATTGAGGCCCATGGCTTGATGCTTGAGGCACGGATGACAGCAGCCAAAACAGTGGCTGGTACTAGGAGTCACCACAGGTATATTCCTGTGTCACATTACGAATTGAAGATGTCACAGTTGTCTGAGGACAGGTCAAGTTTGAGCACTCATGTGAAGGTTGCATCAGGTCCTGACCGCTGCAACAATCCGGATTTGACTGCCTTGACACCAGGGCAATATGTCGCAGCTGTGTGTGATGATAACTGGTTTATTGGGTGCATTTTGGCAAGGTCAGATGAATACTGTGATGTGATATTTAATTTCATGCACCGACAGAAAGGTTCCAATAACATTCTTTCATGACCACGTACTCGCGATGAATCCCATGTTCCATTTGTGAATGTACTCTGTGTTGTTCCTGATCCAGTCCCAACCACTGCAGCTAGACAATGCTACTAACTAGGTGAAGAAACAATTTCAGTGGTTGATCAGTGCTTAAAGGAGTTCATCGAAAGTCATCTGGACTGAGCTACATGTAAGGCTTTATGTTATTCTTTGCCGGGTTCTTTGTACATGGTGTCTGCCATAGCTTATTTAATTAGCACTACCGGCATAAGTAATTGAATATACTGGGTGTTTAAAAACATCACCCAGTTGTAAGGTTGAATAATTAAAATTTTGGTAACCTTTGGCATAAAACTTATACACCAATGTAAATTAGAGGCTTGGGCAATTATATTGAAAAACGATTCGGGAGAAAACCTCCAGTGGTTATTGCATAAAAGCCCATTGAAAAACAGGTGCAGTTTTCAGCTCATTGACTTCACCCATGTTACCTGCAGACCGCTGGTTCACCATTGATTTGAGTGGAGTGCCAATGATTATGACTGTGTTGTCGGTCACATACATGTCATCTGGGTGAACGTTACATTAACTTGTTTAACTGTTTGCATCAATTAGGACTTAGAGGGACTTCTTAAAGCCACCTATTCGCACTGGCAATGTGTAGCGCGCGTTGGTCCCACAGACCGATGAATCACACAATAGTTTCAAGTTTTCCGTGGTTTTATGAATGAAATCGAGAATGGGGTCTAATTTTGTAGGTAGTAAAATTATTTCCGTCGCGACTTATCTACCAGCGCGAAAAGGTTGCTTTTAGGCACCCTCCACAGAATGCAATGCTGCATTGCGGTTGACATATGGGAAGTTGAAAGTTAAATGCACTGTTAGGCAAGTCCAACCCTAAAACTGTCAACTATCTTGAACTGGCTGTTTTGTAATAGTGCATGATGGAATTTGCACTGGTGCATCTGGACAAAATTGCCCTGGCTTCTAGTTTCTAGTCCAGAGAAAAAATTAGCATTTAACGTCTAATTTTCGAATTATTCACACCTTCAATTGGGCAATGTTTTTTTTTAACACCCAGTACTACAGTACCGGCGTAAGTTATTGAATATACTACAGAGCCCCCGATTTTTGGACGATTAATAGGGAACACGGGTTTAGGAATTGTACTTGTACTTGTATTGCAAAAGTTTGGATTAGATTAATTTTGTTTGTTTCCATGATTATAGGAGACCTCTGGTATTAATAGTACAAAACACCTAATATATTTAAAACCAGGAAAAACACCTCCACAATTTTTTAATATGATGTAGTTGATGCACGCAGACATCAGCACAACAAAAATGAAAAAAAAAGTCAATTCAGAACCTCATTGGGTTCTAAGGGCCTAAAAAAGGGGTAACCCCCAAATATTTCTTAAAGCACACAAGCTAGGAAATTTTCGATTGCAGATTCAGAATCAACGTGAAAAATCACATTAAAACACCAATTTCGGATATTGTAGCATTTCTGGTAGCGGAGGAATAATGGTTTTCGTGTTTTTGAAGGTGGGCGTGGTACTTCTCTTGCCATTGACAACGATTGTGCATGACTTCCTTCATAACTTAAGTCGATGCAAAATATTTGGGAATTTTTTGTTTCATATCAGCACCTATCCACAGCATAAATATGATAAAATTCTGAGTCGGTCAGGTGGACTGATTGGTTGAGTTGACATGAAATGACCCTACTATTACTGAACGGAATGCTTTGCTTCGTTATGTTTAGGCCTACAGTAAAATCTGAGTACATAAGCGAGGCAAACCATTAATGCTGCGCTTAATTCATCCGTCATTAAATATAATTTCGTGTTCCGACTCTCTGTGATAAAGCAAATTTACCGTGCTCTATTTTTTTTTTCTTTTGTTTGCGGGATTTGGGGTCAAATCCGAAAAGAATCAAAGACTTCTCAGTTATTATGTTGTCGCTAGACGCATTGGGGTAGAAATGTTTTCGTTTAAAGTTTGTTTGAAACCTGCCAGGGACTGCAAGCAAAATGATGACACAGTTTGAGATAACATAACATAACATAACATGAATGGCGAGAGCAGGCCGTTCAGCCCAACTAGGCTCGCCAGTTTCTTTGTACTATCGTGAATATATCACTTCAGATACTCAATGACTCAATGGTATCTAACTTTAAGTCAAGCCTGCTCTTGAAAACTCCCAAGGTCTCTGCCTCAACAATATGGTCAGGCAAGCTGTTCCACACCAAAATTACTCTTTGGGTGAAGAAATATTGCTGAATATCAGTGCTAAATTTACCTTTGGTCAGCTTCCATTTGTGACCCCGAGTTCTACTAACAACACTTGGTTGAAGGAATCCTACATAATTCACTTTGTTAATCCCTTTAACATATTTAAAGACCTCAATCAGATCACCCCTTAGTCTCCTTTTCCTAAGACTAAAGAGATTAAGGATCTTCAGCCTCTTCTCATAGCTTTCATCTTTAATACCCGGAATTAGCTTCGTGGCTCTTCTCTGAACTTTCTCTAAAGCCTCTATGTCTTTCTTAAAGTATGGTCCCCAGAACTGTACACAATACTCTAGATGTGGTCTGACGAATGTGTTGTACAAAAGAAGCATCACCTCCTTGGATTTGAACTCAATACTTTTGGCAATGTATCCCAGCATCCGATTGGCTTTTTTTAACTGCTACGGCACAATGGCTAGAGCCTGTGAGGGTTTTGGTCAACAATCACTCCCAGATCCTTCTCTTGTGGAGCACATTCCAGTTTAAAACCTCCCATGAAGTAATCCGTCTAATGTTTTTATTACCTACATGTACTACTTTACATTTCGCTACATTAAATTTCATTTGCCACATTTCTGCCCAATTCTGGATTCTATCCAAATCATCCTGAATCACTTTAGTGGACTCTAAACTATTTGCCAAACCTCCCAATTTAGTATCATCTGCAAATTTCACTAATCTGCTCTCAATATTCCTATCAAGGTCATTAATGTAGATGAGGAACAGCAGGGGTCCCAACACTGATCCCTGGGGGACGCCACTCCCCACCATACCTAGCTCAGATGAGATACCACTGACCACCACTCTTTGTGTTCTGTCCTGCAACCGGTTTTGAATCCACTTCAGAATACCTCCTGTAACTCCAATGGAGCTCATTTTAAAAATTAGTTTCTTATGCGGTACTGTGTCAAATGCTTTCTGAAAATCCAAATATATGATGTCATAAGCCCTGCTCTGGTCATAAGTCTTGGTGGCCTCTTCAAAAAATTCCAGAAGGTTTGTCAGGCATGACCTTCCTTTACGGAAACCATGTTGGCTATCCCTCAAGATATTGTTACGTTCAAGAAATAAGTCCAGCTCATCTTTTATGATAGATTCCAATATTTTGCACGCAATGCATGTTAAACTGACTGGCCTGTAATTACCTGGCTCAGTACGGTCCCCTTTCTTATATATTGGTATTATATTACCCTGTTTCCAATCATTTGGTATTTCTCCAGTTTCTAAAGACCGTCTAAAGATGGCGGATAGCGGCTTAAAGATGATCTCACTAACTTCCCTGAGCACTCTAGGATATAAGCCATCAGGACCCGCCGCCTTATCTGCCTTTAGTTTATGCAACTTGTCTAATACTACGTTATCCCTAACCTCAATTTCCGCTAAATAATCTTGAGCATTGGACATGCCCTCTGGCCGAATAAAGACCCGCTCTAAGGTAAAATTCTCACCAAAGTAACTGTTTAAGGTGTCCGCAATATCCTTGTTATTATATAGCAGCGATCCATTTTTATTCTTTATGCACTTAACCTGCTCTTTGACTTTCCTTTTTACTACAGTTCTGAAAAAAAAAAGCGCTTAGGGTTAGTTTTGCCCCTCTGCAATTTGTCTTTCATACAGTCTTCTAGCATTCCTCAGCTCTTTTTGACCACAGCCCGCATTTTACAGTATTCGGCCTTAGTAATCTCATTGTTATCCTCTATGTACATCTTATAAAGATTCCTCTTTTCCCTCAAACTCCTCTGAATAGCTGCGGTCATCCACTGAGGATTCTGCTTTTTCAGCTTACTTTTGGACACCTTTGGAATGAATTTGCATTGTGAATCAAGTAAAACCCCCTTAAATCTTTCCCACATCTCAGTTACAGACTCACAGTCCAGGAGTGTCTCCCATTTTGTTTCACTTAGATAGGAGCGCATCCTGTCAAAGTTTGCTCGCCTAAAATTGAAAATTTTTGTTTTTGGAGACACCTTTTTAACTTCCCATGAAACCTCAAAATTAATAGTAGAGTGATCACTTGTCCCAAGTGGCTCCCGTACCTCAACATTGCTAATTCTATCTGGGTCATTACAGAGCACTAAGTCTAAAATTGCCTTCTCTCTTGTAGGTTTATTAACATACTGCACCAAAAAATTATCATTTATGACATCTAGAAATTCTTCCTCCCCCCCTCCCCTGTCCTTTCACCTTTTCCCCAATCAATACCAGGATAATTTAAGTCTCCCATAATAATAGTCCCTCCTCCTCTACAAGCTTGCGTAATCCTCTTAAAGAGCTTTTCATTGACTGTACTGTCCAAAGCTGGTGGTCGATAGCATACACCTATGTTTAAACCAGTCTCGTGTTTGCCAGTGAGCCTGACCCAGATATCTTCTCAGGGCAAGGAATGTTCAATTTCAGGAATTTCCTGCACATTTATGTGTTCGTTCACATAGAGTGCTACACCCCCTCCTCGCCTATTGCATCTATCCTCCCTAAAGAGCTTATAACCTTCTACATTATATTCATCTCCATCCTCTTCACTAAGCCATGTCTCTGTGATCCCAACTATGTCATAGCCTTCACTAATCATAACGGCCTCAAGTTCTCGAAATTTATTTTTAATGCTTCTTGCATTTAGATAAAAACATTTCAGGTTATCACGAACGCTCTTCCCCTTCGATTTCCCATGTGCCCGCTGCTCAAAGCCCCTCACCACGCTTTTTTGCTTTAAAAATATATCATCAATAGTGCATGTAACGCTGTCAGCTTCCATCAGGGCAGTCTGCATTTCCCTCTGTATAACACTCTCTAACCTCCCTGCCCCCCCAAGTCCCTAGTTTAAATAACTCTCTGCTACCCTCAACATATGCTGACCCAGTGCAAAGGTACCCCTCCGGTTCAGGTGTAGCCCATCCGGCTTGAACAGGTCACCCCTGTCCCAGAAGTAGTTCCAGTGCCCCATAAACCTATACCCCTCTTTCCTACACCAGGTTAAGTAGCCACGTGTTAAACCTCCAGATAAAATTCTGCTTCCCTCTGCTTGCACGTGGTACCGGTAGAATCCCGGAGAACACTACCGTGGAGGATCTGCTCCTAAGCTTTTCAGCTAATTCAACAAATTTGCTTTGCAGAACCTCAAACCTACCCTTACCTTTGTCATTAGTCCCAACACGGACCATGACAACTGGATCCCTCCCCGCTCTGGCCAGGAGCTTGTCCACACGCTCCAGGAGGTCTCCTACCTGGGCACCAGACAGGCAACACACCGTACGAGACTCCTTGTCGCGCGAACAGACTAAACTGTCTATTCCTCTGACTGACTGCTGTCCTGCATAAATTCTTACTTCTATCTGCAATAATTTATTGTCCTAGCTTTATGACAATTCTCTGATGCCATAATTTGTTAATAACGTACCGGATCCTGCTTCTCACTCGAGTCGTTTCCTGAATTGACACATTTTTATTTAAACAATTGTTATAGCCTCGTACCATAACTGCCCATCTCATTTTTAAGGTTTTGAGGGCGGGGGGAACAGACGCATTTTTTTGGCTGCACGAAAGAACAGGCAGCCGATATTGCAATTTGGCAAAAAAAGAGAAAAAAAAAATATTTGGGCAATTGTGCTCAGTGGCTAACGAAATAATGCCCCAATAGATGCAATGCTTGGTCATATGCACAACTCCGCATTGTGTTTCACAGTGAAGACAAAAGTCCAGCTTTCAGTCCAAATTTTAGATTAATACTCAGAAGAGCCACTAGTATAAAGGCGTAAAGCTTGGGCGTTGAGTGAATAGTAAGACGTTTGTCTCGTCGTCAAGCTATCTAATTATGTAATTATGGTAATTACGGTGCAGAATTAGCCAGTTTAATTATGCGGACAGGCTTCGTGTGACTCTCATCATTTATCATGTAATACTAGGCATTGTATACTGAAACACAGTGAAAACGCAACGCCTAATTTTTGAAATTGGAGCGGTGTTTTTGAAGTCATCAAAAGTACCACACAAGAAATATCGTGGTTTGAAGGTTAAAAGCTGGAATTTGTGCTGGTGTAACAGAGTTAAAAATGTATTATAGTGTTCATGTGTGATTTTCGCCATTAATTGAGCAGCCTAATGCTGTTTTGGGGATTTAGAGCCTCCCTTGGAGGTAAGGTGTACTGCAGGTCTGCTGGGTTGTCCCTGAGCGCTTGCCATACCCGATCAGAAAAGCTTTGTATTGCATCGGGTAGGTTCGCAGTATAAAGCACTCCACATAAAATTTTAATTTCTTGATAGTAAAACATGATTTAAGTTTGTAACTTCGACATATTACATGCGTAATGTTATTTACATGCATTGTGAGGGTTTGAGTGAAATTCATATCATAGACAGAAAGTTTATTATTGTTTTTATTCTGCCGCGAGTTTATACAGACTGAGGTCAACGTGGCTAGTTCTAAACTCCGCTAGCAAGTTCACATGCATTCCGCAGATAGTTTAGTTTAGCGTGCATGGAAGATACCGCTTAGTTTAACATGTATTGAATGTATAGTTAGTCTGACATGCATTGTATGTGTGCATTGCCTTTGTTTATTTCTGTCTGTATGCGATAAGAGCGCGAATGTTCACTGAGTGTCCTCGAACGGTAATTAGCAGACACTCAATGCGTCTGAACATTCTGTCTGCCTAGCCTGCTAGCGCTGTGGGAACGATGCACGCATGAAATTAGCCCATGTAACGCGGTCCCAGCTAACACACTTACGTCGCCAAGACGTCGTGACAACGTAACCTGACGACCTTAGATTCGTCGTGGCAACCGGAAAAGTGAAATTCCTGATTTCGTCGTGGCGACGTAATTTCGTAACGTTGTCAGTTCGTCTTCTGCACGTTGTGGCAAAGTAAGTTATCAAAGGTCGCCAGTTGGTAACCTAGTCCCACCTTATTGCGACTTTGCGCGATGCTTGCACTCGGCTCTTCCTTCCTTACGCTTATTCCATGTATTCCTCGTGCTTTACTAAGCGTTTGCCCTGCACGACTTAACAGGCCTACTAATATTCACCTCGCGAAATGAAAGAAACATTTTAAATAAAAAAATAAAAGACAATCAACTTGGCTAACATTGTCACATGCTTAACCTTGCTCAGCTGAGAGCACAAACATTGCAAGTCTGTTTAAAAACAATTTAATTTACCATAAAACTTCTTCAGTCCAGGAATACCTATTTCGGGTGACTCAGGATGTTACATGCATAACGTGCATCGCAAAACTGTTAAACCCCCTGCCAAGTCACGCATTTCAATTGATGACAATACATGAATATAAATTTTATATGAACTGTATACATTAGGTCTATTTTTAAACAGTATATAATATTTTAATTTACAATAATAGTACTTTGATGAATTACTGGACAGAAACATGCATTTTGCACCACAAAGTATTTTATTAACATTAAAAATGGAATATAGAGTCTGCAGAAGTATCCAACACTTTCCTTTTTCACTAAGGCAAACATCAGTTCAGTTAGGTATACAATATTACATTCAGAGGGAACCTGATTAGTTGGGTGGTGTATTGTAGTGTATAATAATAAAGATTCAGAATGAGCAATCACAGATTTCAATTGGATTCACCAGTTTGAGAGAGGACGCCCAGTCAGTTAATGAAACTTGAGGCAAAGACTCAATCATAACTTTCCAAAAAAGAAAAGGATCAGGGGCCTTATTTATAAAAATTTGTGTGGATTTCATACCTAAATAATGTGCACGGACAAAAAAAAAAAAAAAAAGACATTTTGTGGAAAATAACCTAAGTTATAAACCTGTGGGTAAAATAAACTGCATGGAATTTTAATTTATTTAATCCTGATGGACTTGGTATTCATTGAAATTGTGCATAATCTTAATAATTTCCTTTTTTTATGTCAAGTTTGTTTTTATAAATCAGAAATCTGCAAAGAAAGTGATGTACGCATCTTTTTGTGCGTACGCACTGTTTATAAACGAGGCCCCTGGTGTGGTTCAGTGTGAAGCTGTAGTGGCTCCAAAGCAGACAGTTGATGTTGAAACCATACTCTGTAAGAAAGAGTATGACCTGGAGTTTTGAAACTGACAGAGTTAATTTCAGGTACATTTCCCCACCAATATAAGGCAGGCTCAGACTACACGAGTTTTAGGCTGATTTATCGCTGATTCACCCCTCCCAACAATCGCAGAAATCTGGCCTGGGACCTCGGTCAGAACTGATCTTCAGCCAAGATTATCTGGTAATGTAAGGAGTTTACAGATCCAGTCTTATTCCTCCCAAATTGCTCGCACACTCATCAGGGCAGCCCTGATAATGTCAAACATTTTTGATATTCAGGATTTAGAACTGGAATATTCTGTCAGAAAATAAATTTTAACATCCCATTCAGGGTTTAAGAGCTGACGGTATCAAACAGCAATGGTAAAACCTTAGCTGCTGAGTGGCTAGCCGAGTATCAAAAGTTATAAAACCTAATCAAAACTGACCGTTAAATTCTCACCCCCAGCTGTTGGAGAACAAATTAACTGTGTTGCCCACTCCCTCAAAATCTTTGTCTTGTGATTTTTCGCCTCCACGTTTATTAAACATCTGCCTTCTGCCTCCCCATGGTCACCTGAGTCGTGGCTTACAGTAGCTCTTTCAGGCAAGACGACCTTAATCATAACTTGTATGGTATGATGGATTGCACATTTCTAAATGTGCAGTTTGAGCTTGTTTGGAAATTGAGAGAAAAAAAATGGGAAAATTTCATCCTTTTCTGTGAGCTATCACACAATTTCAAATCAGTGAGCACTTTAAATCTCCTGTAGTCTGAGCCCGGCTCTATGAGGATCAGAAAAGCCATGGCGAGCAAGGTCATGCATGCTGCAATTCTGGAATCACCACAGTGGATATTCATTCAGCTTGTTTACTTCATAGCAAATCAACAAATTGCAGACATGACAAAACAATTTTTGTTCATTAGCTTAACATTCAGGCTTCATGAAACACACAGCCAAGAAATTGGATTTTAATAAATTGCATATTTTTTCATAAACAAGTCGCAGAAATATATGGCATCGCTATAATTTGAGGAAAGAATTATGGAATCATCAAAAATTCAGAATTAATACTTTGTTGCTCCACCCCGGGCTTTTCTTATGGCCTGAATTCTTGGAGGCATGGACTTTACTAATAAAAACACTCCCGACAGCATCTGGGCATCCGTCTGATGAGTCATCGGTGGTGTCCTGAGGGACCTCCTCCCAGACCTGGATCATGGCATCAGTGAGCTCCTGCACAGTTTGTGGTGATACTTATCAGCGTAGGGTGCACTGATACATAGCATCCCACAGGAGCTCATTTGGGTTAAGGACAAAGGAACGAGAGGGCCAATCTATGGCATCAATGCTTTTATCATCCAGGAACTGCCTACATGCTGTGACCACATGTGGCCAGGCATTGTCCTGCACCAGGGGGAACCCATGACCCACTGCACCAGCATAAGTTCACACAATCGCTCTAAGGATTTCACCCCAGTGTCTAACAGCAGTCAGGGTAACGTTCTCAATGACATGGAGGGCTGTGCAACCCCCTAAGGATATGCCTCCCTAGACCATTACTGATCCACTGCCAAATCGGTCATGCTGGATGATGTTACAGGCAGCAGAACATTCACCACAGCGTCTTCAGACTGTTTCACACCCATCACATGTGCTCAGTGTGAACCTGCTCTCATCTGTGAAGAGAACGGGGTGCTAATGCTGAACCTGCTGATTCTAGTGTTCTCTAGCGAATGCCAATCGAGCTGCACAGTGCTGGGCTGTGAGTTCAGGTTCCACTAGAGGACATTGAGCCCTCATGCCGCCCTCACAGTCTGTTTCTGACAGTTTGGTCAGAAAAATGCGCACAGGTAGCCTGCTGGAGGTCATTTTGTAGGGCTCTGGCAGTGCTCTTATATTCCTTCCCACACAAAGGAGCAGATACAGTCCTGCAGCTGGGTTGATGCCCTTCTACAGCCCTGTCCAGCTCTCCTCATGAAACAGCAGGTGTCCTGGTATCTCCTCCATGCTCTTGAGACTGCGCTGGCAGACACACCAAACCTAGCAACTGCACGTACGGAAGTGCTGTCCTGGAAAAGCTGGACTACCTGTGCAACCAGACTGGGCTGCAGGTACCACCTCATGCTACCAGTTGTGACAACGACACTAGCAGAACATAAAAACAGAGAAGAATCTGTCTGGCCCTTATTTGCTTTGGAGTAAAATAGCTGAATGCACATCATCTGTGAGGGTTTTCCATAATTTTTGCCAGGGGTTCCACCAACCAACTTAACTTCAAAACAGGTTTCATATTGCTGTTTTTTTCTAATTATTTAAATAAATTGCTTAGAACCAGTAATTGTTTGTCATCTCTCACAAGTTCTCAAAATGTAATGTTAGAGGGCTTAAAATGAGTTTGGAAAATAATAACAGTTCATTATAATTATTAACATTATCCTGGGGTGCTGAGATGAAATTTAGGGGTGCTTGAGCATCCCTATAAAAAGTCTAAAATCACTATTTCTTCATTCAGTTTAGTTTTTTTTTTTACACATTTACAAGTCGTCCTCCTCTTCTTTCACCGAGCGCGCTGTGCATTGCGTCTTCTGCAAGGAACAACACAAACACAGCAAAAGAGAACATGAAATTATTTTACTTTTTCCTCAATTTTTTTAAGCAGTGAAGTCTGAGTCTGCAGTTTGGGGTGCAGCTTCAGGCTACTTCAAAGCTTCCTCTGGTGACCTTGTGACACCAATTTCAAAACTTCTCCTCAAAGCATTAATCCCCAGAGAAAGGTGTTGGGTTTATCTACCAACTAGGAGCCTGGATAGCGCTTCACCTGCCTGTATACAATTACATGCTCCCATTGAATACTCCCATTTTATCAGTTAAAAAAATGATTCAACCCTCACCTCAAAGCCCCTGCCCTGTTAGTTCTGTTTCAGGTCACATCTGATCCAATTAATTATTAGGCCCAAGAAAGGTTTGTGTAACCTTTGTCATATAAAATTAAGGACTTCTTTGTACATGGTCATCACAGCAGCGTTGGACAAAAAGAATACAAATACTGTACCAGGTTCCCAGTCGCCTCCTTTCTAAACATCGCTGTGGAGCATTTCACTGATCAGGCTCTTCACATCTTTCTCTGCCAGCCTTTGCTTGCATCTCAAGACAGTCTGTGCAATGCATAGCACAGATATCTCAACAATAGTTTTATTTAAACTAAATGAAGATATGACTATGCAACAAAGCCATGTACTAAAAGTGAAACAAAATAACGTATACATTTAACTAGCCAATGTTACTGGTTTTGCAAGGGGAATTCTATCCAAAAGGTCTTAATGAGTCAGGCCCCTTGTGTCCTCAATACTGAGTTTCAATAAAATTAGAGCCTCAGCTTCATTTCAGCAGGCTAATTATATTGGCTTTCGCAGGGATGCATCCGTATAGTGCCTAATTCACATCGTTTACCATAGATTTCTAAAAATAAAAGGCAAAGCAAACTAGCCATAACTGACATGAAATAACGCCATAACGTTGCCCCCATAAGGACTACACTCAATCGTTAGCTACATCTAACAACTGAAATTATAGCGCAGTGTTACTCAGTGTTGTTTGTACGACTGAGTTGCGCGATTTATATTCGTCTTACAGTTGAGCGAGAATAGCTAACGCTAGCTTTCTTACTTAATTTGTACGGAGTGTCGTAAAACTTAATTTTCAAAAATGATTAGTGGTTAGAATAAAGTTAATTAACCACGTTTCTCCTGGGCAACAACTTATGGAAGTTTCAATCGTTCGCCAACGTTAGCTACAAGCTAACATTAGCTATTCAAGTTTTCCCCCCAAATTTACCTTATATTTACAGCAGGTAACGAAGAAATAAAAAAAATAGGGATGTCTAAATTAATAGTTATTGTAGCTGCTGAACTATTTATATCCAACAAAATGGTTAATATCGTTAAATATGATGAAGGAAACTTACCTTTAGCTGACTGAAATGTTGAAGGTCCTTAACGGTTTAGAAAAAAATACGTTATGGAATCACTGTCCTCGAGAGTGAACTTCCGGCCGCTGCTGCTCCACGATTGATAAACTAACTAACCTCCACTTGCCAGCATTCGTAACTTAATTACCAACAAGCGACATGTCCACGACGTATTGAAAAGGTCGTCAAGTTTGCCAGTATTCGTAACTTAATTACCAACAGGCGGCGTAACCAAATAACCAACAAGCGACTTGTTCACGACGTATTGAAAAGGTCGTCAAGTAACGTAACTGAATTACCAACTGACAACGTTGTCAGACCGTTTTCACATGGTCGGTCACTAAGGGGTGATTCATGCTTCTTGCGGTCGGCGCGGTCAGCACGGCCTACACGGTGAAATGACGCAATTGCGGCCAAGGCGACAGAGCGCGGAGGGTCCGCGGAGGCTCTGAACGCCGAGCCGCGCACCTGGAGGATTTTGTAACAACGCGGCTGGGGTTGCACAGACCGCGTTGCAATGATTGGCTAGCTTCAGGACCCGGAAGAATGGAGGGTATTTTTGGTCATAATCCAAATGAAAATTTATATTAAAATAATCAGGCCAAAATTAAATGTTAAAAATAAAAAGCAAATTGAAAAACCTAATGAAACATGTAAAATGATAATGTGAAACTACAAAACGAAAATGAAACAAGTAAAATTTCAAATGCAAATACATAAATGGATAAAACGACAATGAAACGTTAAATTTAAAATGCTAATATGTAAATAGAAATGGTCAAATGGAAAACTTAAATTGTAAAGATGAAATTGAAAATGAAAATTTAAATAGCAATAGGGAAACATCAAATGTAAAACTCAAAATGGGAAATGGAAAGGCTTAAATGGAATGCTTAAATCAAAAGCTTAAATGGAAAAGATAAAATTATCATTTAATTTTTTATTTATGTTTGCATTTTTCCGTTACCATTTTACATTTGGCATTTTGCATTTGCCATTTTCCATTTTGATTTTCCATTTTCCATTTGGCTTCTCCATTTGGATTTCTCATTTGGCGTTTCCATTTTCCATTTGCCTTTTCCATTTTCCATTTGGCTTTTCAGCCTGTATGCAAATAAGGAGGTGTGGCCCAGAGGTTGGGGGGACGGTCTGAACCGGCCGAGTGCAGTGGCATCTTGTGGACAGCAGGGGGCTCCTGACTGCTGAGCCAACCTGCAGTCTATGATATAAACTGGCAAAGCAGTATATATGTTTATGCGGTCCGTGTACCTTTCGGCCATTCGTTTTTCGTTTTGATTAAGGTAATGAAAAAACGGAGAACGAACTGATTTGCGTTTTTTGTTTTGATGTGGGCAAACGAAAAACGACCCGTCTCCCGATTTTCGTTTGGAAATTGGAAATTGAAAAACGGAAAACAAGTCGTTATCTGATTTTCTATTAAATGATTACTAAACAAAAGTCGGGAAACGAAATACAGCCAATATCTTTTAATAGAGCTTGCTCTGACCTGAGCCGGAAGTGAAATTTTTTCCCCAGTCTGCTAGTAATGGAGGAATCACTATTGAGCAATCAGAGAGTAGTGACGTCAATATAAACAAGCGCACGTGAAGCAGCGTTGATGTCAACAAGCATTATGTTGCCAGCTGGCATCGTGCTGCTACATTAAATGATTTGCGAAATCCGTAGCTCGCTGATTTCCGTTTTTATTGTGCGGTATCGTCACTTGTAATCATATGTTCTCGCCAGTGATGGCAAGATGTCGAAACAGTGATACGTGATATGGCCGTGGATGTGCGTGCTTCTGACGAACACGGGTCCATTGTTTGACTCACATTACTTTAATTTTTAGCTGGTTAGCTAGGTAGCTCTCTCCTGCGCGCTGGCGAACATTACGAACAACAGCTGTATAAAACTTGCTTCCAGTTTATTTAACTTTACTAGATTGCCATCGGTAACCAGAAGCTACCAGTGAAGTATTTTTACATGGTTCGTAACGGTTTTAGTGACTTTGTGTTATATCGGAATCGATCGTAATAACAGACCGTTTTTCAGTTTTCTGCACAAAAAGGGCAACGAACAATTCGGCTGTTCAAGAGGCGGGTAGCTATAGCGATCAAGTCGGTTAGGGCGAACTGGATGCTCGAAACTTCTGAGCAAAACTGAGCAATGGATTTCGCAGGTCTTGCAATTGTAGCAGCGTGATGCTATCAGTAGGATGTGTCTTTCTAGTCTTCTGCCAGCTCCCTACTATGCTGCGATTCACCCACTAAATCGCAGTGTGGCACACAGACTGGAGGCCGTCATGCTGTTACGGTCACTATGAACTCGATAGCGATAGCTACCCATTTCACCAACAGCCGAATTGTTCCCCACGCTTTTTGTGCAGAAAACTGAGAAACTGAATAACCTATACCGCGGTTGTTCTATAATGTTCACCAGTTTGCAGGAGAGCAGCTAGCTAACCAGCCAATAAACTTAACGTGAGTCAAACAATAAAACCGTGGTCGTGAAAAGCACACACACCCATTGCATGAGACATATCAGAGCTACACTACAAAGGGAAAGGTGCATTATGTTACTTGTATCGTGCGGCAACATGAAAAGACATGCGAAATCCATAAGTCAATGGTTTCCGTTTTTATCATACTGTAATGTCACTAAACAGTGATATGTCTCGGAAAATGCGTCTGCAGACTTTTCCCAAACACGGTTTTATTGTTTGACTCTCCTTCCATTGATTAGCTACTCTCTTGCAAGCTGGCGAACACGAAGAACAACCACTGTATAAAAATCGCTTCCGTTTATCTGTACAAAAAAAAAAAAACGGGGAACAATTCGGCTGTTTAAGAAACGCGTAGCTATCGCTATCAAGTTCATAGTAACCGTAACAGTTGCACGACGGCCTCCAGTCGGTGTGCCACACTTAGATTTAGTGGGTGAATCGCAGGCAGCATGTGAGTAAGCTGGGAGAAGAGTAGAAAGACATATCCCACTGCTAGCTAACATCACGCTCCTACAATATGACCTGCAAAATCCATTGCTCTGTTTTGGTTGTTATTGAACTGAAGTTTCGAGCATCCAGTTTGCCCTTACCGACTTGATCGCGATAGCTATCCATTTCTTGAACGGCCGAATTGTTCGTTGCACTTTTTGTGCAGAAAACTGAAACACAGTCTGTTATTATGATCGACTCCGATATAACACAAAGTCAATAAAACCGTTACGAACCATGTAAATACTTGACTGGTAGTTTCTGGTTACCGATGGCAATCTAGTCAAGTTTAATAAACTGGAAGCAAGTTTTATACAGCTGTTGTTCGTAATGTTCGCCAGCGCGCAGGAGAGTAGCTACCTAGCTAACCAGCTAAAATTAACATAACGTGAGTCAAACAATGGACCCGTGTTCGTCAGAGGCACACACATCCACTGCCACTGCACTCGGCCGGTTCAGACCGTCCCCCCGACCTCTGGGCCACACCTCCTTATTTGCATACAGGTTGAAAAGCCAAATGGAAAATGGAAAAGGAAAATGGAAAATGGAAACGCCAAATGAGAAATCCAAATGGAGAAGCCAAATGGAAAATGGAAAATCAAAATGGCAAATGCAAAATGCCAAATGTAAAATGGTAACGGAAAAATGCAAACATAAATAAAAAATTAAATGATAATTTTATCTTTTCCATTTAAGCTTTTGATTTAAGCATTTCCATTTAAGCCTTTCCATTTCACATTTTGAGTTTTACATTTGATGTTTCCCTATTGCTACTTAAATTTTCATTTTCAATTTCATCTTTACAATTTAAGTTTTCTGTTTGACCATTTCTATTTACATATTAGCATTTTAAATTTAACGTTTCATTGTCGTTTTATCCATTTACGTATTTGCATTTGAAATTTTACTTGTTTCATTTTCGTTTTGTAGTTTCACATTATCATTTTACGTTTCATAAGGTTTTTCAATTTGCTTTTTATTTTTAACATTTAATTTTGGCCTGATTATTTTAATTTTCATTTGGATTATGACCAAAAATACCCTCCATACGGAAGTACGTATACCTATTAAAATTAAAAATGAAAAGCTTCAAAGAAAAGCCAGCTGTACGTACAAACAGCTGAAAATACAAAATCTTTACTACAGTTCTTGTTGGATCTACAAGGATGCTCATTGCCAGACATCGGTGCAGGAACTGCCTAAATGCAAACCAAGTCAACTTAGTTTTCGGAAGTTTCAAGTGACCCAATTATCGTAATAGTGCAGTTTAATTCAAAATAATCGAGCTGTGTGTTTGGTAGTAATAATAATAGTTACAATATGATGGTGAAAATGAACGTATTTATCACAGAAATAAGATTCAGTAGCACAACTGCAGAGCAGGTCCGTTCTTGGAGCCGCTTTGACCGCATCAAGCATGAAACGACTGGACGTTCGTGGGGACCGTGCGCGCCGTCCGCACCGCTAAAACCGCGCTGACCGCAAGAAGCATGAATCAGGCTTAACTTACCAAAAGCGCACGAATAGTTACGTCGCCAGTTCGTCGTGTGTTAGCTGGGGTGCAACTCTTTTACTTTGTTTGCGCAGATGCTGCACGTTTAATGTACGCCGGAGCCTGAAGGCTTATTTGTGTTTTATTTTTCTAAAGCTTCACATTGCATCTGGAATAAACGTGGAAAGAAAAAAAAAAAAAAAACCACAGGCTGTCTCATGTCCCCTGACTGCCTGACCGCCGTTACACAAGTCCGGATTAAAACCCAGTTTGTGCGTCTGTCAGGGGATCACTTTTCCAAAACGCAACTTTGCCATGTTATTAGCATTGTTATGTTCACATAAATATGGGAACTACTTTTAGTTCAGTTAAGAGTTGTAAGTCATGCGTATGATACATTGACATGTAGTGCTAAGTGGCGCATTGATACAGTGTAGTAGAACGGCGTGTACACGTTAAATAATGGAATGTAATGCCTGCAGAAAAACCCAGTAAAGCATCGTTCACTTTACTCAGGTGTCCATTGGATGTATGTCGTGGAAGTGTGAAAACACAACAGAATTGGCGACGAGGATTTAAAGGTCACAGGCCAACTCGCAAGATGTCAGCTAAATTCTGTTTGACATGATTAGTTGTGCCACATCCTTGGTCTGACTCCAGTCGATCACAGTCACATATATAATTTGAAAAAAAAGGCTAAAAAATGTTTAGGAATGCGTCCTACGCCTGGCCCGAAAAAGCGCAAGATTACCACGCGATATTCTTCTGTTCCCACAGTGAGAAGTCACAGTTGCCAAACAGTACAGCTCTCGAAGTGATGGCGTCAGCTCATTCATGTCTTTGTGTCTAATTGTTTGCGTTCAAAATGGTTTATTGTGTTGTCTACGGGTGTAATAATGGATCGAACAGTGGCAAGAATACTCACAAATTCCCGTCCGATCCAAATTTACTGGAGGAATGGTTTCGGAGAGTAAATCGTGCGGGGAAGAAGCGGGCGGTTTGTGGAAGCCCACGAAATATTGGCGTCTGTGCTCCGATCATTTCGAGCCTTCCTGCTTCATATATCATATGTCAACAACGGCGATAATAATTGCGAGCAAACACCATGTGAATAAACCAATTTATATTGGGGCGTGCTTAACACCTTTTTTATGACACATAGCTAATGTGGTCATTTGAAATGCTTCCGGGATCAGTGATTTGAAGTCCGCTAATTAACCAGCGAGGTTGGACAGCCTCCATCGCCCTGGCATAATTAGCTTACCTAAAATCAATTCCCGTGTACTTTGCCTAACTTGCAATCAAACTATTTATTCAGCCAACTGACTAATCGAAACCAAAATGTGGCGTAAATGATATAGAAGAGATAATGAGAAGCAGACAGACCTAACCCAGCAAACAGGGGACGTCCACGGGACATTCACAACGTTCCCAATTGGTCCCCAGCTCAACGTTCGCTGGGCGACAGTTCGGGGACCTTATTGACGTCCGTAGAATGTCCTGGTCATGGAGCGATGTTCTGAATAAGACGTAAATGGAACATTCGGTAAAAGTCCCCGTTTGGTCTCCCGTATAACGTCCTCGTTAGGTCTTTCACAAACGTCTTCAGAACCTCCTATTTTGGTCACTGTATAACGTTATACTGGGGACATTTAAGGGACTTTTAACCTCTGCCAGGATGTTTTCACTGGCGTTCGTTCGTCAGTTAACGGCATATCTCAAGAAGTAACTGATGTCAATGGAATACTTTGTTTTATTAAAGAATGAGGCTATTCTACTCGTAGCGGGGTGAACTGGGCAAAGCGATCCGCTATCTGACCCGCAGCGGGGCGGACAAGGGAAGCAGTTCTGCTATTCGCACCGCAGGGAAGCAGATCAGAGAAGCACTTCTGCACTTTGCTCCGCAGCTGGGCAGCTAAAGAGATTTCATTTTATAATCCGCCCTGGTCTCATGACTTTCTTGCCGAAACCCTGCGAGGCGAATATACGTCTTCCTTGATTTATACGGTGCTGAGGAGGACGTGATTACATTTCGGCGAAGATCTGACATTCTTGATTTAAGAATTTGTAAGACCTTGTCTGGTTGAGCCCCAGCAAACGTCTTTGAAAATCATCAGCGGTGAGAGATCCTCCGGTTTTTTATGCCGCTAAACTTGGCTCAACATCAAGGGGAGAGATTAATAACACACTCCATTTTCAACATGAGGAGGAGGAGCGTTGGGAAAAGACAGTTACTTACCTGTTTTAAGTCGGAGCGCGAGCATCACAGACCACGGTAGCCGTTAATGAAGACGAGCTAACCAGCTTGCAAGTTAATTCAGGTGAGCTAAACTTAAAATCATGTTTGAGAATTTGAAGTTTTAGCCATTTCCCTGTTTATGAAAAGTCTTTTAAGTCTCGAATATTTTTGTAATTGACGCTTAAGTCTATTCCATCCTGTTGTGCCCTGCCAGTGTCGGAGGCTTGTCTGGCTTTACTAACTTCAGACTAACGTTACGGCAGTTAGCTAACTAGCTCAACATCCCTCATGTGGTCGGTCCTCCATTTAATTTGTAATGTTAGCTTGGAAGCTGGTGTTAAAGAGTTAGTATAGCTGGTTAACTGTAATTAGTATTAGTTACTTTATGAATACTGCCCCACTGAAATACAGCCCCACCGTATCAAAAGCGCTAAAACTAACGTTAGCACAGTTAAAGTAGCTGGGATGGAATGAATAGCTAGCAAAGTTTTCCAGCTGAGCAGATGCTAAGCTTGCTGGCTAAAGTGTGGGATTAACTTACCAGTCTCTGGCTGATGTAGCTGCAGAAATTTTAGCTTTAAAAATCTGTGGTGTGAAAGGGAGATGTCTTGTTTTATATTTTTATATTGGTCCTTGTCTTGATCCCTGAATAGTGACATAGGTTAAATGTAAACTTAATATAAAATACCTATAATTTAGCTGAGGTTTGAAATTGTTACTAGATTTTTAATTGCAGATGGGGAAAAAAATGAATAACACATTTCAGTTGAAAAATAGAGGATGTTTAAGATGATGCAGAAGAAGTGGATTTCTATTACTTTATAACTGGTCAATCCAAAACCATTTCACAAAACAGGGTAATTTGCTGTGTTGCTTATTTTGATGATATTCTTCTTTTTGCTTTTTATTGAATCGGCTCAGATGCCACACACAAGCTGCCCGTATTCCTGCTGCGCCAACTATGTGACAAGTATTCATGAAGTTGCTGCTGGACCTTGCAGAAGCTGACTGCTTGTGAGTATTGAACGCATGTTTGCACAAATATGGCAATTATTTTATTTTATTTATACAGTATATTGATAGTTACAGTATGATTTACTCATTTCAAACTCTGAAAATATAGCCTTGCACTGCCCAGCAGACAGTGCTGGGTCTCAGGGATGGGAGATATCCACGAGCAGTGAGCATTTATACATTAATCCTGTCACGTTTTTATGTTAGAAATAATGTAACATCTAAAAACACATTGTTATGAGTATTGCTGGCTTTTGACTTGCAAGCAGAAGAGTTGCAGGTTCTAGAGCTAGGCACCCCTACGGATCCAGGCACAGTGACAGGTATCAACACAGCATCAGATTTGGGCACTTATATGGGCTTCCAGTGACCACGGATCTTTTTTGTGGAAAGTGTGTATTTTGAATCTTATTAAATGCGGCAAATACCACAGGGTGCATTGTGTAAGCGCAAAACTCTCCAGCAACAAAGCAGGAACTGAAGATAGCTGTTGCGAAGGCCTGGCAGAGCATAATCAAGGGAGAATACCAGTATATGGTGATGTCTATGAGGTCCAGACTTCAGGCTTTATATTGCCACTGAGTTTTGAAAATGGCAGTTTAATTATTGATTGTGTCAGTTTGTCCAATTACTTTTGAGCCTCTGAAACTGCGGGGGCTGTGCATAAAATGTTTGTAATCTAGATATGGTGCAGTTATTATTTTAGAAGAAAAAAAAAAACTCTTAAATTGAAGGTGAAATTCTGCACTTCAAGCACATGAAGTGGCTTTCAAAACTGGAACAATGAAAATTGCCTCTGTTCAAATATTTATGATCCTAACTGTATATTGGAATTGTTGTTTTAAGATGCTGTGGCAAAAAGCAGCCAGGCCACAGCATCTGCAGTGGAGCCTTTGTTTAGAACATTGGTCCTTAATACTAGAGACCTAGGAGCAGGAGGGCCAGAAGATTAATGGCTGAGATCCTTTGGTACTCCTGAGGAGACTGATTTATTATGGACTTATTCTGTGCTATTGTGGTTCTATCTGTGTATTCTGTTCTATTTAAAAAATGCATATTTGGCTCTTTATTTAGCATTCATTATAAATTTTACCCAACTTGAAATCCAAATGCTCGGTTTTGTTCTCAGTGTTCAATATATTTCCTTTACTTTTTCTTCTAACCGGGCTGTAAACAAATGTGAGTGTTCAAAATGTGACTCATGGTTCTAAATTTTTTTATTCAGGCAACAAAGCAGTGCATGGAACTGCTCTGTATTACCGAAAATGACGTAGAGGCAGCACCGTCAAAATGGCTGGAGTGGAGTGATGGGGTAAGATGTTTTAAAAAATTGAGTAATTTACATTTTTTATGATATCAACTATGTATAATTTACCTCACTGTATGTTTCAGACTCTGTATTGCTACTGGTCACAAAGTAATGCAGGCATCATGGCCAAGAAGTGTGCATTACCAGACAAGGACCTCTGGATACAGTATCCCCAGAGGATATTTTCTGACACAGGTAAATGATTCTAGTGATATCCGATCATCTATATATGTGTAACCGTTACTCTCTTACTCCCTTTTTGTCCGCATATAGTATAATTATGCACTATAATGGTGTTAAATTGGTTTCTGTGTCTGATATTTATTTATTTTTTATTTTTTTTATGTACAGACAACTATATGTGTAATTTAAAAAGCTATCATGCTTGTTGCTTTATTTGTTTTAACCTCTTCAACCCTGATTCCAGGTAATGCCGGTGTGATGCATGGGGTTTACAGCTGAGTGCCTCTCCCTCTTATGTGTGATTAATCACGACTCAACCCAGTTTTACACCACCTGATTAACAATCAAGCAATTTATTTAATTACCATGACTAATACATGAATAAGAAATAATTAATTGGGGAAATAACCAAGAGACCACCACTAGGGAACATTAAAAACATATACACTACTGGTCAAAAGTTTTAGGACACTCCAATTTTTCCAGTTTTTTATTGAAAATTATGCAGTTCCAGTCCAACGAATAGCTTGAAATAGTTCAAAGGTAAGTGGTGAACTGTCAGAAGTTTTAAACAAGAGGTAAGGTTACCCAAGTTTTTTGTTCGCTGTCGAGTAGGTGAAAGGATGGTTCCTCAGAGTGTAACATCAACTGTCAAACATGGAGGAGGAAGCGTGATGGTCTGGGGCTGTTTTGCTGGATCCAGGGTTAGTGACTTATAGAGTGAAAGGTACCCTGAATCAAAACGGCTGCCATAGCATTCTGCAGCGCCATGCAGTACCCTCTGGTATGTGCCTAGTTGGTCAGGGGTTCATCCTACAGCAATATAATGACCCAAAACATAAGTCCAAGCTCTGCCAGAACTACCTTAGGAAAAAAGAACAAGATGGTAAGCTTGAAAACATGGAGTGGCCAGCACAGTCTCCAGACTTAAACCCCATCGAGATGGTTTGGGATGAACTGGACAGAAGAGTGAAAGCAAAGCAACCTACAAGTGCCACACATTTATGGAACTTCTGTAGCATAGTTGGAAAGAACTTTCTGGAGAATAATTGATTTCCATTGTATAAAGAATGCCACAGGCGTGTTCAGCTGTTATATCTGCCAAAGGTGGCTACTTTGAGTCAAAAGTTTAAAATACATTTTAGTTTATAAATTGATTCCATGATTTCTTTTTTATCTTCGATTGTTAATTTGTTCTATTGTGTTAATGCTTTCATCCCAGAGTACAATGAGACATTAATCTGCAAAATTTTCTATAAAAATACTGGAAAAATTTAGGTGTCCTAAAACGTTTGACCGGTAGTGTATTATGCCTCCTGACAAGACGACAAAACGCAAAATTAGGCCTTTGGTGTGTTTTAATGCCATTTCAGACAGAAAAATCAAGATTTTTGTCACCAGGGCAGAATGCAGTAAGGTCTTTCTTTCTTTTCACAAAATCTGGTCTTTCAAAAGGTGGCAAGAAAAAAGCCATCCTAAGTCAGTTGATAAACATCACCATTAGATGGCAAATGAGGCGAGAACTTGATGAAAAATAGTAGGTACACACCCTTAGAATGTTGTGAGCGCGCATACGCATCTGTGCTTTTGCTACATGGATGCATTGTCGTCATTCCATCACTTAGAAGATTGACCAGAAGTTTGGGGGTATCTGTCTAGTGCCTGACTGTCCACTGTTTGCCAGCCAAGGTATAAAGTAAGGAATCAAGATCATTCACATTGTCTGGCTGGGTAACGTGCATGGTCACAGCCGATCAGTGAGTCGGACAGCTCACCAAGGTGATGTCAAAGGGATCGCGTGTCCGAATTCACAGTCACAAGTCGCCTAAAACTGCGAAAGTATGGGGCCATTATTGTAACAAAAGTATTTGTAAATGTAACTCAACCGATTATGCACACACAGATTGAGATACAGTTACAACTCTCCGTACACATTTTCAAATATTTTTGCTACAGTAATGGCGCCATACAAAATTGGCTTGTTAAACCCCCACTTGAGCCCATTTTCACCAAAGACTCCACCGTTGCACTGTTTAAAAGCAAGGGTTTCTCCAAACTGGAGGCAAGAGATCTAACCCTGAATCATGTGGTCTGTGTCCAGTTTGATCATTGGAAACATCAATCTGAATTTGTTGTCCTCGCTGCTGAGGACGCTGACGGTGATGTCGAGTGAGAATGGGCTCAAATGGGGTTGTTACATCCCACCTCTGCTGCTTTCAGGTGACTTTCAATTGCGGATTTGGACTCTTGGTTCTCTTTAATATCGCCTCGGCGAGCTGTTTGAGTTATTGGTCGCTTGTGATCATACACTTGTGCTACCCAGATGGACTCATTTGGACTGACCTTGATTATTTGATTTACCTCTTAGCTTATAAACTGGACAATCAGACGAGGCACAGATACCCCCAAAACTTTTGTAACGATCTGCCCATTGATGGAATAATGACAATGCTGCCACCTAGTGACAGCAGGGACGTGCATGCACAATCACAACTTTCTGAGGGTGTGTTCCCACTCCTTTTCATTAAATTCTCACCTTGTCAGCCACCCAATGATAATGTTTAATGACTGACCTAGAGTGGTTTTTCATCTGCCACTGGAAAGACCAGATTGTGTGAAGAGAACCAAAATGCTGTGTTATGGCCCCAATTTGTTATGGCGTCAATTTGTTATGGCGTCACGGACAGCAAGGGATGACAGACAAAATTCTTCAACTTCAACAGATTTAATTAAACAAACACTTAGAACTAATTTACACTCTACCCTACTGACCAAGATTGAAAAAAAAAAAAAAAAAAAAAAAAATGAGATAGTTACAGTCCCTTGGTAATTGAGATGGGCTGCTCTGTTGCAATGTCCTGGGACAGGAAAATGCTCCAACACAGGCAAAAATCCACAAAAAGCTTCACAGGTCTTGAAAAGAGTGACAGGTCTGGTCAAATGTATCCTTCCACAATTTCTCCTTGCAATTTCTCCAACTAACTACACTCTCTCGATTTTTCTCCTTATATACTCTTTTCCGGCCCCCTCTGAGGCATGCCCGGGACATGCCCAAACCTAGCTCTAGATTAGGCTTAACAAACAAAAATGTCAATACTGCCATCTAGTGGCTTTTTTTTTTTTTTCCCCACATTACACGTCCATCCCAAAAGGGAAAAATTTTGACTCATAAAGGCAAAATTTTTCTTTTCAATACAAAAATGGTTAAGCGGACACTTGTGTATATATACATATAATAAAATATGCTAGTAAACACGTGATGTATATACACATACTCAAACACGGGATAAACAATCAGCAATTACATTGTCAGTACCCTTTACATGCTTAATTTCCAAGTCAAACTCCTGTAAAATCAAACTCCAATTCAACAATCTCCGATTCTTGTGGTGGCGATTGAACTTCCTGGAGAAGTATGCCACGGGATGCTCAATGTCATCAGAGTCACTTCTCTGTAGGAGCACAGATCCACAAGCTTGGTCGCTAGCATCGACCGCTATGGAGAACGGTTTGTTGAAGTCAGGAGATTTGAGCACGGGGAAGTGACACAGCAGAGACTTCAGGTGATCGAAGGCTCTTTGGCATGCTTCATCCCAAGTGCACTTAACACCTTTCTTCAGTTGGTCGGTGAGACTGAGAGCAATCTCAGCAAAGTTCTTGCAGAACTTGCGGTAGTACCCAATCATTCCAAGGAAGCGGCGCAAAGCTTTTTTGTTGTCAGGAACTGGAAAGTCCATGATGGCTTGGACTTTAGCATTTATGGGTGCCACCTTACCCTGGCCTATGACGTAGCCAAGATACGTGACAGTAGCACAACCAAAGTCACTCTTGTTCAGGTTAACAGTCAGGTTAGCCTGGGTCAAGCGCTGGAACAACGTCTCTACATCTTTCAGATGTTCTTCCCAGGAGTCACTCCATGTGATCAGGTCGTCGATGTATGCACCCGTGTGTGGCAATCTGGCGATTGTAGACTGTATCATCCTTTGGAACGTGGCTGTGGCATTTTTCATGCCAAAGGGTAGGACTTCATACTGGTATAACCCAGATGGTGTGGCAAAAGCAGAGATGCTCTTGGCCCTCTCAGTTAAAGGCACACACCAATAGCCCTTCAATAAATCAATCTTGGTCAGAAACTTTGCTTGCCCTACTCTATCGATACAATCATCAATCCTAGGTATTGGAAACACATCAGTTCTAGTTACAGCATTGACTTTGCGATAATCTGTACAGAATCTAGTACTTCCATCAGGTTTTGGAACTAGAACACAGGGTGAACTCCAATCTGAGTTAGAGGGTCTGATAATATCATGTTCTAACATGTACTCAACCTCTTTCTCAGCAATCTTTCTCTTTTCAGGATTCATCCGCACGGATGCTGTTTTTATTGGTTTGGCATCACCAACATCTACATCATGAGAGGCTATAGAAACTCTCTTTGGAACATCAGGAAATAGATCTTTATATTTCTGGATCAACCTCTCAAACTGATCTTTCTGTGAGGGTTCTAAGTGCTGGAGTTTTACATCAAGATTTTGCAACACTTCAGAATTTGACAATTTACATGAAAGAACTTCAGCTTTAATTCTAGGTTCATCATCTTGAAACTCCCCCTCATCTTCACAAGTCTCGGCCATTGGAGGATCTGAAGTGACAGCTGCAACCCTAGCATTCCTATCATGATAAGGCTTCAGCATGTTAATGTGACACAACTGTTTTGGCTTTCTCCTATCTGGAGTCTTCACAATGTAATTGAGATCATTGAGTTTTGTCAGAATTTCATAAGGAGCATGAAATCTAGCCTGCAATGGATTGGACTGCAAGGGAAACAACACAAGGACCTTGTCTCCTGGTTTAAAGTCACAGCTTCTAGCCTTATGATCATACCAAGTTTTCATTTTTCCCTGACTTGATTTCAAGTTCCCTTTGGCTAGGTCACAAGCTGCACGCAGTCTTTCCTTGAACTTGCTAACATAGTCTAACAGACTGATATGCGGCTCTTTCTCTTGCCATTGTTCACTCAACAATAGCAAAGGTCCTCTCACTTCATGGCCAAACACTAGCTCAAACGGACTGAATCCAGTAGACTCCTGCACTGCTTCTCTAGCTGCAAACAACAGCAAATGAACACCTTCATCCCAGTCTTTCTCATGGTCATAACAATAAGTCCTCATCATTGTCTTGAGAGTGGAATGAAACCGCTCTAAGGCACCCTGACTCTCTGGATGATAGGCACTGGAAAGAATCTGCTTCGCACCTAGTTCATTCACAACCTGCTGAAACAATCCGGAAGTGAAATTGCTACCTTGATCTGACTGAATTTCCCTGGGAAGGCCAAACAACATGAAGAACTTTATCAAAGCCTTCGAAATTGCAGTTGCCTTGATGTTGCGTAGAGGTTTGGCTTCAGGGAATCTGGTAGATGCACACATGATTGTCAACAAGTACTGATTTCCAGATCTAGTCTTGGGTAATGGACCAACACAATCAACAATGACCTTGGAGAAGGGCTCCCCAAATGCTGGGATAGGCTGCAATGGAGCTACAGGTGGGTCTAACTGGTGTTTTCCAACTACCTGACAAGTGTGACAGGTTTTGCAAAAGTTGGAAACATCTTTCCGAAGTCCAGGCCAGAAGAAGTGTTTCATGATCTTGTCAACAGTCTTGTTAACACTAAGATGACCTCCTAAAGGCAAACTATGAGCCATTGTTAAGATCTCATTCCTGTAGACCTTCGAACAACAATTTGCTTGACCACTGCCCAATCTGCATTGGCAGGGATATCAGGAGGGCGCCACTTCCGCATCAACACTCCATCCTTGAGATAATACCCAACTGGAACTGCGTCTATTTCTTCATCAGGAAGGGCTCTCTTCTTTAGTACACAAATTTCAGGATCATTGGTTTGCTCCTGAATCAACCGCTTTCTGGACAGAGACAAGTCTCCAGACACATCAGAATCACCAGACCCATCTGGCTGGCTGAATAGAGAACTGATAAAAGTGTCTGATAAGTCCTCAAACGGAGAAACCATAGTAGGCTGAACAGAGTCATGAGGCGAACCACCTGAGTCATGACTATTCAATGTGCTGGACGGCACCACATCATCTTCTTCTTGAGCCTTCTTGGCCATAGCACAAGTCACTGCACAGGAAGGATACAGAGATGGGTCTTCATCGCCATCTTCAGTGCTCGGCTGTGAAGTAAGATGAACAGGGGGAACTACATTGCCCCCAGCCAGGTCATTGCCTAGCAACAGAGAAACACCCTTGATAGGTAGACTTGACACAAGTCCCACTTTTACCTGTCCTGTAACTAAATCTGACTTCAAGAATACAGAGCGCAGGGGTAGAGATACAGTCCTCCCTTCAATACCTTGTACAAGTGTGAAATCCCCAAAGCGGTCTCATCACGTATCTCCAAGGAGTCCATCAACAAAAGTGACTGAGAAGCTCTGGTTTCCCTTAGGATATATATGGGGACAGGAGGAGAATGCTCATTCAGAGTCACAAATCCCTCTGACACAAATGGAAGAAATTCCTCCCCTCACAAAGTCAGCAGTATCAGGCTTCTTAGCCTCACAAGGAGCAGGCAATTTAGCAGATCGGTCATCTACTACAGGGGTTTCTAACCTTGTCTTCACAAAGGCATTGGGTTTGGTATCCTTTTCTTTTTCTTTCTTAGCTTTAAGGAACCAACAGTTAGTTGTAACATGACCAGATTTCTTGCAATAATTGCAAACTAGACCACTTTTGTCACTGTCAGCTTTCACACTTTGATCAGACCTTTGACTGGATTTCTGAGCACCATCACCAGATTTGTCTTTGTCTTTGGGTGAGGACTCTTGGGTATCACCGTTACCTTTCTTCTGAAATTGAGACCATCTATTGTTACTGCTAGACTGAAATTTGGACTTATGTGTTAGAACATATTTGTAAACTTGGCAGCTGATTGCAAATTCAGTGCTTGCTTCTCATTAAGGTAGGTCTTAATATCATCCTTGACACAGTTCTTGAATTCTTCAACTAACACTATCTCTTTTAGTGAGTTGAAATCATCCTTGACCTCCATAGAAGTACACCAGCGCTCAAAGCAAACCTTCTTCTCGTTAGCAAATTCAACGTAACTCTGATTGCCAGATTTCTTCAGACCTCTGAATCTCTGTCGGTAAGCCTCTGAACCAACTCTCATAAGCTGTCAAAATAACCTTTTGACAACCTCATAATCAGAGGAATCATCTGCAGACAAAGCCGAATAGGCTTATTGAGCTTTACCCTTGAGGACAGTTTGCAACATCATAGGCCAGTGTTCCTTAGGCCACTGACAACTCTTAGCTACCTTCTCAAAGCACTGGAAATACTTATCAACCTCCTTCTCTGAGAATGGAGGCACCAGCTTTACCTCCTGGCTAGCCCGAAATTTGTTTTCGGCTTGAATTTTGATTTTTAGTAGCTCCATTTGGAGCCTTTCTTCTCTATCTAATTTTTCTAAATCAAAATCTCTCTGTCTCTGTCTCTCTCATTCTGCTCTTTCCTCTTTCTCTCTCTCAAATTCTCGTTGTTTTTCTTTTTCTTCCCTTTCAATCTCTAGCAAATTTAATTTAAGTTCCAATTCTACATTTGGATTTTCCACCGGAAACTGTTCCAGATCTCCTGGTGCAAACACATTTTCATCAATGTAATATTCAACAATCTCTCAAGCCAGTCTTGCTTTTTGCATGGCTGGTTTTACATCTGTCAGCTCTAATTGTCTGCATATTTCTAGCAGTTCTGTCTTTTTAAAAGACTTCAAAACCTCTACAGTTGGTGATGCCAAGAAATCATCCATTGCTGTTGATCTGCCAATATATATCTAGGAAAATTCAAAAAAACAATTTCACTATTTGAAATTTTAGATTTTCAATAAATGACTCACACAATGGTCTATCCCGACCCGAGCCCCCAATTTGTTATGGCCCCAATTTGTTATGGCGTCAATTTGTTATGGCGTCACGGACAGCAAGGGATGACAGACAAAAATTCTTTAACTTCAACAGATTTAATTAAAAAACACTTAGAACTAATCTACAATCTACCCTACTGACCAAGATTGAAAAAAAACAATAAAAAAAGAGATATTTACAGTTCCTTTGTAATGGAGATGGGCTGCTCTGTTGCAATGTCCTGCGACAGGAAAATGCTCCAACACAGGCAAAAATCCACAAAAAGCTTCACAGGTCTTGAAAAGAGTGACAGGTCTGGTCAAATGTATCCTTCCACTATTTCTCCTTGCAATTTCTCCTACTACCCTTCACCCTCTCAATTTTTCTCCTTATATACTCTTTTCCAGCCCCCTCTGAGGCATGCCCAGGACATGCCCAAACCCAGCTTTAGATTAGGCTAAACAAAAAAAAATGTCAACACTGCCATCTAGTGGCTTTTTTTTTTTTTCTACATTACAGCTGTCATTTGATTTTACCCTGGTGACGTAAACCTTGATTTTAGATTTTTAGGCCTGCAGTGGCATGAACACCTGTCAAAGACCTAATTTAGCATTAGGCCCTCCTGTCAGGAGGCATCAGGCGCTTCTGTAACACTGACACCTCTAATTTAGCATTAGGCCCTCCTGTCAGGAGGCATCAGGCGCTTCTGTAACACTTACACCTCTAATTTAGCATGAGGCCTCCTGTCAGGAGGCATCAGGCGCTTCTGTAACACTTACACCTCTAATTTAGCATTAGGCCCTCCTGTCAGGAGGCATCAGGCGCTTCTGTAACACTTACACCTCTAATTTAGCATGAGGCCCTCCTGTCAGGAGGCATCAGGCGCTTCTGTAACACTTACACCTCTAATTTAGCATTAGGCCTCCTGTCAGGAGGCATCAGGCGCTTCTGTAACACTTACACCTCTAATTTAGCATGAGGCCCTCCTGTCAGGAGGCATCAGGCGCTTCTGTAACACTTACACCTCTAATTTAGCATGAGGCCCTCCTGTCAGGAGGCATCAGGCGCTTCTGTAACACTTACACCTCTAATTTAGCATTAGGCCTCCTGTCAGGAGGCATCAGGCGCTTGTAACACTTACACCTCTAATTTAGCATGAGGCCCTCCTGTCAGGAGGCATCAGGCGCTTCTGTAACACTGACACCTCTAATTTAGCATTAGGCCCTCCTGTCAGGAGGCATCAGGCACTCCTGTCTGTAACACTTACACCCTCTAATTTAGCATTAGGCCTCCTGTCAGGAGGCATCAGGCGCTTCTGTAACACTATACACCTCTAATTTAGCATTAGGCCTCCTGTCAGGAGGCATCAGGCGCTTCTGTAACACTTACACCTCTAATTTAGCATTAGGCCCTCCTGTCAGGAGGCATCAGGCGCTTCTGTAACACTTACACCTCTAATTTAGCATTAGGCCCTCCTGTCAGGAGGCATCAGGCGCTTCTGCACTGACACACCTCTAATTTAGCATTAGGCCCTCCTGTCAGGAGGCATCAGGCGCTTCTGTAACACTTACACTCTAATTTAGCATTAGGCCCCTCCTGTCAGGAGGCATCAGGCGCTTCCACTCACCTCTAATTTAGCATTAGGCCCTCCTGTCCATCAGGCGCTCCTCTAATTTAGCATCCTCCTGTCAGGAGGCATCAGGCGCTTCTGTAACACTTACACCTCTAATTTAGCATTAGGCCTCCTGTCAGGAGGCAACTTCTACCTCTAATTTAGCATTAGGCCTCCTGTCAGGAGGCATCAGGCGCTCTGTAACACTGCATGAGGCCTCCTGTCAGGAGGCATCAGGCGCTTCTGTAACACTTACACCTCTAATTTAGCATTAGGCCCTCCTGTCAGGAGGCATCAGGCGCCTCTGTAACACTTACACCTCTAATTTAGCATGAGGCCCTCCTGTCAGGAGGCATCAGGCGCTCTGTAACACTTACACCTCTAATTTAGCATGAGGCCCTCCTGTCAGGAGGCATCAGGCATGAGGCCCTCCTGTCAGGAGGCATCAGGCGCTGTTACACCTCCTAATTTAGCATGAGGCCTCCTGTCAGGAGGCATCAGGCTCACTTACACCTCTAATTTAGCATTAGGCCTCCTGTCAGGAGGCATCAGGCGCTTCTGTAACACTTACACCTCTAATTTAGCATTAGGCCTCCTGTCAGGAGGCATCACCTCTAGGCATTAGGCCTCCTGTCAGGAGGCATCAGGCACTTGTAACACTTACACCTCTAATTTAGAGGGCCTCCTGTCAGGAGGCATCAGGCGCTTCTGTAGCATTAGCCTCCTGTCAGGAGGCATCACCTCTAACCTTAATTTAGCATGAGGCCTCCTGTCAGGAGGCATCAGGCATCAATTTAGCATGAGGCCTCCTGTCAGGAGGCATCAGGCGCCTTGTAACACTTACACCTCTAATAATTTAGCATGAGGCCCTCCTGTCAGGAGGCATCAGGCGCTAATTTAGCATGAGGCCTCCTGTCAGGAGGCATCACTTACTCACCTCTAATTTAGCATGAGGCCTCCTGTCAGGAGGCATCAGGCGCTTCTGTAACACTGACACCTCTAATTTAGCATGAGGCCCTCCTGTCAGGAGGCATCAGGCGCTTCTGTAACACTTACACCTCTAATTTAGCATGAGGCCTCCTGTCAGGAGGCATCAGGCGCTCCTGTCAGGAGGCATGTAACAACACACACCTCTAATTTAGCATGAGGCCTCCTGTCAGGAGGCATCAGGCGCCTGTCAGGAGGCATCACACTTACACCCTCTAATTTAGCATGAGGCCTCCTGTCAGGAGGCATCAGGCGCTTCTGTAACACTTACACCTCTAATTTAGCATGAGGCCCTCCTGTCAGGAGGCATCAGGCGCTTCTGTAACACTTACACCTCTAATTTAGCATGAGGCCCTCCTGTCAGGAGGCATCAGGCGCTTCTGTAACACTTACACCTCTAATTTAGCATTAGGCCTCCTGACAGGAGGCATCAGGCGCTTGTAACACTCACCTCTAATTTAGCATTAGGCCCTCCTGTCAGGAGGCATCAGGCGCTTCTGTAACACTTACACCTCTAATTTAGCATTAGGCCTCCTGTCAGGAGGCATCAGGCGCATCACCTCTAATTTAGCATTAGGCCCTCCTGTCAGGAGGCATCAGGCGCTTGTAACACTTACACCTCTAATTTAGCATGAGGCCTCCTGTCAGGAGGCATCAGGCGCTTCTGTAACACTTACACCTCTAATTTAGCATGAGGCCCTCCTGTCAGGAGGCATCAGGCGCTTGCAACACTCCTACACTCTGTAACACCTCCTAATTAATTTAGCATGAGGCCTCCTGTCAGGGAGGCATCAGGCATCAGGCATTAGGCCTCCTGTCAACAGGCATCAGGCGCTGTCCTCTAACCTTAGCATTAGGCCCTCCTGTCAGGAGGCATCAGGCGCTTCTGTAACACTTACACCTCTAATTTAGCATGAGGCCCTCCTGTCAGGAGGCATCAGGCGCTTCTGTAACACTTACACCTCTAATTTAGCATGTCTCCTGTCAGGAGGCATCAGGCAGGCAACACTTACACCTCTAATTTAGCATGAGGCCTCCTGTCAGGAGGCATCAGGCTCCACCTCTAATTTAGCATTAGGCCTCCTGTCAGGAGGCATCAGGCGCTTCTGTAACACTGACACCTCTAATTTAGCATTAGGCCTCCTGTCAGGAGGCATCAGGCGCTTCTGTAACACTTACACCTCTAATTTAGCATGAGGCCTCCTGTCAGGAGGCATCAGGCGCTTCTGTAACACCTTACACCTCTAATTTAGCATTAGGCCTCCTGTCAGGAGGCATCAGGCGCTTCTGTAACACTTACACCTCTAATTTAGCATTAGGCCTCCTGTCAGGAGGCATCAGGCGCTTCTGTAACACTTACACCTCTAATTTAGCATGAGGCCCTCCTGTCAGGAGGCATCAGGCGCTTCTGTAACACTTACACCTCTAATTTAGCATTAGGCCTCCTGTCAGGAGGCATCAGGCGCTTCTGTAACACTTACACCTCTAATTTAGCATTAGGCCTCCTGACAGGAGGCATCAGGCTCCTGTCAGGAGGCATCACACTGCAACCTCTAATTTTAGCATTAGGCCCTCCTGTCAGGAGGCATCAGGCGCTTCTGTAACACTTACACCTCTAATTTAGCATTAGGCCTCCTGTCAGGAGGCATCAGGCGCTTCTGTAACACTTACACCTCTAATTTAGCATTAGGCCTCCTGTCAGGAGGCATCAGGCGCTTCTGTAACACTTACACCTCTAATTTAGCATTAGGCCCTCCTGTCAGGAGGCATCAGGCGCTTCTGTAACACTTACACCTCTAATTTAGCATTAGGCCTCCTGTCCTGAGGCATCAGGCGGTAACACTTACACCTCTAATTTAGCATTAGGCCCTCCTGTCAGGAGGGAGCATCAGGCACTGTAACACTTACACCTCTAATTTAGCATTAGGCATGTCAGGAGGCATCAGGCGCCACTTACACCTCTAATTTAGCATGAGGCCCTCCTGTCAGGAGGCATCATCAACACTTACACCTCTAATTTAGCATTAGGCCTGTGTCAGGAGGCATCAGGCGCTTAACACTTACACCTCTAATTTAGCATGAGGCCCTCCTGTCATCAGGCGCTTCTGTAACACTTACACCTCCTAATTTATTAGGCCTCCTGTCAGGAGGCATCAGGCGCTTCTGTAACACTTACACTCTAATTTAGCATTAGGCCTCCTGTCAGGAGGCATCAGGCAGTAACACTTACACCTCTAATTTAGCATTAGGCCTCCTGTCAGGAGGCATCAGGCGCTTGCAACACTAATTTACACCTCTAATTTAGCATTAGGCCTCTAATTTAGCTGTCAGGAGGCATCAGGCGCTTCTGTAACACTTACACCTCTAATTTAGCATGAGGCCTCCTGTCAGGAGGCATCAGGCGCTTCTGTAACACTTACACCTCTAATTTAGCATTAGGCCCTCCTGTCAGGAGGCATCAGGCACTTCTGTAACACTTACACCTCTAATTTAGCATTAGGCCCTCCTGTCAGGAGGCATCAGGCGCTTCTGTAACACTTACACCTCTAATTTAGCATGAGGCCCTCCTGTCAGGAGGCATCAGGCGCTTCTGTAACACACCTCTAATTTAGCATTAGGCCCTCCTGTCAGGAGGCCTCCTGTCAGGAGGCATCAGGCGCTTCTGTAACACTTACACCTCTAATTTAGCATTAGGCCTCCTGTCAGGAGGCATCAGGCGCCTGTAACACTTACACCTCTAATTTAGCATTAGGCCTCCTGTCAGGAGGCATCAGGCGCTCCTGTCACCTCTAATTTAGCATTAGGCCCTCCTGTCAGGAGGCATCAGGCGCTTCTGTAACACTTACACCTCTAATTTAGCATTAGGCCTCCTGTCAGGAGGCATCAGGCGCTTCTGTAACACTTACACCTCTAATTTAGCATTAGGCCTCCTGTCAGGAGGCATCAGGCGCTTCTGTAACACTTACACCTCTAATTTAGCATTAGGCCCTCCTGTCAGGAGGCATCAGGCGCTTCTGTAACACTTACACCTCTAATTTAGCATTAGGCCCTCCTGTCAGGAGGCATCAGGCGCTTCTGTAACACTTACACCTCTAATTTAGCATTAGGCCCTCCTGACAGGAGGCATCAGGCCTCCTGTTTAGCATGAGGCCCTCCTGTCAGGAGGCATCAGGCGCTTCTGTAACACTTACACCTCTAATTTAGCATTAGGCCTCCTGTCAGGAGGCATCAGGCGCTTCTGTAACACTTACACCTCTAATTTAGCATTAGGCCTCCTGACAGGAGGCATCAGCATTCTGTAACACTACCTCTAATTTACCCTCCTGTCAATTCATGAGGCATCCTGTCCTGTCAGGAGGCATCAGGCGCTTCTGTAACACTTACACCTCTTTAATTTCCAGGAGGCATCAGGCGGCCTCCTGTCTAATTTAGCAGGAGGCATCAGGCGCCTCTGTAACACTTACACCTCTAATTTAGCATGAGGCCCCCTGTCAGGGCAGGCATCAGGCCTCTAATTTAGCATGAGGCCCCTCCTGTCAGGGCATCAGGCTACACCTCTAATTTAGCATTTAGCATGAGGCCTCCTGTCAGGAGGCATCAGGCGCTTCTGTAACACTTACACCTCTAATTTAGCATGAGGCCTCCTGTCAGGAGGCATCAGGCGCTTCTGTAACACTTACACCTCTAATTTAGCATTAGGCCCTCCTGTCAGGAGGCATCAGGCGCTTGTAACACTTACACCTCTAATTTAGCATTAGGCCCTCCTGTCAGGAGGCATCAGGCGCTTCTGTAACACTTACACCTCTAATTTAGCATTAGGCCTCCTGTCAGGAGGCATCAGGCGCCTGTAACACTAACACTCTAATTTAGCATCCCTCCTGTCAGGAGGCATCAGGCGCTTAGCAACACTTACACCTCTAATTTAGCATTAGGCCTCCTGTCAGGAGGCATCAGGCGCTTGTAACACTTACACCTCTAATTTAGCATGAGGCCTCCTGTCAGGAGGCATCTCTGTAACAATTTTTAGCATTAGGCCTCCTGTCAGGAGGCATCAGGCGCTTCTGTAACACTTACACCTCTAATTTAGCATTAGGCCCTCCTGTCAGGAGGCATCAGGCGCTTCTGTAACACTTACACCTCTAATTTAGCATGAGGCCCTCCTGTCAGGAGGCATCAGGCGCTTCTGTAACACTTACACCTCTAATTTAGCATTAGGCCTCCTGTCAGGAGGCATCAGGCGCTTCTGTAACACTTACACCTCTAATTTAGCATTAGGCCTCCTGTCAGGAGGCATCAGGCGGCATCAGGCCTCTAATTTAGCATGAGGCCTCCTGTCAGGAGGCATCAGGCGCTCTGCAACACTCTAACCTCTAATTTAGCATTAGGCCCTCCTGTCAGGAGGCATCAGGCGCTTCTGCAACACTTACACCTCTCTAATTTAGCATTAGGCCTCCTGTCAGGAGGCATCAGGCGCTCTGTAACACTTACACCTCTAATTTAGCATTAGGCCTCCTGTCAGGAGGCATCAGGCGCTTCTGTAACACTTACACCTCTAATTTAGCATTAGGCCTCCTGTCAGGAGGCATCAGGCGCTTCTGTAACACTTACACCTCTAATTTAGCATTAGGCCTCCTGTCAGGAGGCATCAGGCGTCGCTGTACGCCGTACACCTCTAATTTAGCATTAGGCCTCCTGTCCAGGAGGCATCAGGCGCTTCTGTAACACTTACACCTCTAATTTAGCATTAGGCCCTCCTGTCAGGAGGCATCAGGCGCTTCTGTAACACTTACACCTCTAATTTAGCATTAGGCCCTCCTGTCAGGAGGCATCAGGCGCTTCTGTAACACTTACACCTCTAATTTAGCATTAGGCCCTCCTGTCAGGAGGCATCAGGCGCTTCTGTAACACTTACACCTCTAATTTAGCATTAGGCCTCCTGACAGGAGGCATCTAATTTAGCATTTAGGGCCCTCCTGTCAGGAGGCATCAGGCGCTTCTGTAACACTTACACCTCTAATTTATTTAGGCCTCCTGTCCAGGAGGCCTCCTGTCAGGAGGCATCCTGACAGGAGGCATCAGGCGCTTCTGTAACACTTACACCTCTAATTTAGCATTAGGCCTCCTGTCAGGAGGCATCAGGCGCTTCTGTAACACTTACACCTCTAATTTAGCATTAGGCCTCCTGTCAGGAGGCATCAGGCGCTTGTAACACTTACACCTCTAATTTAGCATTAGGCCTCCTGTCAGGAGGCATCAGGCGCTTCTGTAACACTTACACCTCTAATTTAGCATTAGGCCTCCTGTCAGGAGGCATCAGGCGCTTCTGTAACACTTACACCTCTAATTTAGCATTAGCCCTCCTGTCAGGAGGCATCAGGCGCTTCTGTAACACTTACACCTCTAATTTAGCATTAGGCCTCCTGTCAGGAGGCATCAGGCCCTCCTGTCACATCAGGCGCTTCTGTAACACTTACACCTCTAATTTAGCATTAGGCCTCCTGTCAGGAGGCATCAGGCGCTTCTGTAACACTTACACCTCTAATTTAGCATGAGGCCTCCTGTCAGGAGGCATCAGGCGCTTCTGTAACACTTACACCTCTAATTTAGCATGAGGCCCTCCTGTCAGGAGGCATCAGGCGCTTCTGTAACACTTACACCTCTAATTTAGCATTAGGCCCTCCTGTCAGGAGGCAGGCATCAGGCATTAGGCCTCCTGTCAGGAGGCATCAGGCGCTTCTGTAACACTTACACCTCTAATTTAGCATTAGGCCCTCCTGTCAGGAGGCATCAGGCGCTTCTGTAACACTTACACCTCTAATTTAGCATTAGGCCTCCTGTCAGGAGGCATCAGGCCTCTTCTGTAACACCTCACCTAATTTAGCATTAGGCCTCCTGTCAGGAGGCATCAGGCGCTTCTGTAACACTTACACCTCTAATTTAGCATTAGGCCCTCCTGTCAGGAGGCATCAGGCGCTTCTGTAACACTTACACCTCTAATTTAGCATGAGGCCTCCTGTCAGGAGGCATCAGGCGCTCTGTAACACTTACACCTCTAATTTAGCATGAGGCCCTCCTGTCAGGAGGCATCAGGCCTCCTGTCAGGAGGCAACACTCCTTCTGTACACCTCTAATTTAGCATTAGGCCCTCCTGTCAGGAGGCATCAGGCGCTTCTGTAACACTTACACCTCTAATTTAGCATGAGGCCTCCTGTCAGGAGGCATCAGGCGCTTCTGTAACACTTACACCTCTAATTTAGCATTAGGCCTCCTGTCAGGAGGCATCAGGCGCTTCTGTAACACTTACACCTCTAATTTAGCATGAGGCCCTCCTGTCAGGAGGCATCAGGCGCTTCTGTAACACTTACACCTCTAATTTAGCATTAGGCCCTCCTGTCAGGAGGCATCAGGCGCTTCTGTAACACTTACACCTCTAATTTAGCATGAGGCCCTCCTGTCAGGAGGCATCAGGCGCTTCTGTAACACTTACACCTCTAATTTAGCATTAGGCCCTCCTGTCAGGAGGCATCAGGCGCTTCTGTAACACTTACACCTCTAATTTAGCATGAGGCCTCCTGTCAGGAGGCATCAGGCGCTTCTGTAACACTTACACCTCTAATTTAGCATTAGGCCCTCCTGTCAGGAGGCATCAGGCGCTTCTGTAACACTTACACCTCTAATTTAGCATTAGGCCTCCTGTCAGGAGGCATCAGGCGCTTCTGTAACACTTACACCTCTAATTTAGCATTAGGCCTCCTGTCAGGAGGCATCAGGCGCTTCTGTAACACTTACACCTCTAATTTAGCATGAGGCCTCCTGTCAGGAGGCATCAGGCGCTTCTGTAACACTTACACCTCTAATTTAGCATTAGGCCTCCTGTCAGGAGGCATCAGGCGCTTCTGTAACACTTACACCTCTAATTTAGCATTAGGCCTCCTGTCAGGAGGCATCAGGCGCTTCTGTAACACTTACACCTCTAATTTAGCATTAGGCCTCCTGTCAGGAGGCATCAGGCGCTTCTGTAACACTTACACCTCTAATTTAGCATTCCTGTCAGCCCTCCTGTCAGGAGGCATCAGGCATCAGGCGCTTCTGTAACACTTACACCTCTAATTTAGCATTAGGCCCTCCTGTCAGGAGGCATCAGGCGCTTTCTGTAACACTTACACCTCTAATTTAGCATAGGGCCTCCTGTCAGGAGGCATCAGGCGCTTCTGTAACACTTACACCTCTAATTTAGCATTAGGCCCTCCTGTCAGGAGGCATCAGGCGCTTCTGTAACACTTACACCTCTAATTTAGCATTAGGCCCTCCTGTCAGGAGGCATCAGGCGCTTCTGTAACACTTACACCTCTAATTTAGCATTAGGCCCTCCTGTCAGGAGGCATCAGGCGCTCTGTAACACTTACACCTCTAATTTAGCATTAGGCCTCCTGTCAGGAGGCATCAGGCGCTTGTAACTGTAACACTTACACCTCTAATTTAGCATTAGGCCTCCTGTCATCAGGAGGAGGCATCAGGCGCCCTCTGTAACACTGACACCTCTAATTTAGCATTAGGCCCTCCTGTCAGGAGGCATCAGGCGCTTCTGTAACTGCCTTACACCTCTAATTTAGCATTAGGCCCTCCTGTCAGGAGGCATCAGGCCTTTTACACCTGTAATTTAGCATTAGGCCTCCTGTCAGGAGGCATCAGGCTAATTTACCTCAATTTAGCATTAGGCCCTCCTGTCAGGAGGCATCAGGCGCTTTTGTAACACTTACACCTCTAATTTAGCATTAGGCCCTCCTGTCAGGAGGCATCAGGCGCTTCTGTAACACTTACACCTCTAATTTAGCATTAGGCCCTCCTGTCAGGAGGCATCAGGCGCTTCTGTCAACACACTTACACCTCTAATTTAGCATGAGGCCCTCCTGTCATCAGGAGGCATCAGGCGCTGTCCCAACACCTGTAATTTAGCATTAGGCCTCCTGTCTATCAGGCGCTTTACACCTCTATTAGGCCTCCTGTCAGGAGGCATCAGGCGCTCTGTAACACTTACACCTCTAATTTAGCATGAGGCCTCCTGTCAGGAGGCATCAGGCGCCAGCTGTAACACTTACACCTCTAATTTAGCATTAGGCCTCCTGTCCATCAGGCGCTGTCACTTACACCTCTAATTTAGCATTAGGCCCTCCTGTCAGGAGGCATCAGGCGCTTCTGTAACACTTACACCTCTAATTTAGCATGAGGCCCTCCTGTCAGGAGGCATCAGGCGCTTCTGTAACATCTCTAATTTAGCAATTTAGGCCCTCCTGTCAGGAGGCATCAGTCGCTTCTGTTACACTTTACACCTCTAATTTAGCATTAGGCCCTCCTGTCAGGAGGCATCAGGCGCTTCTGTAACACTTACACCTCTAATTTAGCATTAGGCCTCCTGTCAGGAGGCATCAGGCGCTTCTGTAACACTTACACCTCTAATTTAGCATTAGGCCTCCTGTCAGGAGGCATCAGGCGCTTCTATAACACTTACACCTCTAATTTAGCATTAGGCCTCCTGTCAGGAGGCATCAGGCACTTCTGTAACACTTACACCTCATAAACATACGTCATTAGTATCTCGGCTGTAAAATTAAGGTAGTGTGTTTTCAATGCTGGTCAGTATATCATCTTTTTGATCTTTTTTGTATGGACTTAAGTTATCATAATCTAAAGCCAAAAAGGTGAAAAAGCAAAAATTTTTAACATTGTATAAATTTAATTTATGGTGCTACAGATAGCGGCTTGACCACTACAGTCCATCTGCGTCCGTGAGGCAAGTGGGTGACCAGCTTTTGACCGCAATGAAAAATTTGGCGTTGAGACGATATTGCCATTAGATATGGATTGAAGTGGGATATTTCCTTAGATAAAAACACGTTGTGGATTTTTGAGATGAATGCACCCATCTTTTTTCAGTGGTTTTTTTTTTTCATTTTTTTTTTTATTTTGGAATTTGGACTTCCGGCTTCTACGCTCTTGTAGGAAAATGTTTGGATCACGAGAGCCTCAAAGAATCCTCCACAGCCACCACTGACATCCAATTCCAAAAAGTATAATACTAATGATGTTAGCAAAACCCAAACTTTGTCAGCTGCTGTGCATAAATAGCAGGTTTAAGCAGAAATACTAGGTCTGCTTGACTTATTGATCCTTTACCTGACTGTTGTGCTGTCTAGAATCTATGGCCTCTATCATGGCTCCAAAATGTCTGCAGCTGAATCGTTTTGTGTATCCATGGCGCTGTCTGTGGTGAAGCAGCAGACAGATTTGTAATTATCACTTTTTTCTCTCAGTCCCGTCCTTCTGTCGTCTTGGATTTATGTTCTCTAAACCAGTGTTTCCCAAACTTTTTTCTCTCACGGCACACTGTTTACTGTGAAAAAATCTCACGGCACACCGCTATGATATTATACAGTTCCGCTCGCGCTGCCTACCCCAACCACTCGAGCTTTCCAACCAGGTTTCAAGCTTTCATGCAATCATAAAATACATGACTCTACGCAGTCTTTCCAGTTCAGCCCCCACTTCTCCAGATACTCAGATGTCACTCGAAACACTTCCTCACCTGTAGTTTTCTTCAGCAAAATTCGATAAAGAAAAGTAATTTTCTGTAATTGTCTCCTCATCGACATATCTGACATTGGCCAGTAATTGTGCATGTCCACTGACATCGGTTGTTTCATCCACCTGCAGCGCACATTTCCCACTCCCTTTTATTTTCTCCATTACAATGTCCTCTATATCTGCCGACATTTCTCCTATTCGTCTGCCAAGTGTATTGTTTGAGAGGAACCTTTGATATTTCATTGGCAGCATTTTGACCCAACATGGTCCCGTTGATAGCTTTGCATGCTGGCAGGATAAGAGATTTGTGTGAGACGTCTTAGATTTTGCTACTAGTTCTGCTAGCTTCTAATCTTTTCTGACACTGTGGATAGCTAGCTTCTTCTGGCTTCTCATGGTTTTTTTTTTTTTTTTTTGCACTGTTTGGTTGAAAGGTGTCTTTTTTAATTTTTTGGCATCATGAAACTAGTCTTGTTTGTTCTTCTGGCTTCTCAACCAGATAAAATATTCACGACATCCTTTTTTTTTTTTTACAGAGAAAAATGGGTTTTGGTTGAAAGGTGTCTTTTAATTTATTTGGCACCATCCCACCAACCAAGAATACGATGCAAACAACGCTGTTTAGAGGTCTTCCACAAACGCTCACAAATGACATCCCCTTTCTTGAGATGAAGTTTTGAAAATTTTTATGATGTTCTTTTAAATAACCGACATCCTTGTGGGCGTTACCATTAACGCTGTCCACCCCAGACCCCTTTTTAGCACAAGGTTAAAAATGAGTTCAAATGCGGGACATTCTGGGCGCAATTTTTCAGCGTGTTTCAACTGCACACTCATTTTAGAGATACTTTGAAAAAAAAAAAAAAGATTCATTTTACACCTAAAACTGTCGTTATGCCTCACGATTAATTCCTGTTATCTCTCCGACTGTTTAACTAGCTCTTAGAGATCGCTCTGAAACAGCTGACATGAACACTCATCATTTAATACAAGCTATGCTTCTTACGGCGGTACTGAGAGGATTCGAACCTATGAACTGACAATCACTGAACCATATTCACTACCGACTGCGCCACAAAGTTTGGTTTCATGCGTTGAGGAGTTAAGATGTGTTTCCCAACAACTACGTTCCACGGGTCATTAAACCAAGTCATAACAACTTGTATTCATAATAAGAAAATGATTTACTGGACTTATAGTATAATGTTGGAAAAATAAAAACAATTAAGAAATATATTAACATGCAATTTTGTGTTATCATAGTCGGCTGTTTTTGTTTGTTTGTTGAAAGTGGCGACTCGCCCCGCAGCGGGGTTAATTGGGGAAAGAGATTGGCTATCTGCAGTGCGGACAAGAGAAGCAGTTCTGCTATTGGCACCGCGGTGGGGCGGATAAGAGAAGCACTTCCGCTATTTTCCCCACAACTGGGCCAGTAAGAGATTTCATTTTATAATCCGCCCCAGTCTTTGAACTTTCGCACCGAAGAGCTGCGGGATGAATTGCCTCTTCCTTGTTTGTTTGTTAGTAATAAACCTTAAAAACCCCGAGAAACTCGATTGGCTGTAATACCTTGTGCCGCATGTAATTACTGTTATGCGCTTTTCACGTGAGTATCCTCTGTGCCATGCTTTTCACGTGCAATATGGTCCTTGGTCCCACCCCACAGGGTATATAGGCTAAGATTGTGAATCAATCTTGACCGAGGCAGTAAACGAGACGTCTGCCCGACGTGCAGATCATGTTGGCAATTTGTAAGAGTCAGATTCAACAGTCTTTATCGCTGTTTAACTTCATGAACACTCCTATAGTCCCGTCCGTACATAATAAAGAACCCACCGCTTCCTGTAGCTCAACATATGTACTCTTGAAAGTAAAAAACACTCTACAGTGTTAACTCAGATTGCACCAAAGATATGTGGTTCTGTATTTGGACGTCAAAATGAGGTATTTTTTGGATGTCTATTGACGTGAAAGACAGGTGCAGGAAATAGATCCTTTTCACAGTTGTCATTTTACATGTCAAAGCTGTGCAAGCACCAATGTAATTAGGTTAATAAAAGTGATTATGATTCCACTGCATATAGGTGTGCTACATTCCAAGACAGCAGCCACAACATAAGGGCCATATGACTCTGAAACACCTGGGTGGAATGAGACCATAATTATTACACCTGTGCTTGATGCATGACATGTCAAAGTGGCCTCGGTGAAACAGGTCTGACACGAGCAAACAATTAATAGGCAAGAACAGGAGAGCGCGCATGGAGTGACTCTTATAAATAGCCGACATGATCTGCACGTCAGGCGGAAGTCTCATGTTTGCTGGGTTAATAATAATAATCATCATCATCATCATCATCATCATCATCATCATCATCATCACCAACAACCTCATATGCTCTCGCTCCAGTTCTTGCCGATTAATTGTTTAATTACTTGTCGGACCTTTTTCACAAGGGCCATTTTGTCATGTCAAAGCAGCAAGCACAGGTGAGGGAAAAAAAAAATTATGGTCTCATTCCATTTCGGTGTTTCAGGACCATACTGCCCTTGCGCTGTGGTTCCTGTCTCACTAGAATAGTTGTGGCACGCCAATATGGAATCGAACCATGATCAATCTTATTAGCCAATCACACATTTGCTTGCCCTGCTATGTCTTGTAAAATGGCATCTGTGAAAACGACCTAAATCCTGCACCTGTCTTGCACGTCAATAGACGTCCAAAAAATACCATATATTGACGTATGAGTGTAGAACCACATATCAGTTGTGTCATCTGAGTTAACACTGCAGTGTGTTATATTTTGAAGAGAATATACGTTGAGCTACAGGAAGTGGTGGGTTCTGTATTGTGGAGACAGGCCTATGGGGATGTTCATGCTCTTAAACAGCGATACAAACTGTTGAATGCGATCTTAAAAATTGCCGACGTGATCTGCACGTCAGGCAGACGATCTTCTGAGGTTCAGTCTAAGGTTCAATCTTGAACCTTATTTGTGCGTCGTACTGACATACAGATATGGTCCTGGACCGACCGACGCGATGTAGCCATGATCTGCACGTCGGACGGACATCTCATGTTTGCTGGAATAGCTTCGTTCGCCAGCTTTTCGCCGCAAGCAAGACGCAGTGGTATTGGGGTAGCGGGATCTCCGGTGAATGTAAACCCATAAGTTAGATATTCCTCACTGTAAAGTCTGCTCACCACTTTGATTTTCTTTTTCTGGCCAGCGCAGCAAGAGTGAGGTGGTTCAGGGTCTTAGTCGGACGGCCTTTTCGAGGTTTTGGTCAGGAATTTATCCATTTTCGTAGTTTCGTTTCAACTAGCCAACACTGCTGTTTTAGCTGAGTTTTACCGGGTAATGTTTAATTTTTCGCATTAGACGATGTGTGATTGGCCAATCACGAGAAGGAATTGTACAGTAGAATACATGATGCGGAAATATCGAGGAGGAATTTTAAATAGGCATTTTAATAAACTGAATTGAATGAATTGATAATGACATGAATTGTTATTTTTATATCCTGTTAGTTCAGCGGTTCATATTATTAGGCTATCGGGAAAAAAAAACAGTAAGCGGGTTTTCTCGCGGCACACCTAGGAAGCTCTAACGGCACACCGTTTGGGAAACACTGCTCTGAACTATAGGCATGAGTCATTCATGAGTAAGTTCATTAGTTGTGAGTGAATGAACTGAATCACATTCCCCCTGTTAAAAATGAACAAATCACCTATTGCGCATGTACCATAAAAAATGCGTTAACCTTACTTCTTTCCTTAATTCTATAATTCATACCATTTAGATGTATTTTGATTCAAAGATGCTCTTTTTCCATCGGTGTAGATGCCAACAAGTGCGTCCGTCGGTGAGCATAGTCATGTGCAGCACGGTGAGGATGACGAAGAGGAGGAGGAAAAACAAGGAGAGGAGGAAGAGGACCTTTACCTGCGCGCGTGTGCGTGTGTATGTGTGTTGTAACAGGAAATATACGTCAGCACGCCAGCGTGGGAGGTGGGGTCTGATTGCAGCTAGAGCGGGGAATGCTAGTTACAAGGGCAGACAGAATCTGGGCCTTACTGTGGAGTCCCAATAAAATATTCACCGTGTTACCGCATCTCTTACGTCTCCATAATTTATATGTATCCCCGACTCCGTTATGGGAGACATCTCCTTTAGCTGACAACCCTCGTTGCCTGGAAGAACCGATCACCAGCACAACGAGGCACGTCACAGGGGCGCCCGAACTTTCTGGTCCCTATACCCAGCAACAAGCAGCCGAAGGCAGGCGAGCAGCTACTGGCCATAACGTAGAGATGGCAATTTCGACACGCAGATTCGAACTGATTCGAACACGTTCGAAACTTCCTGTTTTGACACGGGTTTACGACTCTGATTCAAAACTTTTGTCACGTGACTATTGACGTTTTTCCTGCTCCACCCGGCAATGATCATGTGTTTTGTTTCACTTCAAAACATTTTAAAAGCTGCAGTAAAAGTTTTTGCCACTAGGCTGTGCACTGCTGAAAATAAATCTGGTTTCGAAACAATTCGGAACATTTCGAAACAGTGGTCGTTTTAGAGGTTTCAAAACTGTTTCAAAGGTTCGAAATTGCCATCTCTACCATAACGCAACAGTGTGGAGAAGTGAGCCTACCGTCATTCCTATTCGTGAAAGCATAAAGTTTTTTTTTTTTCTTTTACTGCGGGTAAGGCCACGGTTTGCATCACGTTCAAGATAATAGCCTATGGTGCTTCCTGGACGTTTTGGGGTTTACTGACTAATTTCCAGCCGTGCGGTGCGAATTGCATCCTTTGCAGACTGAACTTATCCGTGAAGGAAACAATTTCTTCCTTGTTTTTGCCGAACTTTGCATCTTTAACCGAAGAGACTGGATGGACGTTATTCCCTGTTTTGCTTTGTTATGTTTTACGCGCGTGAAGACTCAGTGGTAAGGGTAAATGCAGAATTCTTTCTTTTTCTTCGGTGAACTCCAGATGGGTGCTAAACCAATGCGTCGTGCGCACCGCCACCTACTGGACGTAATATTGAATTGTAGTTGAACTGTGCTCTTTTTTCCTTGCGGTTTCTCTCATTTTTAGGTTTAAGTGACACACAAGTGAATATTTCGATGTGATTGATTGCCCAGTTGATTGCGGGACTGGAAAAAAACATAAATAAGGGCATCAAAAGGATTTTTTTTTTCTCTGCTCCTGTTAGGCAATCATATGTGTTTATGCTACACGTATAGATATTACTGTCAATGTTCTGTCTTCCACATTCTCAGGGTGGCGTTAATGTGAATATGCAGACAGTGGTACTTTGAGGTGGGCTTTCTAATAATTCTGTTCTGTTCTTTGACTCTGACTATGGATGACACACCGAAAGCTGGCGGCTCCAGAATATGCGCTGTGACCACAAAAATTTGTGTGGTAGAAGTACTTGCCTCCAAAAATAACTGAGAGCAAAACCATCTTTCTCAATGGGTTTGTTGGAATTTGGCACCAGATTACGTAATTGCTTTTCTTTTTTTGGTCAGTATATATATCCTGTGTGTGTGTGTGTGTGTGTGTGTGTGTGTGTGTGTGTGTGTGTGTGTGTGTGTGTGTGTGTGTGTATGGGCCAGGCTCACAAAATGTGTGCCACCCCCCCTAAATGTGTCCACAGGCTAGCAAATCTTATATTTTGCTTAGATCATTCCAGAACCACCATGAATGGATAGAGCTCACCAAGAGCAGCTTGGAACACCCCACTTTTGTTGGTCTGCGATAAATATTTCCCTGGGTTTTTTGCCCTTAAAGTTGGAAAAGTGGCCAAAAATGGCACCTTTTTGATGTCCATGTAAAAAGTGAAATAGTTCACTTTTTGTTTTTTTATATTTAAGTGTGTTCTATTTTTTTTTTTTTTTTTTTTTCCTGTGCATAATAGACATGTGTAGGCTATGTCTGACAGTCGGCATACATCCCTATCGTCGTTTTGTGTATTGCGGTGACATTTAATAAATTGTCCACAAGGTACTGGGGTCTGACTTAGATTTTATATTTAGCACTCTAGAAAAATAAAAAAAGGTCCCTACACCTAATAATCCTTCAGGATGAAGCAAATATATGGTGCATTAGGGCAAAAAAAAAAAAAACTCCAACCTACAGGGATAGAGTGGGATTTTTGTGTCCCCAAAAAAATGACCTTTTTAAGAAAAGTTTCTGACTTAGATGTATTTTTAAAAAACTGTGAAAGATATAGCCAAATGCAATTCAGGTATTGTTGTTGGCCTAAATCAAAGTGGAAATCACTGTTTAGATCAATTATTTATTGGATAACGACATAGCTACAGCGCGCGAAGCATTGTGGTCGGTTTCTGACTTAGAGATCTAAGGCAGAAACCCTAAGTCAGAAACCCGGGCATCTCAGGCAGAAACTGGGCGTATTCGGCCAAATGTGGCCCCAGCCGTTACACAGGTGGTCAGGGACATGATATTCCATGTTGGTTTGACATGTTAACATGCATTTTAGCCGATTTGATTGTAAATACAACCCCAATTCCAAAATAGTTGGGACAAAGTGTAAATTTTGAATAAAATCAAAACGCAATGACTTTCAAGTCACACCAGCCAGTATTTTATTCACAATAGAACAGAGATAACGTAGCAAATATTGAAACGGATAAATTTTACAATTTTATCCACAAAATGAGCTCATTTTGTGCTTAAAAATGTAAAATGTCTCAATTTCAACTTTTAAGATGTTATCTGTGTTCTATTGTAAATAACATATTGGCTCATGTGATCTGAAAGTCATTCCATTTTGATTTTATTCACAATTTACACTTCGTCCCAACTATTTCGGAATTGGGGTTGTATAACGCTGGCGTCGGTCGGAGGCCCGACATCGGACCGATCGGCCCACGCTCTCAGTCAGAAACAGGGATCTCAGGCAGAAACTGACGCGGGGCGTGGCGGCCGCTGTGGCCGCAATCGGTGGCTAATCAGTCATAAACTCGTTCAAATAACATGCATAGGTGGTCGGGGACACCAGACAACACCTACAACAAAATAACAATAACTAAAAGACAGAAACATGCAATCATCATAAAAAACTCCCGGGGCTCAGGCTAGGGGAACCAAGGACCCAAAAAAAAAAAAAATGACCTGTCAAGCAGCCTGTCCACCAGCCTACAAGTGGCATCTTCCATTGGTAAGTGATCAATTACCTTCTTGAGACTCTTATTCTATCTATTAGTTAAGTATTATGGCAATAGCAAGTCAGTTGGGTTGAGTTTGGTACACTTTGACGGGTTTCTGACTTAGTCGCGGTTTCTGACTTAGATTCGGTTTCTGACCGATATACCGATATTTTGAGCTAATAGACACCTGTTCTGGCTTGGTATTGCCTCGGCTACATACTTTTAAGCCATAAGGAGTGTTTCTAGGAGATTTTTGAGTTTTGATATAGGTTTGTATATAGGCATGGGCAACGCTCTGCATAAACTCTAATGGAATGCATAACAGCTGAACTGGGGCGGTAAACAAGCCTCAGAAAACTTATTAAAAAAATGATGTAAATACCATTTTCATACAAAAAGAACACCATGGTTTGATTAAAAGCAACCTTTTCAATAGGATACCCGCATTTCATACATGAACTCTGCGTATTACGGCCAATAACGCGATTTGAACAGAGCTATTATTCGCCCGTTGGATGAATGCGTGACCTCAATTTGCGCCGTGTTTACAAACTTTCAAGTGCAGGGCGTGGCAAAAATATCCATTTTGGAGGTAGATTTCAAACAGCCCGCGCTGACGTGATATCCCAGCTACGGCCCTGATTGAATTACAGCCATCTAATTTGAGAAATTACGAGTCTGTTCGTCCACTCTAGACGTCCAGGGGATGTGAAATAAGTTCGACAGAAGTTGTTGAAGTTCGTCGCGAGTTCGCCGTGACTTCCTCGCAACAATAGCAAGAAAGGTGAGTGTATTTTTACTGTCCCCTACATAGTTAGTTGACAGAATATCCTGTGACCCTATTTGTGAAGTTTCCGTAAAATATACCAAGGAATAAACCAGCGCTAGGCGTTCAAAGCCTACCAGTGTTCTGACAAATTTTGCTACCTATGCCACCTCGCGAACACCGGTCACAAGATTCATTCACTTATACCCTTCAGTTTGAGACTGCGAGGATGGAAATCTGAATAATCAATTAGGAAAAATTCTCGGCTCTCGGTAATTCTGTATATCGTTTAAACATTTTGTTAATCGGATTATGAAAGAAGACTGAAAATAAGCGCCCGCTTTTTGTTTGGGTGTAAAAGCGCGTATTTAAAAGAGAATACATTGTATATTGATTAAGCATTGAACTCTGCATAAGTCGAACTGTTTTAATATTTGTGGATGACATTGCTTCGGCTTCCTGGAAGCAAGTACGCGCAAATCTGCTGTCTAGCGAGCATTTCAGGTTCGATGTACTGAGTAATAACGCCGCGGAAACTTAAACTGGCCCGTCATTCTGCCGAATAGTCTTACTAAACGAGTTAATCGTCGGATTGCTAATCAAGCAAAGGGGAGGTTTCTGCCTCGCCAAACTAACCTCCGACTGCACGTCACTGTGTTTTACTATGAATTATTCACAGTAGCTCATTGAAACTATCATGGGAGGAGGGTATATGGACATATTAAAAACAGTGCCAAGTTTTTTTTTTTTTTAAATCACCACGGGTTATTGAAGGGGGAACGTTTCGTAGCAGTGGGAGGGCAAACAACTGCCGGCATCAGCGACTTTACTGCATTTTATATAGTAATGGGCGAGTAGCGTTAATGTTTGCCCTTCCACCGATAATTTTGACATTTTTGCAGGCCATTGATCCAAAAAAAAACTTCACAGGCAACCCATTCGTACCATTTTTTAATATCAATGCAAAACCTAATGTTGAACATAATTGGGTGAAATTCAATGCATTTTCCATTAAAAAGGGCCTAGGGGGCGCTGCTGTACTTCAGAAAAGGGGTAGATGACTTTATCATCAATTATTTCTGTTAGGGTACCCTAATGGATAATTTGGCCTGGTTTATTTCTGAATAGACTGTACTTTAGAAAATGCCCTCAGGCTTCACCCCCCAATTTTCACAATGGGTTTTGTTGAAAAATGCCGAAATCAGCCATTTTTGGGACCCTGTGGCTCAGAGACCCTTTCCTGTAAAGGCGTTGGACTTGTGGCAAAGTCTTCGTCTGTGTCTTCTGTACTTACCAGCAAAAAATCATCAGAAAATAATAAAAACTTTGTTCTCAGCAACTCAAGAAATGTTGTTATTTTATTTTTTTTATTGCCCATGCCTATTTTATAACATTTTTCAGGTATTTGCAAACCAGAATTTCTTTTTTTCAGCAGCGACGGGATCCCGAGGGGAAAAAAATCACTGTAGGGTTTCTAATTTCAGGTGATATACCTCTGGACATCACTTATATATAATTATAACACTGATTGGAGGCTTAAATAACTTTATTATCACTAGTTATAGGCCTCTGGATGGATTATAGGCAAACAGTAGGTTTTCGTGTTTCTGACTTAGATGAGCAAGGGGATAGGGAAATGCGTATAACTCACCAAATATTCCACCAATGACCATGATATTTGGTATTCAGAGAGTAGACATATACCTTTATCACATACAATTACCACTGAGAGCATAGGGTTGTCTGAATTAATTTTACACATTGTGTTAGAGAGCAGTTTGCACTTTCACAAGAGCAATTTTGCAGCCAACGCAAAAAGCGTACCCCGACCTCAGGGCCATGGCAGGGTTGACAATCCCAACAGCATATTACCTATATACCATTTTTCCATCAGCTATACTATCCTTCTACTCATATCAGGGCATTTTGAGAAGATATAGCTATATCTATGCGTGTATGAGGCTTTAGAAGATATGCATGTCTTGAAACTAAGGCAGAAACCCGGCCCAAAAAATGAGTTGAGGGACCCAACTTTGACCAGGTACCATGAAAAAATGAAAAACGTTGCCGTCACGCGGCTTTGGAATATGATCCCACAACACCTATAGATTAAAAAACCACTCACAGCTAAGCTCTATGGGTACTTTCATTAATTTTTGTACCCGGGGGGTTGGCGCACATTTCGTGAGCCTGCCCTATATATAAATATATATATATATATATATATATATATATATATATATATATATATATAGGGAGGCTTGGGAGAGTTGGGCCACTTTTTATATTTTAGCATATCAAGCTAATTCTATTCACGGCATATAACCATTAATTGCACTTACGATACACACATCCAATAATACACTTCCTGTATCAGCTGTTTCTGAATGCAAGCATATGTGCAGGAGGGGGAGACAAGTTTTAAAATAATATTTTTGGCCTAACTCTCCCTCCTAGAGCCTATCAAAATAAATTCTGATCCAACCCCTCCAGGAAAAGTTAACCTTTATCAGCAAAATATACGGCCCAACTCTCCCACCCACAAGTATCCCAACTCTCCCGATGTCCACCATATTTATTTCAGTGGCAATTTTAGCAAAGGAACATTACACAGATTTGGCCAATACCTTGATGGAGGAGTTATGTCACAGCTATCTTGTAGAATAACTAAGGACAGTATACTGTATAGAATTGAAGAGATATAAAAATGCTTACCATGAATTCTACTTTTTACTCTTTTGAGTCAAAAATGCACCTCTCTGCACAAACGTGGACAGACAGCGAAAACTTCTGCAGTCCCTCATGTCAATAAAAAGATAATGCCTAGTACTTCCATTAGATGGCACCACCTGCCCAATACAATTTCCAGGTTCCATGAAATTAAGGGTGGCCCAACTCTCCCTGTGGCCCAATGGGCTCTATGCACGCATCACTTCCGTGTTTGAGTTAAGGCCGCTCCTCAACTTCCGGTCCGCGAGATTGAAAGCAGAAGAATGGCAGTCATCGCTGTGCAAGGACATTTCCATGTTATTTTATATGCTTCTGTCTGAGTTGTACTAATTACTCACTCTGTGCTAAGAGTCAGTAATGCGCTGTGATGTTTTGCGTTGACTGCGTTTCGTAGCAAACAGATGTTCAGGCTCTTTCATCACACATTTGTATGAGCCAGAGGGACCGTCACAATACGTGACATTCGTCTGCGCTCGCTCCCCAACATAAGTTAGTCATCAGGGAGAACTGGACAGGCGCCCTCGCATCCCTGCTCTGCTCTCTTTTGGAGTAGGTACAATGCGTAACTTTCGTCCCGCTCTATCACAGCAGCAGGTGCATAATGCCAGTGGAAAGACTGTGGATCTAATCTATTCATTACAACATTAGGTTATCTCAGTTGGATAATAGACCGTCTCTTGAACGCAAGAACTCCGGTTTGCGTCCAAGCTGAAAACACTGCATCATATTCTTTCGCTAAATGGGTTTAGCTAGCGCAGTCATTTTGAGAATTTATTTGATTCCTGCACTCCTGGTGTAAGTCGAGTGTGTGTGTGAATGCTACACTGGTGTCACAGTGGGGCATTGACTCCAGGAAACAGAGCGTTGCTCACGTATTGTAACCCCAGATTCATAGCTCCATCATCTTCAGCTTAAGGAAAAGCTGTTTGTTTGGGAGCCCAACGCAGATTGAGCGAATGTGATATCCAGAGGATCAGGTCTGTCGTCTAGAAATGTCGGCTGCAGACTCTGGTGTGATTCGTATTGGTGAAAATGTAATGTGGTTTCTTAACCATCCGCCTGTCTTTGGGAAACGTGAGGAAACTAAGGAAATAATTAAACTTAGCCGAAGCTGTACATTTCGGCACACAGCAGTCGTGTCCTGAAGTGCTGCCCTCGCGTCTTTGAAAAGACTGTTTCGCTCGTTTTGAGGTCATGACATAAACATTGATACACAAATCGGAATAAAACACACAAAGAGACTAAATAAAATGTTTTGAAAATTAATTTGTGTAGGCCGTTTTAGGCGTCAGTGACTAGCATTCCTACACTCACACAGGATTCAACGCTTGGCAGAAGTTACCAAGCGGCCTGATACTTGACCGGAGAATACATCATGAGCTGCCGTGCATAGAGCCTATTCTCCCCAGCCTCCCTATATATATATATATATATATATAATTTTTTTTTTTTTTTTTTTTTATTCAAGCATATACAACCCCAATTCCGAAATATTTGGGACAAAGTGTAAATTGTGAATTAAATCAAAACACAATGACTTTCAAATCACACCAGCCAGTATTTTATTGACAATAGAACAGAGATAACATAGCAAATATTGAAACTGAGAAATTTTACAATTTTATCCACAAAATGAGCTCATTTCTAATTTGATGGCTGCTACAGGTCTCAAAAAAAGTTGGGACAGGGGCCTGTTTACCATGGTGTAGCATCTCCTCTTCTTTTTAACACATAGTGGAGGCATCTGGGCATTGAGGAGACAAGTTTTTTGAGTTTAACCATTGGAATTTGATCCCACTCATGTTTAATACAGGCTTCCAGCTGCTGGAGAGTTTTTGGTCTCCGTTGACGGACTTTTCGTTTAATTATGCGCCAAATGTTCTCAATCGGGGAAAGATCAGGACTGCAGGCAGGCTAGTTCAGCAGTTCAGCACACCATGGTTACTGCAGTTGTGGTTCTGCATTACCTGCTGAAATACCAAGCCTGTTGTTAGATGTCGTCTGGCTGGCAGTATGTGGTTCTGCATTGTCCTGCTGAAATACACAAGGCCTTCCCTGGAATAGATGTCATCTGGAGGGGAACATATGTTGCTCTAAAACCTTTATGTACCTTTCAGCATTCATGGTGCTTTTTAAAACATGCAAGTGTCCCACACCATATACACTAATGCATCCCCATCAGAGATGCTAGCTTCTGAACTGAACGCTGATAACAGGAGGGGTGGTCTTTCTCCTCTTTAGCCCAGAGGACACGACGCCCATGATTTTCAACAAGAATGTCAAATTTGGACTCGTCTGACCACAGGACACTTTGCCACTTTGCTACAGTCCATTTTAAATGAGCCTTGGCCCACAGAACACGGTGGCGCTTCTGGATCATGCTCAACAATGGCTTCCTTTTTGCATGATAGAGTTTTTTTTGTGTTTTAGGTGGCATCTGTGGATGGCACAGCGGACTGTATTTACAGACAGTGATTTCTTGAAGTATTCCTGGGCCCATTTAATAATGTCAATGACAGAATCATGCCGGTGAGTGATGCAGTGGCATCTGGGGGCCCGAAGATCATGGGCATCCAGTAAAGGTCTTCGGCCTTGTCCCTTACGCACAGAGATTTTTCCAGTTTCCCTGAATCTTTTGATGATGTTATGCTCTGTCGATGATGAGACCTTCAAAGCCTTTGCAATTTGACGTAGAGGAACATTGTTTTTAAAGTAATCCACAATTTTTTTACACAAGACTTCACAGGTTGGAGAGCCTCTGGCCATCTTTACTTCTGAGAGACTCAGTCTCTCTAAGACATCCCTTTTATAGCCAATTATGTTACACACCTGATGCCAGTTAACTTAATTACTTGCGAAATGTTCTTTCAGCTTATTCTCTTATATATTAATTGCTTTTTCAGACCTTTTTTGCCTGCGTCCCAACTTTACTGAGAACGGTTGCAGCCAGAAAATTTGAAATAAGCTCATTATGTGGATAAAAATGTAAAATGTCTCAGTTTCAACATTTGAAATGTTATCTGTGTTCTATTGTAAATAACATATTGGCTCATGTGACCTGAAAGTCATTTTGATTTTATTCACAATTTACACTTCGTCCCAATTATTTCAGAATTGGGGTTGTACTTTTTCAGCAAATCACTTAAGTTTCAGCAAATAACACTGTTCAATCGGCCTTCTCCAAGCACTCTGTCAACTCTGCTTCAGTAAATTTCTTCTTGGCAGCCATTTTGTCTTTGAGGCCTGAGGTCGCATGATGCGATCCCTCTAATATTATTGGTTAATTGCAGATCGACCTATTAAAAACTTGGTGAAGCGGCAAATTTGAAAATAGACCCTTCTAATATTGACCTTTGACATAAACAGAGTGCATATCTAAGCAGGGTTATAACCTAAAATAGACCTTGTTAACTTAAAAATCATTATGACAGAATATCTCAGATATTCACAAAAATGCAGATTGACCAAGTTAATTTTCAGCCGACGTTATGTCTGGAAACTTGTAACTTACTCACAGGTGTCTATTTGCTAAATCCAAAATCATTGTTGGCTACTACACTTGATATAGCAGGGCTCTCAAGTTTTACAAGTGTTTCATATCAATCTTGACTTATAGCTGTTAAAATCATTTCATTGGAAGTCATTTATTCATTTGAAGATCTTCATGGACTTTCACTGACGAAAATTATCAACAAAACCCAATAATTGAAAATTTCACCTGTATAAATTTTTGACAGACACACTTAATGTACGTGAACACTAAAAACAATAATTCATAATAAATTGTGTGTTTATATTTTATTTCCAAACCCTGTGATTTCATAAATTTAATTTATATGGCCATAACATTATGCCCACTGATTCAATTTTGGATGAACAGAAGTCTGATTTTCTGGTGGCTGAAGATGCCATGTAACAAATGTCACAAATTGATGACACTGGAAATGCAAAATTTGACAATGAATGTAAAGAGAAAGTAGAATAAAAGTTCCTTTGTGATAGTTATCTTGATACTACTGTTTATTAATACCATTAGTTTTTAAATAATGGGGTTAAGAAATTATTGATATGAATATTTTTTCATAATTTTGGTGGATTTGTAACACATTGGCAAATTTTGACTCCGATCTCTCAGCTTTGATTATGCTCTCCGCTCTAAGGATCAGCATGGAAACCTACAGGACAAAAGACCTCCTGGAACAGATGCCAGGCTTTAGTGAAGTCTATGTAGCGAAAGCAAAGAAAAATACTTGTAAACTGCAACCTCCTTATTGCCAAACATTTTGATGAAAGTCAAGCTGTCACAAATGTACCTAATATTATCTGCAGAAATACATTTACTGTAACTGAGTGCTCAATTTCTTTTCTTTGTGAGGATGAAAGAGAATTGTTTGAGTGCTTTGATGAACGTTGTGGTTTCATGTGTAAGACCTTACACCAGGTTACACAGTCTCACTTGTGCCCCAGCTGGCTGACTGCGTTGCGTCACTTGTTTGTCTGCGATACACTTCTTGGATTGCATCACTGACAAATAATATATTGTTAGAACAGGGATAGGGGGGTACTCATCTACCCCTCCTTTTAGCCCCTCCTCTGTTTTACTGCAGATCTGTGTGTCACATCACAAACTCGCTCTGCAAACCCAACCCCCTCTTGCACACCCACCCATCCTTAAATATAATCCTGTGGTGACAGGGTATTGTACAGTCACTCCAATGCTGTTGCTTCCTCGATGGATTTGTGACTGGCTGTCATTTGCACTGCTTACATACAACTCAGATTGATTTATTTTCTGAAGTGAAACGATATTGAATAAAAACATAACCCCCCTGGAAACGGGTGATCAGGATACAGACCTTGAGGAGTGTGTGTTGAGCAATTGCAGTTACTCAGGTAAGTTACTAATTCTTTCTTTCAATCTGATGAATCATTCTTTCATTTCTTAAAGAGACATTGTGTAGGAATTACTCCCATCCAGCATTAAAATTGTGTATTACATTCAAACGAATAGTGCAGTCGAGCGCCTCACTTTTTCAAACACGTATTGCAACTACGGTAGTCACCGTGTATCAATGTTCTCCGGAAATGTAGCTATGTCCACTGCAAAACCCATGCAACAGCTCCGCGCCGAACGGGCAAACAGGGCCGGCGCTAGACCTAAAAATTTGGGGGAAAATATCCATCCCTTTATTGACTACAATTAGTCCTGGCTAATTCTAGATGGTTTTCCTTTATTAACACGTTTTCCAATTCAAGAATAATCAAGTGGCAATTGAAGACACGGATTCTCTCCCCCATGCGATCTAACAGCGACAAAATAATCGGCTACATTCAGAACAGAAAAATAATTTAATTATAATTAGGTCTATGCACTGGCACTCCGCAACGGTAATTATTTTTTCCAGCGAGAGCGGCATTTCAGAACTCTTTTGTGAATGAAGGTAATTTCGGTGACAAGTACATACACCTGTTTTTGCAGCACGGTCACGCAACTTGCTGTAAAAAATAGACAGCTGTCCGATTGGTAAATGTATCCGGACGAAACCATGTACTTGTCACCAGAATTACCTTCATTCGCTGAAGAGTTCTGAAATGCTGCTCTCGCTGGGAAAAAAGTTACGTCGCTGAGTGCCAGTGCATAGACCTTATTATAATTAATTATTTTTCTAAACTGAATGTAGCCCATTTGTCGCTGTTAGATAGCATAGGGGGAGAAAAGCCGTGTCTTCACTTGCCACTTGATTATTCTTAAATTGGAAAACGTGTTAATGAGGGAAAACCATTAAGAACAAGCCAGGACTAATTGTTGTCAATAAATTGTTGTCAATGGATTTTTGCTTAGGCAATCGTCTAGGCGAGCGCCGGCCCTGCGGGCGAACATAGCACTCCGCTTAAATATGGTTTAGAAAAACAATTTATATACCTAATAGGGACATAAAATGTTGATGAAATAGTTTTATTTAACAGGGAAATAAATTGTGACAAGCGAAATTACTTTTAGTGTACGAATGCTCAAAGCTCATTAATTCCATCCTTTCTCTATACCTGGAACTGGAGCCCATCCCTGACTACTTGGGGTGCACACACCATTCATTAGAATTTAATTTTAATATTGCGAATGCATATGCTGCGCAGACTTTCGCAACCCGGTGCATCATCCGTAACATAGCTACTGCCGTTTATTACCGCGTTTATCAGCACTAGAAAATAAACTCTAAATTTTCTTGACTAAATTCACGCTTGACGTTCTTACTACCCGAATGTTTCTCTGGGTACTCAAACATCAAGGTAAGCCGAAAAAGTGCTGATTTCATTCAATATTAGTGGAGTTTCAATTCTGAATTATTTTCCTTCCCCTTATACAGGGTTAGCAAATTCCTAAGTCCGTACACGATCAGCTGCCCAGTTATAAAATATACATAAAGTCGATCTTAGTTACGTTCTCATCGATTTCTTCTTCTAGCCCTCGTGTTTTCTCTCTGCGAGATGGAGTTCAGCCAAGATTAGCGAATCTCCGCAGCATCACTCCCATACACTGATGCCCCTCACGAACAGTGTGTCATTCACATCTCATCCTATCCAGCGTTTCCAACCCACTCAACACTTCTAGCTAATAAAGGCTGAACAACAAATACTGTTTCTGTGCGGCGCTGTCATGCAAGTTCGGCGCATGCATAAAATAAGATACAAAATATGAAGTTTCTGTTAAAAGTCTGCTATTGTTTAAATAATTAAGAATGAGCGTACAATGGTAAATAAATGATTAGCTGTGAAGTTTTTTGGGCTGAATTTATACCATGCTGAAAGTGGACGTAGTCAGTGCTACTGAGCCAGCATATAATACATGAAGCAGCAAACACAGTACCGTGAATCGGTGTAAGATATTCAAAGTAATGGAAATAAACTACTTGGCTTAGGTGCATCTCGAACAATTTAATACGAAAAAGCAAAGCATGTGTTAGCTACATGCACGCTTATTGGATGTCACCTTCAATAGTTACCGAATACACGCCCATTATCCAACCTAAGTTAACCAACAACAGCCTTCGTTACCTTACGGTTTATTCTGTAACGTTACATAAAAGACAGGTGAAGCAGTCAAGTCACTACATAACAAAGCCATTCATCAAATTCAATAACTGAAAACATTGGTGTCGTTACACCTACTCACTTCACCAATTTGGTAATATCGTAAGCCTACAGCACGGTATCTCCTGACCAGTGCTACAAGCAAAGAACCGCAGCTGCTGCGCTGCTTAGGAGAACGCGCTTAGAGACAAGGTCCACTTGGTGTTCGCATAGCCTGAATTTGAAGTTGACTTACTTGTCGATCAGAAAGCTGGCAACTTCAGAGTCCCTTTGAAAATCTTTCGCTTTCACTAGCTCCTTCCACCTGGGGCAGGCTAGCCCGATGTTGACCCTCGTTTTTTGAATGCGCCGGTCGCGCTGCCTTTTTAATTCTCTTTTTCGCTTTCTTGGCGTTGAGGATTCCGTCTCCTGCGCTGCTGCTGCATATGCATGGTCCTCCAATCTGCTGCAGTAGTGCTGATTTTCGAACTTGCAGCAGTAGCCTCTCTTGCTGATCTCCTCCGGTGTCTCAATCACTCTGCGCTGGCTGGCAGGGCAAACGCGGATTTATTCCGCGTTTGGTGCTATTTGACCCTTGCCGACGGCTGTAGTTTCAAGATAGCAGACCGTCATGGCGCTTCCCTACCGGCTTACCCATCCATTGTACAAACAAATCTAAAATTCTTCGTTTACGAGAATATGTCAGATTATTATCAGCGGAGGTCATAATACACCAATGATGACATATATATGAATGCAGACTTAGATTTTGGTCAAAAAACAACTGAAAATGTAACACAATGTCCCTTTAAGCAGTACTTGAGTGAGAGACTGTTGCAGACTGTAATACAATCGACCCAAAGGGCAAACCCTGTCTTCCGGGAACACTGTCTCCACCTCGGGAAGCTGTCTGAACCTGAGGAGTGTATGTCAAGCTATTGCAGTTTCTCAGGTAAGTTATTCATTTTTTCAATTTGATAAACCATTCTTTCATTTCTTATGTTGTGCTCGAGTGAAAGGCTTTCACAGACAGTAAAATATAGACCCAAAGGGCAAACCTTGTTTTCTGGGAACACTGTCTCCACCTCGGGAAGCTCCAGTGCAGTTTCAAAGAGTAAAGCTGGTGTCTTAGAGGAGAGAGAGTTTTCTCTGGATGGAGGTCGTCTTCCCAGAAAACAAAAACTATCCTTCAGTGTAACAATGCAACACCATTTCCTCTTTGACATGAATAACTTCTCAAAAGAGAGAGCTTAACTTTGTGCAAAATAGGCCAGTATAAGTGTTTCCATCTCTATTATGCAGTAAATATGTTATGATGAGGAATACTTTGGAGAGAAGAATAATGTAAAATAATGCTGGAATCAACATAAGAACATAATTTAGCCTCGCAGTCAGTTTAATTGGTGAGTTCAGTTAGACTTGACCATGTAACTTACATTCACTCTCTTTTCTAAGGATCATCAACCCTCAAACCTGCTAGATAAAATAAGACCAAAATGAATAGCTCTGTCATCAATTCTAGCCGACCCTTCAACCACTCCTCTTCAGGATACAGTCCGCAACTCTCGGATGGAGTAATATATTGCACATTCCTTCTTGCTGCGCTTGTGTTTCTGTTTATTGAAAGGAGCATCAACCTTGTAGTGGGCTACCCTGCCAACATCATGGTAATGTGGCTGGTGGCCAGAGAGAAGAGTGACTCTTCCACCTCCAATAACTTTATCTTCAACCTGGCCCTCGCTGATGCATGGTTTTGCATAATAACCCCCATCTGCCACTATGGCCACAATATACTTGACATGGGATATTTAGATTATTTATTAGACTTTACCACTGGGATCAAAAACGGCTCCCCACTCTTTCTCTCCTGCATTTGCCTGGACCGCTACGTGGCTGTGGTTCACCCCATTGTGTTCACCAGCATCAAGGATAAAAAAATCAGAGTTGCTATTTCCATGCTTGTTTGGGGGCTCGTGATAGCCTCTGCCCTCTGCAGGGCATTTACTTTAAACGACATGGGCTTCCAATATTATATCTCCATTATCCTGATCCTGGCCGCCTTCACCATTATGGTTTACTGCAACGTTTCTATCATATGGAGTCTGAGGAAGTCGGTCTTGGGCAAGGAGACGATGCCCCCCATGAAAAAGAAAGCTCTCAGAACTGTGCAAATCTATCTGGGCATCATAGTGTTTCATTACCTGCCTACAGCTGTTTTCAATCTTGTGCCTTATGATCCTGATTTCCCAGATCTCTGCACAATTGATATGATTATATTCAGCCTTAGGGCCTACAGTTCCATCACTCACCCCCTTCTCTACCTCTCCCTGATTAAGTAGCTGCCATGGCTGAAAAAATTGCTCTGCATCTGCTGCCGAAGCCCTTCCCCTGAGCCACATAATGTAAGCACATGAGATGTATGCTTGTGATTGTCCGTTACATTGCATTTACTCTCCACATAAATTGTTGAAAATGAGTTCATGAAACAAAGCAAGAATGTTATCTGAGTTATAGGCAAATATATTATCTTTAACTTAACTTCCGGGTGCGCGGCCAGCTGCTGAACCTGCGCTCACGGTATGTTTGTCTGTGTTTTTAGACCTGTTCTATGTACCTTTAAAAACAGCATCCTTCTCTCGGATTTGTGAATCGCTTGTTAAAAGTAGCATCTATTCCTGCGCCAAACCGCCGTGGAAATCGCTTTCTTATGGATATTATTTTGCCTGATGGGACTGGGAACTGGAAACTGCCATGACTTCCCCACTTACACCCGCGAGTACCTGCTCTCCTTACGCCCAACTGGGGTAGTTCCACCACCACCAGTTACCTTACCACTTGACTGTGCGGAAATCCAGCGGCCAGAGAGGAGGAAGAGAGTCAGGAAAAAGCGAGGCTCTAGGGGAGGCGTGAGACACCGACTCTGGAGACGTCGTAGCAGATTCCCACTGCCTGCGATCACCCTGACCTACGCTCGCTCGGTAAGCAACAAGCTTGATGAACTGGCACTTAGATCTGAGCATGATAGTGAATTCCGACAGTAATCTCGTGTGTCTGACTGAAACATGGCTTAAGGACCATCACGAAACTCCAAGCCTGTCCGGATTTACCACGATAAGAGCAGACAGAAATGAACGCACCTCGCGCAAAGCGGTTGGAGGGGGACTGTGTTTATTTGTTGACAACAGCTGGGCCGCACAATACACTGTTCGTGAGCAAGTGTGTACACCGGACTACGAAATATTAAGTGTATCCTTCAGACCTTTTTATCTCCCGCGGGAGTTTGGTCAGATTACTGTAATTCTTGCCTATGTCCCCGGGCCAAATGATGAGAACACTGGGGAGAAAACTGCTGAGAGCAACAATTACGCACTCGCTCGCTCGGGAGACCAACCTGTTTTCGTCCTCGGGATTTTAACTCCTGTAACCTGTCCAAGTATCCGCCTGCTGTTCAGCAATATGTCGACTGTCCCACACATCTAAACCGGACACTTGATCACTGCTACGGCAACATGCCCGAGGCATATAAAGCTGTTTGCAGAGTGCCCATTGGAAAATCAGACCATAATGTAATCCACCTTTTACCCAAATACAGATCTATGGTCAAAAGAACAAAATCAGCTATTAAGCAGATTCAAGTCTGGTCTGACTCAAATAAGGAACAACTCCAGGACTGTTTTGACAACACAAATTGGGACACCTTCTTCGATTCTTGCCAGGATGTGAATGAACTTATAGAGACTATAACAGCTCACATTAAATTCTGTGAGGACTGTGTATGTCAAACAAAGACTGTTAAAATATTCCCAAATGACAAACCCTGAGTTTCAAAACAACTGAAAGTGTGCCTTAATGAAAGAAATATGCGTTCTGCTCTGGCAATATGACCTCGCTCAGGAAAAAAGGAAACAGTTAAGATGCAGTATAACTAAAGTAAAAATAGAGTATAAAAATAAGATAGAAAATAAGTTTTTCAGTGGCAATTTAAAACAGGCATGGGAGGGGCTAAATACCTTAATGGGGAAAACTAACAAAAAAGACAATAGTTATGTTTAGGGATGCACCGATACCACTTTTTTAAAACCGATACGAGTACGAGTATTTTATTTTGTGTACTTGCCGATACCGAGTACCGATACCGATATTTCTGAAATGTTTTCCAGGAAAATACAATGACAATTTCGAGAGTACAGGTTTTATTTTCTTTTTTATAACAAGCCTAAAAGAGGCCAATATCAAACGATTCACACATGGCTATTTCCAAAAAAAAAAAAAAAAAAAGAGTAGGCCTAACTGCTAAAAATCTTTCTGTATTTAGGCCCGACAAAAAGCCTTTGAACTAGCACTGCCATCAAATGAGGCAAAACATTACTGAAGCTTGACAAAGGAAAAGTAAACTCGCTGCATAGGCAAGGTAACACGCCCAACTTCATAAAAAGTCAGTAGAACTATTAATTGGCACAGATAGTTTCTACACACATTCATAGGTATTCTCAATCCAACTAAAGTCAATAATAGCTTTCCAAGCAAACAAGGCATTACTTAAAGTGTGTGGTATCGCCATATTTCAATTACACAAATGACAAATGAAAAAGATTTAACTTAACCACAACTAAAATGTTTAAGGTAACCATATGTTACTAATATATTTGTAGTAAAATAAGAAGATTCACAATTCTAAGTCTCCGTGTGTGTGATTGTGGGTGTGTGCTTGTCGCGCTTCGGCTTGCTTGTAAATATTCAATAACTGATCCGGTGTGCCATCTAGTGATAGAATATTGTAATTGCGTGCATAAATTTGCAGCTCCATGTCCGCTGGCAGAAACATCTGCACAAAACGCTGAAGATACCCTGCCGAACACCGTTTTTCTTTTTGAACACGCCGCATCCAGATAATCCTTAAATGATGAATTATATTCATATTTTAATTTTTAACGTGTAGTGAAGTGGCCAGTGTCAAAGTAACGTCGAAAAAGTATACTTTTTATCTTTTTAAATGTAGTAGAGGAGAAGTCCCGGTAAAAAAAAAAAAAACTCAAGTAAAGTACAAATCCTCAAAAAAACTACTTAAGTACTGTAACGAAGTTGCCTACATGTACTTCTTTACTATACACCTCTTGTGTGTATGCGCGTATGCCTGCATGTGATGTGATGACTATAAAGCTCTTTTTCTCGTATTTTTTCTAACTCGTTGTCTCCCCCTAGACATAGAAGTCAGATCGTACAAAATACTGTAGCCTATCGCGACCGTGAGCAGGCAGTTACCTTTGCGCTTACATTAAGTGGTATCGGTGCGTGGTATCGGCAAATGTGGACGAGTACGAGTACGAGCATATTAACGCGCTATCGGGCAGATACCCGATACTGGTATCGGAATCGGTGCAACACTAGTTATGTTGCCTGTAGTCAAAGCTTTGGAGATGAACTAAATACATTCTTCTGTAGATTTGATGTTGCAGATGACAAAAAGGAATGTAATAATTTTGGCAAAAGCCTCCCTGCAGGCTCACCAATACTTATCACAGAAGATTCTGCTGCAAAAACCTCTCCAGACTGAAGCCGAATAAGGCCACTGGCCCAGATGGTCGAAAAGCCCGTCTCCTTAAAGACTGTGCCCCACAGTTAAAAGGTGTCCTTTCAAGGCTTTTTAATTCACTTTTAGCTATAGGTGTGCCCACATCTTGGAAATTTTCTTTAATATGGCCAATACCTAAAACACCTGGTGCAAGCAAGCTTGAAGACTTTCGACCAATAGCCATCACCTCTATCTTATGTAAAACAATGGCGAGAGCTCTGGTCACCCTCCTGATTAATAAAGTGGCCAATGTATTAGACCTAATGCAGTTCGCTTATAAAAGTGATAGGGGTACTGATGATGCTGTGCTAGTCCTCCTTGACTCAGTGTCTAAGCAGCTTGAGGATTTGCCAGGGTCCTATTTGTAGATTTCAGTGCGGCCTTTAATTCTATTAAGCTACATATTCTCCTGCAAAGGCTAAGCAACCTTCATGTAGAAAAGGGTCTGATTCTTTGGATCAGAGACTTTTGTCATGCCGCCCCCAGAGAGTAGGTGTTAATGGCACACTGTCAGGAGTGCAAACCATCAGCACAAGATGTCCACAGGGCAGTGTCCTCTCCCCATTGCCTTTTTCATTGTTTACAAATGAGTTTGCTCTCAATAACAGCACTTTGAAACTAATTAAATATGCAGATGACATGGCCTTAGTCGGCCTGTTACAAAAGAATGACCCCTCCAGTGAGGCTTCCTATCTTGCGCATATTAAGGCTCTTGAAAAATGGTGTAATGATAGCCAGTTAGAAATTAATGTCACAAAGACAAAGGAGCTAATTTTTTGTAAAAAGAAAGGCTTGTCAACACAGGCAGTTTCACTTAATGGTCAAACAGTTGAAACAGTGGAAACTTTTAAATACCTCGGTACAATGCTCGACAGCCAGCTTAGCTTTACAGAAAATACTGAGTACATTTTTAAGAAATGCTCACAGCGACTCAGCCTCCTGAGAAGACGGAGCTGCCTGGGTGTTCGGGCACAGATTAAAGAACTTGTGTACATCACACACATTGAAAGTGTGCTCACATTTCACCTGTCTGCCTGGTTTGGCTACCTAAGTTGTAAATGTAAGAACAAGTTGGACAGAATTGTGTCTATGGCGAGCTAAATAGTGGGGAAATCTTTAAAAGCTCTGAGCCACCTCTACACTGACAGGAAAAGGAAAAAGGCAGATTAAATTGTTTTAGACTGTGCACACCCACTATCCTGCCAGTTTGAGCTACTACAGTCTGGGAGGCGCTTTAGAGTTCCCCTGGCAAGGAGTGTTTTTAAGAAATCTTTTATACCAAATGCTATTAGCATTCTTAATAAGTGATTTTTGTAAACCTGACTTGGCTGCTGTTTTCCATGCTTTATTTTAACTTATTTATTAACCCTATATCTTCAATTGTGTGTGTGACCTGAGTCTGTGTGTTGCTGCTATGTGCTCTGCTGATGTCTTTATGTACAGCTGTCATACAGTGTGTTGCTGAGCCAAAGACGAATTTCCACCATGGTGGACATTAAAGATTTATTCTATTCTATTAATTTGATTGTAATTAGGAAAGAGATGATAATGAACACAACTATAACCAAATGCATTGATTACAAAGTGAAAATTGTTTTAATCACCCACGTGTCTATATTACCATGATTTCATATTGCGCAAATTAAACTTTTTTGGATTTTTTTAAAAATGACCATGTATGATCAATCAAAGAGACCAATTTTTGATGTCATGTGTAAATGATACTTATCTCCATACTTCCAAGACTGTTTTATTATGTCCATTTAATTTCATTATGCCAGCATTTTGCCAAGGAAACACCTACAGTGACTACAGATTTTCTGGGAGCACAGCATATATGCAAATAAAAATGATTGTTTTGGCTATTCCTGTGTTTAATGCAGTCAGTGAGCAAGTACCACATTCAAAGTATTTTAGTCCACAAAATGATAAAATGCATTTTACATAAAACAATGTGAAATGTCACCAAAAAGACACAAAAAGACTTTAAATTAAATATAAAGAACTTGAGTAATGCCTCTCTGAAATGTTCAAGGTCAACCATGAGGAAAAGCGTCCATCACCTATCATATACTAACCTCAGTCTCTGAATTCAGCAGGATGCTGTAGTTTGGTGTGAGTTTAGCGGTTAGTTACAGCTCTGGGGAACAAAGGGAAGCACTGGGGTTTGTCATCAGAGACAAGACCAACTTTGTTTCCATAATGGTGTAAAGTTTTTGTTGAAACTGGTTGAAACATGAATTGATTCAATGCTGTAGTGATTTCTGGAGCTGTAATTTACTGGTTATTAGCAGCTATCCAACAAAACTGTTTTTCGTGCTGCCATAATTGTGCCCTTCAGAAGTAAAGTGGGCTATCCCACATCTCGGTCAAAATGAGTTGGGTGCACTACTGCGTATTAAAGGTCAACGCAACTTCCCATGATACCAGCATTTTCAGGACTATGCTGTGCTGCCATCTATTAAAAGTCATAGAAACCATTCTTAACATGTTGTGACAACCAGTGTGAGGCAGAGTGGGCTATCCCACACTCCAAGATGGCAGCCCCCATGCTGACTGGAGCTGAGGCAGTTCTTGAGAAGATTTTTGAGTCTGAAAGTGACCCCAACTCCCAGTGGAAGCCTACAGGTGAATCTAGTGATGACTCTTCTACAGGTGATAACTGTCTAGTTTCCAGGATTTAATTTTATGCCCAGAAAAATGAGATGTCACCAGCGATATGGTGGTTTTTTAGATTCACTGGAAGGTTTTTGAGCCGTTCTTCAGCCAAGAAAGTTAAAGTGGTCTATTCCACATTTCGGGCATTTTCCTTAATTCAGTGAAAAGCTCTCTTGCACAAATTTTCCACAAATTAAGTTTCACTAGGACAATTATGTAAACGTGTATAATTATCAAGGAGACAGCATCCTGAATTTTTCAAACTGTTTTAACGTCAAACCTCATTTTCTCAAAACAATGGACTTGTGGGAGAGCCCACTTTACCTCTCAAAGGCACAATTGTTGATGCAGTTCTTTTGCCAAATTAAAGAGCTGTTTCTGACAACAACACACAAGCAAATTGGGCTCCAGCAAATTCACCCTTTTTGGTTAGAACCCCAATGATGTAATTATTATTATTATTATAATTATTATTATTATTATGCCCCCGTCTCGAATGAGCAGGGAGCATTATGTCAACGCCCCTTCTGTCCGTCCCTCCGTCCGTCCGGCTTCATTTAAACTTCTCATTTCCATGTAATAACTAAAGAACGCCTCATCCAATCCATCTCATTTCTAGGTGGTGTGTGGGGGGTGGGGAGAGGAAGGTTCCTTTCGAAAACCAGCGCCGTGCGATATCCAGTAAGGTCGCTACAGCAGCCATCTTGATTTCAGTATCCACGCAATAACTAAAGAACTCCTCATCTTCATTCCAAAACCAATTTTCTTTTGACATGTTTAGCTTTCAGTATCATTCACTCTCACTATTCACCATGCTAAACTAGCAACCTGTTCAATCTTAACCCTAATTAAACATAGAGGCGGGGGCATGTGCCACGCTCCGCATTGCTCTTTTTGAGACTTATCTTGCAAAGTACTGCTGGTTTGTCCTCAGTTAAACACACCCCTACTGCTAATAGTATTTATATTAATAGGAATGACACTGGCTTGTTCAGTAATTAGGTTTTGAGTCTTCAAATTTAAAGCCTTTTTCCAGTGGGACTTCAATATTTTGTCCATCCGCAATATCTGCAGTTAAAAGCTGAGAGGGGACTTCATGCAGGATTGCAGTACACTGATATAAATTTAGCATGTTTCACAGTCCAAATTCAACCTTATCATTGTTGATACTCTATCTCTGCAATCAGGCACATAATGGCTGTTAAAATTATGTAAATATCATTCCCCATCCATAGGCCATTAATTATAAGAATTGGTTGGTTAAACCCAGGTGGGCTTATGGTCTTTTGATCAGATCTGTGTGCCTATTGTACCCATCTTGCTGTTTAGGTGACTTAAAAATTTATAGCATGGAAAATCCTAAGTGGCATTGTGGTATAATCAGCATTACAAGCATTGCAATTAACAACTAAATATATCATTTAAGTAAAAATTTAATTCCGCTGGGGATTATTAAGTGTTGACAGGCTTCCATTTTCTGCAAAGACTGTTTCTGTTTAAAAAAAAAAAAAAAACTTGATTATGCATCTTGTTTGGACGCGGTGCATCGCTATTGATTCAAAAGTAACACAGCTCAGTTCAAGTTTACAAGCACTTAGTTAATGTTCTGGTCTTTCAGAAAATATCTTGAAAATGCTTTATTAATGTTGTGTTTTGTAAAATATATTAAACATTTCAAAACATGTAAAAGCCTTGAGTCATGCAATGTAGAGCATTTGTGATTGCTTTCTATTTCCCAAACGGTGAGCTGTTGCAGGATAGCAGAATTCATAAATCCAGGAAGACTGAGAAAGCGAGGCTTGACCCATTCTACTCAGTGCATCCTGCCTTAATCCTTTGTATGTTTGCTAAGCCCCTTTTGTGATTTACTTTTGACCTGAGACTTGCATGCCCTGAGAATGTATCAGTGCTGCATCATCAGTGATGACAGGGAGCATAATTCTGCGGCAGTGAACAAATTCATCAGTGTTATAATAGACTTTGTGAAAGGCACTGTTCCATCCATTAGTCATGTCCACTACTTTAGCGACGGAGCCGCCTCCCAATATAAAAACTGCAAGAATTTCATGAACCTGTGCTACCATGAAGACGACTTCGGAGTTACGGCGGAAGGGATCTTCTTTCGTACCAGTCACGGTAAAAGCCCTTGTGATGGTATCGGGGGAACCGTGAAAAGGCTAGTGTCATGTATGAGTCTGCAGGCGACTGAGCATGGCCAAAGCCTTGATCTCCTGACCCTTTTTAAGTGGGCTGATGACCATATAACAGGGATAAAAATGGTCTTTCTTTCAAGAGGCCAATGAGGCCCATGGCTTGATGCTTGAGGCACGGATGGCATCAGCCAAAACAGTGGCTGGTACTAGGAGTCACCACAGGTTTATTCCTGTGTCACATTACCAATTGAAGATGTCACAGTTGTCTGAGGAAAGGTCAAGTTTGAGCACTGCGGTGAAGGTTGCATCAGGTCCTGACCGCTGCAACAATCCGGATTTGACTGCCTTGACACCAGGGCAATACGTCACGGCTGTGTGTGATGATAACTGGTATATTGGTTGCATTTTGGCAAGGTCAGATGAATACTGTGATGTGATGGTTAATTTCATGCACCGACGGAAAGGTTCAAATAACATTCTTTCATGGCCACGTACTCGCAATGAATCCCATGTTCCATTTGTGAATGTACTCTGTGTTGTTCCTGATCCAGTCCCAACCACTGCAGCTAGACGATGCTACAAACTAGGTGAAGAAACGATTTCAATGGTTGATCAGTGCTTTAAGGAGTTCATCAAAAGGAATCTGGACAGAGCTACATGTTAGGCTTTATGTTATTCTTTGCCGGGTTCTTTGTACACGGTGTCTGCCATAGCTTATTTATTTAGTACTGCCGGCACAAGTAATTGAATATACTGGGCGTGAAAAAACATTGCCCAGTTGAAAGGTTGAATAATTAAAATTTTGGTCACCTTTGCCATAAAACTTATACACCATTGTAAATTAGAGGCTTGAGCAATTATATTGAAAAGCGATTTGGGGGAAAACCTCCAGTGGTTATTGCATAAAAACCCATTGAGAAACAGGTGCAGTTTTCAGCTCATTGACTTCACCCATGTTACCTGCAGACTGCTGGTTCACCATTGATTTGAGTGGAGTGCCAATGATTGTGACTGTGTTGTCGGTCACATACATGTAATCTTGGTGAACGTTACATTAAGTTGTTTAACTGTTAGCATCAATTAGGACTCAGAGGGACTTCTTAAAGCCACCTATTCCCGCTGGCAATGAGTAGCGCGCATTGGTTCCACAGACCGATGAATCACACAATAGTTTCAAGTTTCTCGAGGTTTTATGAATGAAATTGAGAATGGGGTCCATTTTTGTAGGTAGTAAAATTATTTCCGTTGCGACTTATCTACCAGCCCGAAAAGGTTGCTTTAAGGCACCCTCCACAGAATGCAACGCTGCATTGCGGTTGACATATGGGAAGTTGAAAGTTAAATGCCCTGTTAGGCAAGTCCAACCCTAAAACTGTCAACTGTCTTGAGCTGGCTGTTTTTAATAGTGCACGATGGAATTTGCACTGGTGCATCTGGACAAAATTGCCCTCGCTTCTAGTTTCTAGTCCAGAGAAAAATATTGGCATTTAACGTCTAATTTTCGAATTATTCACACCTTCAATTGGGCAGTTTTTTTTTTTTAACACCCAGTACTACAGTACCGGCATAAGTAATTGAATATACTACAGAGCCCCCTGTTTTTGGACGATTAATAGGGAACATGGGTTTGGGAATTGTACTTGTATTGCAAAAGTTTGGATTAAATTAATTTTGTTTGTTTTCATGAATGTAACAGACCTCTGGTATTAATAGTACAAAACACCTAATATATTTAAAACCAGGAAAAACACCTCCACAATTTTTCCAGATGATGAAGTTGATGCATGCAGACATCAGCACAACAAAAAAGAAAAAAAATCTAATCAGAGCCTCGTTGGGTTCTAAGGGCCTAAAAAAGGGGTAACCCCCAAATATTTCTTAAACCACAAAAGATAGGAAATTTTTGATTGCAGATTCAGAATCTGTGTGAAAAATTACTAGAAGACACCAATTTTGGATATTGTAGCATTTCTGGTGGCGGAGGAATAACGGTTTTAGTGTTTTTGAAGGTGGGCGTGGCACTTATGTTGACATTGGCAACAAATGTGCATAACTTCCCTCATCACTGAAGTTGACGCAAAATATTTGGGAATTTTTAGTTTCGTATCAGCACCTGTCCGCAGCATAAATATGATTAAATTCTGAGTCGGTCGGGTGGACTGACTGGTTGAGTTGACATGGAATGACCCCACTATTACTGAACGGAATGCATTGCTTCGTTATGTTTACAGTAAAATCTGAGTACATAAGCGAGGCAAACCATTAATGTGCTTAATTCATCCATCATTAAATATAAATACGTGTTCTGACTCTCTGTGATAAAGCGAATTTACTGTGCTCTATTTTTTTTCTTTTGTTTGTTTTTTTTCTATCTACAATAATTTATTGCCCAAGCTGTACGACAATTCTCTGATGCCATAATTTGTTCATAATGTACCGGATCCTGCTTCTCACTCGAGTCGTTTCCTGAATTGACACATTTTTATTTAAACAATTGTTATAGCCTCGTACCATAATTGCCCATCTCATTTTTAAGGTTTTGAGGGAAAAAAGGGGGGGACGCTTTAATTAGGCTGCACAAATGAACCCCGATATTGCAATTTGGCAAAAAAGGGGAAAAAAAAGACGGGCAATTATGCTCAGTGGCTAACGAAATAATGCTCCGAACATATGCAATACTTGGTCATATGCACAACTCCGCATTGTGCTTCACAGTGAAGAAAAATTTCCAGTTTTCAGTCCAAATTTTAGATTTATACTCAGAAGAGCCATCAGTATTGAGGCATAAAGCTTGGGCGTTGAGTGAATACGACGTTTGTCTAGTCGTCAAGCTATCTAATTTTGGTAATTACGGTGCAGAATTAGCCAGTGTAATTATGCTGACAGCCTTCGTGTGACTCTCATCATTGATCATGTAATACAAGGCATTGTATACTGAAAAACAGTGAAAACGCAACGCCTAACTTTTGAAATGTAGCTGATTTTTTGAAGCCATCAAAATTACCACATTAGAAATATCGTGGTATTAAGGTTAAAAACTGGAATTTGTGCAAGTCCGGGATCAAACCCAGTTTGTGCGTCTGTCAGGGGATCACTTCTCCAAAACGCAACTTTGCCATGTCATTAGCAGTGTTATGTTCACATAAATATGGGAACTACTTTTAGTTTAGTTCCGAGTTGTAGGTCATGCGTATGATACATTGACATGTAGTGCTAAGTGGCGCATCGATACAGTAAAGTAGAACGGCGTGTACACGTTAAATAATGGAATGTAATGCCAACAGAAAAACCCAGTAAAGCATCGTTAACTTTACTCCGGTGTCCATTGGATGTATGTTGTGAAAGAGTGAAAACACAACAGAATTGGCGACGAGGATTTAAAGGTCACAGGCCAACTCGAGAGATGTCAGCTAAATTCTGACATGATTGGCTTTGCCATATTCTCCACCTAATTAATTGATTACAGTCACATATATAGGGTAGAGGACCCAAAGACGCCCCCCGAGGGTAAGACGCCCCCCCGCAATTCCTCCTGTGAACATAATGGGCTCTAAATTCGTAGACCAGGCGCAGGCGTGGCGCAGGCGCGGCGAATGGGGGGTGCGCCGCGCCAACGGGGTGTGTCCAGGCGTATGTTGCAATTTCGTGCCCAGCATAGCCTGGCCCAAGTACTCCTCTGTCCCACCTCGGTCCCTCCTGCCGGCGCATGTGGCAAAGAAGGCGTGTTTGGGTATAACACAGCCGAGTAAAATCTTCACCAATCAAATGAGCTCCTCTCCTCACCTTTAATGTGTTGGAATATAGAAGCCTCTGTCCTATGTCTGCATGATGCGTTAATGTTGCATTTTACTTTGCTGCTTCAGGTATGTTTTCTGCACCGCTTATGTCTATATTAAGCATTACGAATATGAGTTAGCTGGCTAGCTAGGGCATTCTCGAATTATCACCATTAGCGAACTTGAATGGAATTTCAAAACGAAACTACGTCAGATCATTCAAACTTATGAAGTTGGAATGAAATACGACGGTTGCTCATTTATTTCTTCTGCCTGCATCATTGGGAAGAGAAAATCGATGGATAGCGTGTTCCTATTATTACACCCTGTTGCTGCTTAAAATTTTGGGATTAACATGCATGGACAACAATGCAAGATACGTTACACATTTATTTTCAATATGTGATCTTAACTCAGTACGAGGTCATAGCAATCAGGCTGTATTCCTTTCCCCCACTAAAAACGACAAAACCTAAGTGACAATAAATTGTAGCCTAGTATTAAGCCGCTTGCACACTGGACGCGAAACGAATTTTTCGCACGACAGATTGCGTTGAACGCTGTGTCTACGTGTCCGAAAGTCTGGCAGGGTTTTAATATATCTCCGTGTCCGACAGTCGATTATTGTTTTTAATTTCTTCAAATCTACTGAATGTTTTAGATATTAAAGGTGAATGTTTTGATAAGAGGGCTCAGTTCTTCAAGATGAGTACCGAGAATTTCAATCAATGTTTCTGTTTAAGCTCTGCTCAATAAAGTGAGTCGACATTGGCGCAGGACAATGTACAATGCCTGTCGGACACTAAATGCAAAATACTCCGTGTCTGACAGCCAAAAAAAAAAAAAAAAAAAAGAGGACGATTAGAACAGACTGATAACGAAATAAAGAATAAAAAGAAACATTTTAACAACAAACAGAACATCCAATGAACACTGCGATTTATTTATTTTGGGGCCATCTTTTTTGGATGCTCTGTATGTTGGTGATATATTTTTATTCTTTATTTCGTTACAAATCTGTTCTCATACTAATACTTTTACTTTTTGCTGGCTGCCGGAGATGGAGTAGGGGAGAGCTGGTACGAAAGTTACAGTTTTCACATGGACGTCATTTTAAAAGATAACGTTACAGACCAAAACAAAATTCCGGAGCGATTAACTACTTTCGTGTGTGCTCTGTCGATATCAGGTGCTAAATCATCACCATATATAATTGACTTCGGCATAGTTTAACGTCGAACGGAAGTTGCGGCTTGCTTCTTTCGACCCATCCAGCCGGGATGAAAGTAATGCACGGGCAGGGCAAAAGTAACGTGATCAAATTTACTGGAATCTTTTTAAAATTTCTCGTTAAAACAGAAGCAAAAACAGCCAGGCATTTTTTTTAAACATTTTAATTGGCTTCAAATGTTCCAAAAGTGACCGTGAACATGTTTAATGTGCAAGGTCTATTTATAAAAATTATCCCAGTGAGCAAGCACCTCCACTCCGGATCTGCCCGGCTCTGTGCCGACTCCAGCTGATCCGGCTCAGGGGCAGATCCGGAGCGGAGGAGCTTGCTATCTGGGATGAAATTACTCATCACAGTTGTGACAGATATAATGAGTGGCACCCTCAGTGCATGCCTCATGCGACCACAGCAGACAAAAGATGCACCGCACCCACACTTCTCCAGGCAAAGATGAGGCAAATGTCTCCCCACAAACAAGACATTCCTCATCCTTGCCCCGAGAAACTGTGGTTGCAGTGTGTCCACTAAGCCTCTTTTTTCTTTGGGAGTTTTGAAGAGGACTGTTTTCTCTGGCCCCTCTGTCGACTCTCCTCCTCCAAAGCAGCTTTCACCGGGGTGTCGGTCTGTATTGCTGTTGACCTGCAACATTCAATGAGATAATAGTCAGAATCAGCTTGTTTTTATACAAGCAAGAGAACCAAGACGAGTTAAAAATGACACTATGCCCACCTCTTCGACCTCTCCTTTTACTTTCTTTCCTCGAGCCAGCCTTTGGATATGGGCAAAGCTTTTCTGGGCTGAACCTCTGTACTGGCGTGCCACTAGATGTTCCTGGAACCACTAGCATACCTGGATAGATGGTATGCGCTGGCGATGGAGCTGGCCCTGGCACTGGGGATGGAGCTGGTGCTGGTGCAGGACGGTCGGTCACGTAAGCTGGAGCAAATTCTTCCTCACTGAAAATATCTGGATTCAAGGGCCAGATACCGGTACACTCAAACCCAGACGAAATGCTGCTTGGTGTCGCAGCTTGAGGCAGAGCTTTAGCCACAAGACTCGGGATGTTGTAGATGGTCAAAGTTCTTCCAGGGTTCATTCACATCCAATTGTCTGCTGCACTGTTAATGTAGTGCTTCAGAGGGCCAAAAAACGCTTCGGTCTAGCGGCTGAAGACGGTGGGAGCAGTGGGTGGAAATGACAGGAGTACAATGCCCTGTGACTTGCAAAAGTCAATAGCTACCACGGAGAGGTGTGATGCATGATTGTCTAAGAGTAGCAGCAATTTTGACTCCGGGGTCACGCGGGTGTGTCTTGCAAAATGCTGTAAAAAGGCCAAAAAATCTGTCTCCTCCATCCACCCCGATCCATTGGCAGAACCAGTGGAGCCAGGGGGACCATCCCGGATGAAGTGGTCATGGAACTTCTTCCTTGGGAAGATAAAGTAAGGGGGAACAAAGTTGCCTTGTGCGTTGGCAGCAAAGGCAACGGTCACCAATGTCCCTCTTTCCCCGGAGGTCACAGCACCGACCTGGCGCTGGCCCTTGGTGGCAATGACTTTGTCTGGCACTTGAACCGTTGTGGTACCTGAAATAATCAGTGAAATGAATTATTGCTGGTGCAAATCACTGGTGCTTTTAAATTTATCATCCAAATATAAATTTTTACCTGTTTCATCCATGTTCCAGATGTCATTTGCCTCAAAATTATAGCGGGTGAGGACAGTCTTTAGGTTGTTAAAAAACGCGGTCACGTTGGTCTTATTGAAGCTGGTGGAACGGGACATGCTGGTGGCTTGAGGTCGATGGATGGACAGGGTTCTGTTGCGCTCGAGGAAGGAGGTGAGCCAATCCTTCCCTGCCATCTGGTTTTTCTTCCATGAACATGGAGTTTTGAGGCCAATATTTTCGGCCAGCTCATATGCAAACTTTCGCACCTAAAAAAGCATAAAAAAGAGGTTAATTCCCAGATAGCAAGCACCTCCGCTCTGGATCTGCCCCGGATCTGCCCCGGCTCCAGCTGATCCGGCTCAGAGCCGTGGCAGATCCGGAGCGGAGGTGCTTGCTATATGGCGGTAGTGGTGTAGCTCTGTCTGCGGTGTTACTTTCGCACCTCTTTTTAGGACTCAGGCCAAAATATATATCAGCTGCTCTCTTTATATATGCCTGCAGTCTCTTCTCCTGTTCTTCTGTGAAGACTTTGTTGTGAGCCCTGTACCCCGGGGCCCTGGTCTGCTGCCCTCTTGCCTCTGCCCTCCTCTTGCAGTACCTGAACAGGGTGACATGACAAACGCCATGCACCGCTGCTGCCCTCCATATACTATCGCCTCTTCGGACATCAAAAAGGCCCTTTGCGTAAACCTCTGGGTCAACTGTTCCTCTCTGGGTAGTTCTGACCCTAACTCTGGGCATTTTCTGTCGGTAAAACATAACACACATTTTAGGAGCTTTTAAACACAAAATGCGGCCGTCATTAGCAGAGAGGGACGAACGTAACTGTTGCTACTTCAGTCCCGACGGTGACTCCTGACATTTGAACGAGGATTACTTCCAAAGTGGAAAAATTCTGACATTTCAAACTGCACCATATGTTCCGGAACTAAATCACCAATCATTTCATCATAAATATGACACATGGAGCGATAAAGACAATCTTTAAATCGAAAAAGTTTAGCATTCGTCTGAATTTACTCACCGCTGTGGAAAACAGTATTCTCGGTCTTGTGCCGCGAGGAAGACTGGACGCCTCAAGAATGTTCGCGGTTCTGGAGAGGGGCGCGAGCTGCACACGCTGACCTAGTATGACGCATCGAAGTGCGAATGGCTGTGAGTGTTACTTTCGTCCAGAGTTACTTTCGCACCGGCGCTCCCCTATTTTGCATTTCGCCTCGGACAGTCTTGATCGTGCATGCGATAATTTATTCACACTGTCAATGGTCATGGAATTGATTTGCTCACTGACTACAAGCACTATTTTATCTCCGGTGTGGAAATAAAGCGTGAATCTGTTCGATCCATCTCACTAATTTTCAAAAGAGAGACCGAATAAAGACTGTTGTATATCTTCAACGGAAGAAAACACACGAATAAAAAGACCAAGAGAAGTCGATAGCTATCAATTTGCATTTTGTGAAGGTCGAACACAAATATGGCCAAGTTTGCACGTCTAATAATTCCTGGAATACTCAAAAAATTAGAACTTTTATGACTTTCGGACACGGAGATATATTAAAACCCTGTCTGACTTTCGCGTCTTTGCATTGACTTTGACTGTCATCAGTCGTGGGAAAAATTCGTTTCGCGTCCAGTGTGCAAGCGGCTTTACTGAGCATAGAACACAAGCATTATATATAGGCAGTTTGTGGTTGGCTGAGAAGGATGTGAAGTCGTTAGTTTGCATCACAGATTCAGCTGCGTTGATTAAGCCAGGTGGAGTTTCCATTACGCGTGCCAACCGCCTTTAATCTGACATGAGGACAATCGATATAGATACTATAATTTATGTCCTGATTCAGATAGTTACATTAAATAGTCGTTGCTGTAATTATTTAGTGCATTGAAATGTGCCTGACATTCTGGAAACCTGCCTGTGAGGTTTCGGTGACGTGTGCGCACTGTGCGCCGGTCAGCCAAATTACCACTGCACAGAAAGTAAACCAGGTTGGAGCTGGCGAGCTTTCTGCGTAACTTCAGCGAAGACTTTTTCTACGAAATTGTCACTGCGTCTTGATGAATATGTGACACCTCCCCCTACTACGCCGCCACACCCATCTCGGCGCACGTCCGTCTACCAAATTGCCAAAGTGGCTGCGCACGGTGTTGCACCGCGCGAAATTACCACTGCGCGGGCTGCACCGGACGAAATTAGCACTGCGTGGGCTGCACCACGCTACGCCACGCTGCGCCACCCTGCGCTGCGCCAAGAAATTAGAGCCCAATATGGTTATACTTCCCATCGGAGGATATTTCTAAGATGACACAGGTGAAATATATCAAATATTTTGCCAGTCACATCAAATTTGACAAAATAATTCAGGAAAAACGGTATTGAAGTAAATTGATGTAATTCTCAGCTATTAGAAAATAAGCATGTGTCAGATTTTACAAAGATATATACACAAGTTCTTTTGTACATGTTATTAGGGGTATTCTAGCTAATGTAATCCATTTACTTGATAAACATATCTATTTTGCTACTTAGTAATGAATGGAAACGTCAGATATAGCACAGGAGTGTAAGACGCTCCATCCCCATGAGTGTAAGACGCCCCCTCCCCAAGTCACTGTTCCATTCGGATCTAACTCACTTTAGTTAACTTAGCTAACTTTGGCTAACTTGCCTTGACCAAAAACCTTGGGTAAACGAAATATATAGCCTACTAGAGTAGAGGACATAACCTAGGCTACTGTGATTAGGTAGGCAATATAGCCTATCACAAGGCCAAACGAACAGACATGTAGCGATATTTTGCTTACCGCTTTAATTGTCAATAATGTGTTTCTCCTGCTCACTCTTCTCATTGTCCTGTTATCACTCATTTATTTCCGTCTTTTATGTCACACGTTTGCTCCTGCTGCCGCCAGCCAGTCAGCCACCTCTCCTCCATTCAAGTTCTTATATCTCGCGCTGCACCGCACGCGACACACTCAGCTACAATGTCTGGGTCGCGTGCTGAAATGTTACAATGTCTCGTGAGTTCAAGTTTTGCTACTATTCCTAACGGACTTTGATGTGACGGTTTGATTGAGAAAGGTGAGTTATTGTAGCTAAATCAGCATTAATGTTCGTAATTCGCCTATATTGTCTTAACACTTCATTTGAAACTTGTTTGAAAAACTGTTTTTCAATGTTGTAGTCAATGGGCTTCTGCAATAATAATTTTTAAGACAGGTTATCCAACGTTATTTAACGTTATGTTAGCCTAACCCAACTTACTGGCTAGCTAGTTAGCTAGCTAGTTAGACTACCTAGACTATCTATGCCTAGGTTAGCCAACTTAGACATTTAGTCTAACTTATAACACCTGGTAACTGTAACAAGCTAAACTAAATGGTTCTTATGAACGTTAATGAGAATGTGATTGAAAATTGATTATGAAAATCTAACCATGCCTATCTCATCTGATATTTAGAGCTGCCAAGTGAGTTCAACCAAGAAGCAAAAGGTAAGATGAGATGCACCATAGGCCTTAGAACTGTCTTAAACACCAAATTTATTTTGCCTGAAGAAACAGCTTGTCAATACCTGGCAGGAAAGAGCTGGTTCGGTCTCTTTATGGGAAGACATCCCACATTGTTCTTACACATTTCCTTATTCTAACCTTCAATTGTAGGCTACATACATTTTGGAGTGAGAGAAAGAGAGACAGAGAGCTGCCAACTTAAGTGAGTTCAACCGGGAAGCAAAAGGTAAGATGAGATGAGACAGATAGGCCTTAGAGCTGTCTTAATAAACACCAAATCTATTTTGCCTAAAGAAACAACTTGTCATTCATCACAAATTGTGTCAATACCTGATTTTCCCTCTCTTCACATGGCAGAAAGACAAGTGAATAATGAAGAAATACAGAAGAAAAACATCGAGGGGGGGTATGGAGAAGAAAACCTCAGAGAAGCACTCCGGTGCATTGAGAATGGCGAACCCGTGAAGTCGGCTGCACGGAGATACAACATCCCTCCGAGGACTCTGAGGCGCCACAGAGATGAGGAGATGAAGAGGCCAGGGCACATCCATCTCGGCAGGGAGAGCGTTTTTGGTGCGTCCTTGGAGGATGAGCTGGTGCGGCACATTCAGGAGATGGAGAGGGCCCTTTTTGGGTTAACATCAGAGGATGTGAAGAGGCTGGCGTTCGATCTGGCCACCAGGATGGGCCTCAGACACCCCTTCAACACCTACAGAGGAATGGCAGGAAAGAGCTGGTTCGGTCTCTTTATGGGAAGACATCCCACACTTTCAATAAGAACCCCACAGGCCACTAGCATTGCGCGTGCTGTGGGGTTTAATAGGCCAAAGGTGGACGAGTTTTTCAATGTTTATGAAGAGGAGCTGGCAAAGTTTGGAACCCTGACCTCTCCATTGAAGATCTGGAACATGGATGAGACAGGGATCCAAAACGTCCAGAAGCCACTGCCCATAGTGGCAACCAAGGGAGCTCGTCAGGTGGGGAAAATGACAGGTGCAGAGCGGGGGTTTACGGTCACTGTCATCTGTGCCATGAGTGCGGCTGGGCATTATGTCCCCCCCATGTTTGTGTTCCCGAGGAAGAAGATGAGCGACCTTCTCCTAAGAGATGCACCACCAGGGTCGCTGGGAGCAGTGTCTGATTCGGGATGGAGCAACGCAAACCTCTTCCTGGACTGGCTGAAACACTTCGCCAGTTCAGTTGGCTGCACAAAGGAGGACCCTCATCTACTGATTTTGGATGGCCACCACTCCCATAAAACTCTTGAGGCAGTGACCTTGGCCAGGGAACTGGGAGTGGTGATGATCACCCTGCCACCACATTCAAGCCACTGGATGCAGCCACTCGACAGAGCCTTCTTCAGGGGCTTGAAGCATGAATACAACAAGGCCTCTGACAAGTGGATGGCATGCCACCCTGCCCAGAGGATAACCATGTATGATATGGCTGGGCTCTTCCGAGAGGCATACACAAAGACGGCGCATATGAGCAGAGGAGTAGAGGGATTCAGGACCTGTGGACTATGGCCCTGCGACAGGGAAGTGTTTGGAGAAGACGATTTCCGGGCAGCTCAAGTGACAGAGGAGCCTGAGCCAGCATCACTTTCTCCAACTGGATCAGTGGCCTCATCTTCACCGAGACCGAAACCACCCCCATCTCCAGGCAGACCAGCAGCCTCGTCCTCCTCGGCCAGACCACCGCCGTCCTCCTCAGCCAGACCACCGCCGTCCTCCTCAGCCAGACCATCGCTGTCCTCCTCGTCCTCCTCAGCCAGACCACCGCCGTCCTCCTCAGCCAGACCACCGGCGTCCACCTCCTCCTCAGCCAGACCACCGGCGTCCTCCTCGGCCTCCTCAGCCAGACCACCGCTGTCCTCCTCGGCCTCCTCAGCCAAATCACCGCTGTCCTCCTCAGCCTCCTCAGCCTCCTCAGCCTGACCACCGCTGTCCTCCTTGTCCTCCTCAGCCAGACCACCGCTGTCCTCCTCGTCCTCCTCAGCCAGACCACCGCTGTCCTCCTCAGCCTCCTCTGCCTCCTCAGCCAGACCACCGCTGTCCTCCTTGTCCTCCTCAGCCAGACCACCGCAGTCCTCCTCGTCCTCCTCAGCCAGACCACCGCTGTCCTCCTCGTCCTCCTCAGCCAGACCACCGGCGTCCACCTCCTCCTCAGCCAGACCACCGGCGTCCTCCTCGGCCTCCTCAGCCTCCTCAGCCAGACCACCGCTGTCCTCCTCGGCCTCCTCAGCCTCCTCAGCCAGACCACCGCTGTCCTCCTCGGCCTCCTCAGCCAGACCACTGCTGTCCTCCTCGTCCTCCTCAGCCAGACCACTGCTGTCCTCATCAGCCAACCACTGCTGTCCTCCTCGTCCTCCTCAGCCAGACCACCGCTGTCCTCTGCATTCTCACCACCACCACCTACCTCAGCCAGACCACCGCCACCTACCTCGGCCAGACCACCGCCACCTACCTCAGCCAGACCACCGCCATCCTCTGCATTCTCACCACCACCACCAACCTCTGCCAGACCACCGCCACCTACCTCGGCCAGACCACCGCCATCGACCTCAGTCTGCCCAGCCACACCACCACCAGCGGCCTCAGCTTGTGAGCCTACCCCATTAGCAGGTAAGATAACACAATCTGTAGTGTACCTTGGGTGTCTAGAAAGGCACTTTCAAATATTGTTATTATTATTATTATTATTATTATTATTATTATTATTATTATTTGTTGTTGTTGTTGTTTCTGTTGTATGTCGATACTTATCAATTTGTTTCTTATCCCAGACCCATCAGTCTCGCTGTTAGAAGAGCTCTGTCCAGTGCCAAGGCTGCAGAACCCAAGACCACGGAAGCGGAAAGCTGAGAAAGCTTCGGTCATCACATCATCCCCATTCAAGAGGTCTTTGCAGGACAAGGTCGCGAAGGGGAGAAAAGGTTCAGGAAAAAAAAAAAGAAACACAGAAGATGAAGATGTGGAGTGCTTGTATTGCTCGGAACTGTTCTCTGTTAGTGGAGGGAAGTGGGTCCGCTGTGAAAAGTGCATGAAGTGGGCACATGAGGAATGTAGTTGTGTTGAAGGGGATTGGGAATTTGTGTGTGAGTTCTGTGCTGATGAATAACTTTAGATCATTTCAACAACCAATATGTAAATAATTTCCAATCATTTATTGTTACTGTAAACTTGAATTTGAAGAATCATTCATGTTCAGCCTTTGTGTATATAGCCGACCACCATCAGATTCATAGCTTCAATCCAGAAATCTTCTTCCATAGATCTTTAAATGCAATTTTTCCTTTGGCTCCCTCAAATCCATTTTCTTGTCATGTCTCCAGAAAATTGTCTTTATTTCCAGAGCTGTTTTAACACTATTATCAAATAATTTATTGTATTTATTCTATTTATTATACAGTGTATATATAATAAAATATAGATATGAAATATGGCAAAGTAATATACTGTATATATGAAATTTAAATTAAAGATGTCTCATTATTAAAATGTTTCATTAAAATGAAAGCATAAACCTGATCTGATCTGATACAAAATGAATCACATTGCTATTGCCTATTTTTTGTGCAACTGGATATAGCCTACACATTTATTTCAACTTAAAGATATGAAGAATTACTTTTATACAAGACTGAGACTCAACTTGCTCTCTATGATTAATTACCGTAAAGTTCCGTGTATATGGCGCACTTTTTTTACGTCAGGAAATATGAAAAGTTGGGGATGCGCCTTATATACGGGAACAACAGAATCGCGGCAAAAGTTCCGACATACATGCACACGTACACCCGATTTTATAAGGTCAGACTGAGGCTATATGCGCACGTGAGTTTGCACAGCTTAATAAATGGAAAAAAAATTACCGATTCAACATTTTTTAAATGCAGGATATTAAGGGCTCTATCTTTCACACTGCCTTACCCGTTGCCACTACCTGCAACCCGTGAATTACGCATTTAGCAGCTTCCACTATCCCTAAACGATATCTTACGGCCACACTACCCGCAGTGTATTATGCCGAGTCCTTTATTTGCGCCTGGAGGTGTGCCCGTGGGCGTGTTTATGCGCTTTCCCTACAATTGCTATCTTGACCACACACGTTAGGGAAAGCGTATAGCGGGTCCGAAAACGTGGCGCCCTTCCTCTCTCCATCACGGATCTCGGTTTGAGGATTTGGGATAGCGCAGCCTGCTCCGAAAGGCAGTGGCACCTGGCACACTGATTGGTTTACCTGGCGTAACGCCCAAACCACGCCTATGCATAATATAACGGGTAGCGCTGGTGTTTTAGGGATATAGGCAGGTGTGCAAGATAGCTACTTTCGCGGGGGAACGCCTCTTACGCAATGCGAAATCCCCAAATAACGGGTTTAGGGACTCTGGCGTAAGATAGGGCCCTAAGTGTTTATATTACGTGACGTCCTTGTCTACTAGACACTTAAATGTGAGTAATACGGTAAAGCGTGTGACATCATCACGTGCCACACGCCCCTGTACGTACCCATATATAAACGGCCTGCGAGCCGGTGGCGCCGTCAAGTTTGATGGGAGAGCGGGAGTCCTAGTCTGTCAACGAGTGTACGTGCTAACTGTTACTGATTTTAAACGAGTTACTGCTCGGCAGAATAAATGCACTAGTTTTGTTAAATATTACACAAAGTGTGTGCAAGCTTGCTTCGTGCCCATTCACGCAAGAAACTGCCGCTGAAGAATATTCTTTGGATCGAGATCCAACCCTCTGCACAGGATTTTAATTTTTATCTATGAATGAACTTTTTCACATTTCACTTTCCATGATAACGTTAATGCAAATAACCATCGTAGAAGCATGGAGCCACAATGGCAGAATGCAGACAGAGAGGGATAGAGGCTTAATTGCGGGATAGAAGTCCTGTCTGACGCGCCATGTACTTGTCTCGAGAACTAAGCAGCTCGAGCTTACTAAGTGCCCTAGTGCAGCTTTATTGTGCAATGTGGCAAGCACGGCAGTTGTCCTCTCAAAGTGTTCCCTGCAACTCCGCAAATAACTTCCCAATGCAATGTATACGTATCACTCTGATGCATGCAAAAACATGCACGCTGTCCTATAGTCCAGTGGCGGGCGGTGGACAGAGAACAAGGAGGGCGATAAACATGTCTTTAAACTGCTTATTAGTCTTGATCTGTTTTCAGTCAATTTTCCTGGTAAAAGACACTTTAACTCTCCCCTCTCAGGTGTAGCTAATTGTCTTCGTCAAGATGAGAAATCAAATGCACCAGTTGAACGCAAAAAAGAGCGCATTTAAATCTTTTTCAATTAAACAATCATTACGCACAGGTTTGACGACTTTCTTAGGATGTGACAAAATTTAACGCGGAAAATCCACAGTGGTTTTTTGTGAAGAGTTGCCTATTTAGGCATGCGAATTAAACATTTTATAGAATTTATTATTCACTCGCCTAAACATTTCATTATAAGGAAAACGAACATGTTGACCAAAAACAATGATTGAAATCGGGTCATTAATCTCACCCGTTTCAATGGATGTTCTCCGCCCCCTCGGTTTTCCGTCCACCGCCCGCCACTGCTATAGTCCATTATGTAGCGTGCACGCATCTACGGCGCGAGGCTTTCCAAGCTACCGTCTCGGTAAATGATTATGACCGAGTTACATAAACTACCATCAATGAACTTACCTTTCGTTGATGGCTATATCCTCTGCATTAACAGTGTCATTTGTTGTATTCTGCTTCTTTGAAAATTGACATTTCTTGACGATGAATGAGAATGTATGAACCGACATGTTCCATTGAATCATTTAAATGGCGCGTTAATCCCTCCGGGCGAAACAATAGAGAGTGATTAACGTCTCAGCGTAAGATCCCTCTGCTATCAACAACTTATTCCTGCAAAGATATTGCCGCCACGTTTTTCTATAAAAGCCTAGGGGGAAGTGATGAGAAGTCACTCTATACCGAGTTGTCAAAGTGAACAACCATAGTGTCTAGGATGTTCCAACCTGCAAGGAAAAATAGAAAATAAAATTTGTTATAAATTATGCTGCCGTTTCATCGTAACTGCGCCGGTTGCGATTAGAATTTGCCGGGCCTATTGTGGACATTTAGCAGAAATTTTTGGTAGTAGAACCAATATATTCCCGCCCGATAGATAGTGGCATATGTTGGGCATACGCGCTGTCGGCATATTGGTTTATGTCTTGCGTCTTGCGCCTTCCATTTTTCGCCGATGTCCGATGAATAATCACTTCTCATGGACGTTGAAAAGAAAAGGAAAAAAATAGGACAAGTACATGCGGCATTCTGGGAAAATTTTGAGGAGAGAGAATATGTATGACACACGCAAGATTTGGGTCGAAATTTGTATGATTTTTTTTTTTTTTTTTTTTGTCAAGTCCCAAAGTCGGGGTGCGCCTTATAAACGGGTGCGCCGTATACACGGAACTTTACGGTATTAAAGATTAAAATGACAAGTAAGGCAATATCTCGGGGGGGCATCTTTCAACCCTAGGGGGGCGTCTTGCACTCCAGGGGTGAAAGATGCCCCCTTAGCGAAAAAAAATGTTTTGTGTGATATCTTCATAATCTTTATTCATTTTAACTTAAATGCCGTGAAAGTATAATGTCTCTAACATGCCTCACATCTTTGTACTAAATTGATATAGAAATATTTATCTAATAAGCCAAAAAGTACTTTGTCCTTAGGGGGGGCGTCTTTGGGTCTTCTACCCTAATAAAAAAGGCAAAAAATAAAAATAAAAATGCTTAGGAATGTGTCGTCCGCCTGGCCCGAGAAAGCGCAAGATCACCACGCAATATTCTTTTGTTCCCACGGTGATACGTCGCAGTTGCCAAACAGCACAGCTCTCAAAGTGATGGCGTCGGCTCATTTATGTCATTGTGTCTAATTTTGTGCGTTCAAAATGGTTTATTGTGTTGCCTACGGGTGTAATAATGGATCGGACAGTGGCAAGAATAGGCCTACTCATAAATTCCCGTCCGATCCAAATTTACTGGAGGAATGGTTTCGGAGAGTGAATCGCGCGGGGAAGAAGCCGGGCAGTTTGTGGGTGCCCATGAAGTATTCGCATCTGTGCTCCGATCATTTCCAGCCTTCCTGCTTCATAAGTCATATGTCAACAACGGTGATAATAATTGCGAACGAACACCATGTGAGTAAACCAGTTTGTTCTGGGGCGTGCTTATTACCTTTTCTATGACACATAGCTAATGCGGTCATTTGAAATGCTTCGGGGAAGAAAACTGTGATTTGAAGTCAGCTAATTACCAGCGAGGTTGGACAGCCTCCATCGCCCTGGCATAATTAGCTTACCTAAAATCAATTCCCCTGTACTTTGCCAAACTTGCAATCAAACCATTTATTCAGCCAACTGACTAATCGAAACCAAAATGTGGCCTAAATGATAACGAAGAGATAATGAGAAGCAGACAGACCTAACCAGGCTGCCGTGTTAGATCGAAAGAATGCAGACATCCCAAGTCTGCCGGAAGTTCCGGGAGTCTCCCGCATATACATAGCGGCTCCCTGATGCCCGCAAGTCAGACAAAATCTCCTGGAATGAGCAGCCAAGAGCGCAGACAAACGCGCACGCAGGCAAGACAGACTTTCTTTTCCGATCGCGTGTGGGAAGATGAGGGAGAGGGAGAGAGAGGTCGTGCATGCAGTGGTACCTGGTGGTAACACGCGCCCCTCGTGTGCATATTCATGAAGCGCATGCAAGACAGGGAGGGTTCTGGTTGGCCTGTTCTTTGCAAAGAGTCAGTCAGTCAGCCAATCAGTTTCTAGTGTGGGCGGGCAGTGTTTTTTTTTTCTCCTGGACCGCCACAGTACACGTTCAGTGAGTGAGAGTAGGAGCGTCATGGCAGAGGCAGAGAAAGCAGAGGCAGGGCCGTCCAAAAAAAGAAAGTATAAAACTCATTTCACCGCTGACTATTCAGAAGTGTACCCTTGCCTGATTAGGGTGAAAAACAATGACAGTCTTGCCCGCTGTACTGTTTGCAACAGTGATTTCAGCATTGCCCACGGCGGGCTAAATGATTGTAAAAGGCATGTTGAGGTGAGTTCATGTGATAAACATGCAGATTAACCTCCTCAGCAGGGCTGCCAACTCTCACGCATTCGGCATGATAGTGCTTCATTCACGTTCCCGTGCTGTAGTCAGTAATTATTCATTCAACGTCATGCGTGTGTTTCACGATCGTTCTAATTGTTTAAATGAAATAAGACCAAATGAAACATTTTATGCAATTCCATTGCTTCCAGCCCCTGAGTGAAGAAAAGCGTGATAAGTCCGGAATCATAATTGATTTTCACATTAATTGTGGCTAAATCCACCGTGACGAATGTGAAACTAATGAACTTCAATTCACAAGGACTTCAATTGCACCTGAGAATCTCCGACAAACCTGCTAATTGAATAATTGCTGACTACAGCACGGGAACGTGAAAATGTCATTTAAACTCAAGCTGAATGCGTGAAAGTTGAGAGCCCTGCAAGTTGGCTAGTAGTCAAGTATGAGCTGATGGCCAACATGAGAAGAGCAAGCTCTAGGACTTGTTTAAAGTTGCAGTGGAATATTAAAAAAAACCCAGAGTTTACAGAGATGGTAAATGTAGTAATGTTATTGTTTGTCACAATCACTTGGGGTAGCCTGCTGAATAGAGAAAATAATTAATAAATAACAGAAAAGGCAAGGAAATTATATCTTATGCTTTTATATCTTTTAGGGACCACAGCATATTAGAGAGGCAAAGCGCAGGGAAGGCTGCTCCAATATATCTCAGTTCTTCTCCCAGAAAAAGCAAAGTCTAATGGAGAAGGTTCCCACAGCTGAGATGTATTTCACATCTTTCATTGTGGAGCATAACCTGCCATTCAGTGTGTGTAGGCACACAGGCAAGTTATTTAGGAAAATGTTCCCAGACTCTGAAATAGCAAAGAATTATGCCTGCTCTTCCACGAAGACAGCAGCTATGATGAATCTGGCACTGGAACCTGAATGCTCAGAGGATGTGTACAAGTTACTCCAAGACAGAAAAAAAAGGCCTTACAGTATTATGGTTGATGAAAGCAATGACATCACGTGTGAAAAGGAGTGTGCCATTTAAGTCAGGTACTACAGTGAAACACAGGATAAGGTGACAGTTGGATTTGTAGACATGCCAGTGTGCAATGATGCCAAAGCTGAGAACATCTTCAACTGCATTGAATCATCCATGCATGAAAAAGGCCTTGAATGGTCCAATTGTGTAGGATTCAGCAGTGACAACTGCAATGTCATGACTGGTAAGAACAACTCTGTCTTATCAAGAGTGAAAGCACAGGCCCCTCACATATACAGTGTTGGCTGTCCAAGTCACTTGGTGAACGTATGTGTCAAAACTGCTGCTAAGGAGCTCTCAATGTCACCTGAAGAATTGCTAATTGACATCTACTACTACTTTGAGAAAAGCTCAAAAAGAAGAGAGGATCTGAAGCAGTTTCAGGACTTCTGTAACATAGCTCAGCAGAGAGTACAAAAACACTGTCCCACACGTTGGCTTTCCTTGGGGAAAGGGTTGGACCTCCTCCTGAACCAATGACCAGCCTTTAGTTCTTATTTTGAGTCACACAGTGAAAATCAGAAGTCTAAGGATATCCAGAAGAGGCTGGCAGACCCCACAATGAAGCTGTATGCTTGTTTTCTTCATAATGTCACTCAGTGCTTTGACAAATTTAATCTAATTTTTCAAAACAAGACACCTGTTCTTTACAAGCTAAATGACATTGTTGAAGAACTCCTGCATGACTTTGCAAGCAGGTTTGTTGTGCCCAAAATATTGAGAGAGAATACATTGCAGGAGTTAGATGCAAGCAACCCAGAAATTCACTGTGCAGATGAAGATCTTTTTGTCGGATTCTTGACAAGGAGGCATTTGCAAAGTGAGGAAACACTTTCCCCACAAAAACAAAAAACAGTTCTTCAAAGATGCGAGAGCATTTTATGTGAGAAGTCATCAGAAAATACAGGAAAAGTTCCCAATGAGAGACCAAATCTTGACTAATCTGTTAGTTGTCAATCCAGAGAACCAAGATGATGTGGCACCACAGCGGATTCCGGCTTTGGCTGAGAGATTCCCCAATGTGATTAAGGCAGATGCCAGAGAACAGCTCCACTTGGAAGTCCTAGATTATGTGTCAACTAACCTAGAAGCACTGGTCCCAAATTACAGAAATTTACCAGTTGATGAGTTATGGGGCAAACTGTCAAAGGTCCGATCTGTGAGCTCAGGGCAGTTAAGATTTGTGGAGCTGTGCAAGTTGATGAAACTGCTACTGGTGCTGCCGAACTCCAGTTGTGATGTGGAAAGAGGCTTCAGCATGGTGAGGCACATCAAGACCGAGTTTCGGGGTCAGATGTCACACCAGACACTTGTCAATCTGATGTCATGTAAGATAAACAAATTCATTGACACAGAGTGTCATGACATTGACATTTCAAGCAAACTGATCAAATCTACAAGCAGCGAAGAAGTACAATGAAGACTTGCAGAAGACCCCAGAATAGGCCAATTTAGCCTATGTCAAAATTGTATTTGACATACAGTACCCCATATATGATGTAAATAGTGCCTACATTGCATGCATATTTCTGTATTCAATTATCAATAAGTAAAGGAGACTAAGTTCATGTCAAAACTGTATTTCACATACAGTAGCCCAAGCTGTAAAAAGTTCCCACATTTTATGTACAGTCCTATGCTCAGCTATCAAAAAGTAAAGCTCTGTTGTCACCCATATCCTTTGGTGTGCGCGAAAAATTTTTTCTTTTTTTGGGGGGGGGTTGTTGATACGGGGGACCTCCCTGAAATGAGTTTTTGCAACTTGGGATGTCTGAGAATGTGAATAATCTGAATAAATAGCAGACCTCTGAATTCCACCTCTCGTAGAATTTTTACATATCATTTAAAAGATTTCTTAAAAATAAAATCATTTCAAGATGGTCCTGGTTTTTAAGCGTTTCAAAACGTACGCGAAGTGGAAAACATTTTTGAAGCATATCGAACGTGAAAGTGAGAGAAATTATTTTCGCATTGCACGCAATAAATATCTCGCCTTTGGGGTAGACAGCACTTAGCATCAGTTTCATGTTTTGGTGTATCGTGCAAATGCACACGCTACGCGTTCCCGCCGCACCAGCCAGAACACACTCCTTAGGCCTCAGTTCTACAAACTTTGAGAAGCTAATTTTTGCCCTGGAGTGTTCAGATTGAAACTGCCGATAAATCTCTTTGAGATTGCCAAACACTAGACGTTGTTGAAGAGTTACCCGCTTTCCCTCCTTTTGCTGAAATACCGAGACACAGTTTTTCTTTCCTGGCATCAAACGGTTGATGGAATCCGACCGATAGAAATCTTGGACCAGTTTCACAGTGTCTTCATCTGTTGTCCTCCCACCCTTGGGATTTGGTGTCGCCATGACCCGTTGATCCATCTGTAACTTATTGGCAGTCCGTAACATCCAGTTACTGACACGGAATTCAGCTTCAATCCTTCATATACCCCAACTTTTTGGCATTAATGTAAGATTCTGTATCTTTTCACTTCTAGTGCAAGTACTAAAATGTTCCTTCTGTTGTCGCAAGATCTCGTCATCGGGGCCAGCTTCTGTCTCCCCTAGACCTAATGTGTCACATACGCCAACATGCAACTATTTCAGTTTCTTTTTTCCATATGCAGCTGATTTCAGCCTTCTTCGATCAATCGGTGTTTCTCCAAGGACAGTGAATGCCTGATTGATGGTAGGTATGGTGACATCCTCAACCATGGATGTGCTTAGTGCTGCACCGTCAATATTTTCGCATGTTGCATCTGGATCTGGAGACAATGGTTCATCTGAAGCAAGGGAACATTTCAAATGAAATACTGTTGAGTGATAAATGTAGGGCCTATTAGACAGGATGCAGATGTATGGATTTCGTGCAATAATTAGAGATGAGGATTTTACTGAATAAATGACCTAATTTGCAAACACTGTCTTAGAGACCCGCAAGTAATGCGAGTGTTTCGTGAATATGATAGCAAGACCTGAAAGATTCTGAAACCACTAGAAGATTAAAAGACCCTGCTCACCTTCATGGAAAAAGACTCCAGGTGACGTACTTGTTGATGAGGAATGACGAGTACTGCCATGTACAAGGGCTCAGCAACAGGACCAGCAGACTTTCTTCCCAGGAACAAGTCCAAGTTGTCGGTGTGACCGTGTAGATAACACTCGTAGTCCTTTCCGAACGTCTTTGCTTCCATGGCGTCCAAGTTGATCACAACACTTTTTTTCACAAAGGGAAAACAGATCGAAGTATTTGTTCCAATGATGCTGACACACACAGGCAATGCCTTCAGTTATTCCACACCATAGCTGCAGGATTTCTTTCGTGTCTCCTTCTGGGACATGGAAAGCAGCATCCTGCTCTGGACATTCATCATTTAAACTACGACCAATTGAGCAGACAACCATTTGTTCAACAAATGCAATTCAGAATGGATGAAATCCACTAAGGCAGCTAATTTAAGGAATTCTGGAAATGCCCACTTTCAGTTTCAGGGAGAGGGATTACTTGGAAAAGAAGAACCGATTCAAGCCCTGTATTCTTTGTACATTTGTAAAACTTGATGAAATTCACTACAGGATATTAGTTTGATTTGATTTCCTAGTTTCATCCATTACATAAATGTACATCACAAGCAGTAGTTTAGATGGTATTAAGAGAGAGCATTCCACAAAATGCCCCTACACATGAAAATTCTTGATTGTCCACGATGAATGTTTCAGGAAAGCTTGCAAACATCCTGGCAGTAGCACAAGAAATTTCATATGAATCAAAGTGGGTAGTTTTGGGAAATCTAGGTCAAAGTTGAAGGTCACATGACATGATAACCTATATATAGGTCATCCCATGGAAACACAATCAAATTGCACATCGTTGGAAAGAGAATTTTGTCCTCTTTCAAATGACTTCAAAATTATTTAAATCCATTGAAAGGTCACAGAGAAATTTACATTTTTGTACATCAAGGTCGCATATTAGGATAAAAATCATGAAAATTTTGAAGTCGTATGGCTGCTATGTAAACGATGTGATCGCGCCAATATTTCATATGTGATGTTCTTTAGGGTGGACCAACCCACAGACCAAATTTCGACAAAATCGAAGGGGGTCGCTGAAAAAAGTGTGTTGGTTTGGCATGGAATGACTCTAGTACTCAAACCCAAGCACTGCCAATGTTTGGTTCTGGATGAATGGCAGCTCCAGAATATGCGCTGTGACCACAAAAATTTGTGTGGTAGAAGTACTTACCTCCAAAAATAACTGAGAGCAAAACCATCTTTCTCAATGGGTTTGTCGGAATTTGGCACCAGATTACATAATTGCTTTTCTTTTTTTGGCCAGTATATATATACTCTGTGTGTGTGTGTGTGTGTGTGTGTGTGTGTGTGTATATGGGCCTGGCTCACGAAATGTGCTTCACCCCCCCTAAATCTGTCTACAGGCTAGCAAATCTTATATTTTGCTTAGATCATTCCAGAACCACCATGAATGGATAGAGCTCACCAAGAGCAACTTGGAACACCCCACTTTTGTCAGTCTGCAATAAATATTTCCCTGGGTTTTTTGCCCTTATAGTTGGAAAAGTGGCCAAAAATGGCACTTTTTTGATGTCCATGTAAAAAGTGAAATAGTTTGTAAGACCCAAACCGACATATGACGGTATAATACCCGAAAGCGATCACGGAGGGCAGTCACCAGCTGTAAGACCCACGCAGCCCAAGGAAGGAAGAGCCCGGGTGAAGGTTTATGCGCGTGTATTCCTAGTATTAGCACGCCATGACGCCCTGGCTGGTGCGAATCACAATAAAATGGATATATTTTCTCCGTTCGAACAACGGGGCACAAAAGCACAACGGTTACAATTAATCTGACTCCATAATAAATTTAGAATACCAAATTTAGTTATACCCTCGTTAAATATCTGACTCCAAATTAGAATTAGAACTTATAGTTTAGGGATACATGCGTGAATCTCGGGGCAGCTACATCACCAGACTCATCCGTGAAAACCAGTTACTCAACCGACGCCCCCGGGTAATAGCGCAGTTGCCGGATCTTAGTTCAGTGAGAGCTCTAGAGGATGGAAGAAATTACCATGATAGTAGCAACTTTGGCATAAACATATCATGAACCCAGATTTATGCGCACCACAGGGCCCCTTAAGGGGATCGGCCAGGCACCGGCTTATAAGCCCAAGAAAGCCCTTAAGGTCAAAATCCCAGGACCGATACTACATAAACCCTTTATATGAGTAGACCGTAACTTGCAATCCAACTTAAAGCCCATCACTACCTTTAAACATCAGCTAGCTAGTCTGGAATGATAAGGACTCACCCCTAAGTACCGGGTCGTAACGTGGCTAGAAAGGATAAAAGGATTAGGAGTCACGGAGACCACGCAAGCTTAAAGGAATAACAATGATTTATTCACCAGGTAGGCAAAAGCTTAAATCAAACAAATCAACACTAAGCCAATTACAAGTTACACCCAATTTAGAAAAGGAGAATAAAGTCATACCTGGAGGAAAAGGATACACGCACTAATGTGCGCGGGAAGTTCGAATACGATATTACATAATTGAAAAGGACTACTCACGCACTTACATGCGCGGGACAGATCGGATACGATCTTCCCTGACTATATAGATTGGCTACATACGGCATAGGAATGGCTACTCACGACTTACGTGACGCGGGACAGATCGGATACGATCTTCCCAGAATGGATTGTTTCTCTTTGCTTTAAGCCAAATCACGCCTTTTGATCCAGGCGGCATGGCCATAAACACCTGGAAGGGGGGTCGAATCCGGTTTTGGGTTTCCACCATTGGGAGGATGTAATAAAACACTTCAGCAGAGAGAGGAGAATAGGGTGATTACCAGAGAGGATTCTGGCCAAATTCTCAGGAGTTTCCATAAGGAATGAACCATAATTCCAATGGGAATGAAACATACTCCACTAACTCCTTGGATTCTCCCGAGAATAAAAAAGACCAAACATGATATGAATATGTACTAATATGATGCAGTTGTCATGAAAAAGTCTTAAGATGAATTAATATATAGGTAAATTGGGTTATACGTCCAGAAGGGATTTCTTTGCAGAATATTGAACATATAAGCATATTATGCAGTTCTCAGGGCTTAAGATCATTTTAAACAGATTAATATAACTGGACTTTAACTCAAGAATTAGGCCAGTAATATGACTCGCACAGGGGCATTGTGTCAGCCAGAGCCCTCTAACAACCCCCCCATACAGAGGAACAGTAAGACCGTTAACACCTTAGCAAGCATTTTGGGGAGGAAGTCCACAAAAGCTTTATTGCTATCTGGCATGGCTCTGGACCGAGCTTATCAGCCATTTGTCACTTATATTTCCAGATTCTACAAGTTCACTTTTTGTTTTTTTATATTTAAGTGTGTTCTATTTTTTTTTTCTGTGCATAATGGACATGTGTAGGCTATGTCTGACGGCATACGTCCCTATCGTCGTTTTGTGTATTGCGGTGACATTTAATAAATTGTCCACAAGGTACTGGGGTCTGACTTAGATTTTACATTTAGCACTCTAGAAAAAAAAAAAAAAAACTAAAAATTGGTCCCTGACACCTAATAATCCTTCAGGATGAAGCAAATATATGGTGCATTAGGGCAAAAAAAAAAAAAAAAAAAAAGCAATGAAAAAAATTTCCAAGCCAACCTACAGGGATTGAGTAGGATTTTTGTGTCCCCAAAAAATGACCTTTTTAAGAAAAGTTTCCTTAGATACATTTTTAAAAAAACTGTAAAAAGATATAGCCAAATGCAATTCAGGTATTGTTGTTGGCCTAAATCAAAGAAATCACTGTTTAGATCAATGATAACTTACAGATACATTTTTAAAAGATCTGGCAGAAACCCTAAGTCAGAAACCCGGCATCTCAGGCAGAAACAAAAATGTGGCCCCAGTCGTTCACAGGTGGTCAGGGACATGATATTCCATGTTGGTTTGACATGTTAACATGTATTTTAGCCAATTTGATCGAAATCAACCTCATTCTCAAATAGTTAGACAAAGAAATTTGAATAAAATCAAAAAGCAATGACTTTTCAAATCACACCAGCCAGTATTTTATTCACAATTAATCGTTGTTGAAATTGATAAATTTTACAATTTTATCCACAAAATGAGCTCATTTTGTGCTTAAAAATGTAAAATGTCTCAATTTCAACTTTTGAAATTTTATCTATGTTCTATTGTAAATAACATATTGGCTCGTGATCTAAAAAGTCATTCCATTTTGATTTTATTCACAATTTACACTTCCCAACTATTTCTGAAATTGGGGTTGTATAACGATGGCGCCGGTCGGAGGCCCGACATCGACCCATCGCCCACGCCTCAGTCAGAAACCGGGATCTCAGGCAGAAACTGACGCTGGGCGTGGGGCCGCCAGTGGCAATCGGTGGCCAATCAGTCATAAATTTGATCAAATAACATGCATAGGTGGTCGGAGACATGATATATTGTGTTTTCTAAAGCGTGTCGACCGGTATTTTTGAAGATTTAATTGAAAAATATCGGTGGCGTCGGCCCACGCTCTCAGTCAGAAACTGGGATCTCGGGCAGAAACTGACGCGGGGCGTGGCGGCCGCTGTGGCCACAATCGGTGGCTAATCAGTCATAAACTTGTTCAAATAACATGCATAGGTGGTCGGGGACACCAGACAACACCTACAACAAAATAACAATAACTAAAAGACAGAAACATGCAATCATCATAAAAAACTCCCGGGGCTCAGGCTAGGGGAACCAAGGACCCAAAATTTAAAAAAAAATGACCTGTCAAGCAGCCTGTCCACCAACCTACAAGTGGCAACTTTGACCAGGTACCACGAAAAAATGAAAAACGTCGCCGTCGCACGGCTTCGGAATATGATCCCACAACACCTATAGATTAAAAAACCACTCACAGCTAAGCTCTATGGGTACTTTCATTAATTTTAGTACCCAGGGGGTTGGCGCACATTTCTTGAGCCTGCCCTATATATATAGGGGAGGCTTGGGAGAGTTGGGCCACTTTTTATATTTTAGTATATCAAACTAATTCTATTCACGGCATTTAACCATTAATTGCACTTACGATACACACATCCAATAATACACTTCCTGTATGAGCTGTTTCTGAATGCAAGCATATGTGCAGGAGGGGGAGACAAGTTTTAAAATAATATTTTTTGGCCTAACTCTCCCTCCTAGAGCCTATCAAAATAAATTCTGATCCAACCCCTCCAGGAAAAATTAACCTTTATCAGCAAAATATACGGCCCAACTCTCCCACCCACAAGTATCCCAACTCTCCCAATATCCACCATGTTTATTTCAGTGGCAATTTTAGCAAAGGAACATCACACAGATTTGGCCAATACCTTGATGGAGGAGTTATGTCACAGCTATCTTGTAGAATAACTAAGGACAGTATACTGTATAGAATTGAAGAGATATAAAAATGCTTACCATGAATTCTACTTTTTAATCTTTTGAGTCAAAAATGCGCTTCTCTGCACAAACGTGGACAGACAGCGAAAACTTCTGCAGTCCCTCATGTCAATAAAAAGATAATGCCTAGTACTTCCATTAGATGGCACCACCTGCCCAATACAATTTCCAGGTTCCATGAAATTAAGGGTGGCCCAACTCTCCCTGTGGCCCAATGGGCTCTATGCACGCATCACTTCCGTGTTTGAGTTAAGGCCGCTCCTCAACTTCCGGTCCGCGAGATTGAAAGCAGAAGAATGGCAGAGTCATCGCTGTGCAAGGACATTTCCATGTTATTTTATACGCTTCTGTCTGAGTTGTACTAATTACTCACTCTGTGCTAAGAGTCAGTAATGCGCTGTGATGTTTTGCGTTGACTGCGTTTCGTAGCAAACAGATGTTCAGGCTCTTTCATCACACATTTGTATGAGCCAGAAACCGTCTGTCGTTTTCTGCTGACATAAGTTAGTCATCAGGAGAACTGGAAACCCCTGTGCAGAGTAGGTACCCTTTCATCCCGCTCTATCACAAGCAGGTGCATAATGCCAGTGGAAAGGCTGTGGATCTAATCTATTCATTAGATCTCAGGGATAATAGACACCACCTCTTGAACCAATAGAACTCCAGGTTCCATGAAATCTGCATCATATTCTTTCGCTAAATGGGTTTAGCAACATTTATTTGATTCCTGCACTCCTGGTGTAAGTCTCATCAGTGTGAACTGGAATGCTACACTGGTGTCACAGTGGGGCATTGACTCCAGGAAACAGAAGCCTGCTATTGAATCATAGCTCCATCATCTTCAGTAAGGAAAAGCTGTTTGTTTTATACGCTTGTCAGATTGGCAATGTGATATCCAGAGTCAGGTCTGTCGCTTCAAATGCAGGCTGCAGACTCTGGTGTGATTAATCTATTGGCTGAAAACATTAATGTGGTTTCTTAACCATCCGCCTGTCTTTGAACGCAAGAACTCCGGTTTGCACTAAGGAAAAACATTAAATTCTTTCGCGAAATGGGTTTATTTAGCACACAGCAGAATTTATTTGATTCCTGCACTCCTGAAGTGCTGCCCTGGTGTCACAGTGGGGCATTGACTCCAGGAAACAGACTGTTTAACCCCAGATTCATAGCTCCATCATTTTGAAAAGCTGTTTGTTTGGGAGCCCAACACAGATGACATAAATATCCAGAGGATCAGGTCTGTCGCCAAAATGTCGGCGGGTGTGAATAAAAAATGTAATGTGGTTTCTTAACCATCAAACGAGAAACTAAGGAAATAAAATGTTTTGAAAATTAATTTGTGTAAAAGACTGTTTTAGGCGTCATGACATAAACATTGATACACAAATCCTAAAACACACAAAGAGACTAAATAAAATGTTTTGAAAATTAATTCAAGGCTTTTTAGGCAATGACTAGCATTCCTACACTCACACAGGATTCAACGCTGATACTTGATACTTGGACCGAAACAGTGGCGGTTCTAGAACCGGCAAGGGAAGTACTCGCACACCAAAAGATGGGCAAAAGCTGCCACAAAAACCACTTAATATGCTAAGATGTATGCCAATATCAATTTAATGAGGCATAATGGATCACCAAAAAAAAAATTTATTAATTAAAAAAAATAAATAAAAATAAAAAAAAAGTGCTCAAAAAAAAAAAAAAGCAAATGTTTCGGTCCATTAGACCATCATCAGTGCTACAAGAGAACATAATACAGAGCACAGATAAAGGCAGGCAGAATCCAAGTCAGGTGTGACCAATTAACCAATTAAGGACACTCAATGCAATTACAAATCAACTAATGCACCTCAATTGCATTTAAAAAAGAGAATTGTAAAACAAGACTATGCTGATGCAGGCAGATGTTCAAAAAATATAAAACTAGACAGCCTATAGAAAGCAAGATAAGTTAAGTGTTTCATTAAGGCCATAAGGCTGTTCAGTTTTAAGAGTATAAATCCATTTGCTTTCACACTGAAGAAGTTTGGTTTCAAGATCTGTGTGTCTGCGACTAGGGTCAATTCTATCAATACCACAAAACCTAAGTGCAGTTGCTGGATGTTTAACCTCCTGGAAATGTCTAGCCACAGGGGATTTTGGATCCCCTCTATGGATAGAACCTCTGTGTTCATTGATTCTAGTTCTCAGTTGACGATTAGTTTTCCCTATATATTGTAAACCACAAGAACATGAAAGAAGATAAATAACATTAATGGAACGACAAGTAATAAATTTCTGGATTTTAAATTGTTTTTTAGTGATATGACTAGCAAAGGTGTTCACTTTTTTGTTATTTTGGCAAGAGGTACAATGGCGACACGGAAAAAAGCCACTAGGGCCATCCATTCTGTCCCCTGGTCTGGGATGGAAAACATCTGCGTGCACCAGCATGTCACGGATATTGCGGCTCCTAGAATGAACAAAAAGAGGCAACTTTGAAAACAAACTTTTGCCCACATCGTCAGCAGATAAAATATGCCAATGTCTGGTTATGATATCCTTAATTTGTTTACTAATGGGGCTATAGGTAGTACAACAAGTAAGGTAATTCGATTGAAGTTTCTCAGAAGATGGCTTAGATGGAGTATAAGAATGAACTTTAGATAAAGCTGAGTTAAGCCAGCTTACAGGGCAGCCCCTTAGAACGAATTGATCATATAGCTTTTTAGAAGCCAGTTCAAAATCAGAAGGATTAGTGCGAATACGTTTGATACGTAAAAACTGACTGTAAGGCAAGCCTCTTTTCAATGGTGAAGTATGAAAACTAGTAGCATGTAACAAGCTATTCTTGTCTGTAGGCTTAACATAGAGAGAGGAAGACAGTTTGTTGTCAATCAATGTAATTTGAGTATCAAGAAAATGAATAGTAGAAGTACTAAATTCCATATTAAGTTTAATGGTCACAGAAAGTGAATTAAAATATTCGCCAAAAGCAATAAGCTCAGATTGGGAACCCCTGAAAATCAGGAAGATATCATCAATTTAACGGCGATAAAAAATAAGATTGGATTCAACAGGATTATTGGAATGAATATGTTGATTCTCAAGAAAGCCCATAAACAAGTTAGCATAATCTGGAGCAAA
>CM056200.1:11969424-11994636 GCA_029692085.1 Gymnothorax javanicus | reverse complement strand
CCCATCACTGAGTCTGACTCACAGCCTTCTTTACATAAAACTATTCACTGAAACATCTCCCATCACTGAGTCTGACTCACAGCCTTCTTTACATAAAACTATTCACTGAAACATCTCCCATCACTGAGTCTGACTCACAGCCTTCTTTACATAAAACTATTCACTGAAACATCTCCCATCACTGAGTCTGACTCACAGCCTTCTTTACATAAAACTATTCACTGAAACATCTCCCATCACTGAGTCTGACTCACAGCCTTCTTTACATAAAACTATTCACTGAAACATCTCCCATCACTGAGTCTGACTCACAGCCTTCTTTACATAAAACTATTCACTGAAACATCTCCCATCACTGAGTCTGACTCACAGCCTTCTTTACATAAAACTATTCACTGAAACATCTCCCATCACTGAGTCTGACTCACAGCCTTCTTTACATAATAAAATAAAAAGAAACATCTCCCATCACTGAGTCTGACTCACAGCCTTCTTTACATAAAACTATTCACTGAAACATCTCCCATCACTGAGTCTGACTCACAGCCTTCTTTACATAAAACTATTCACTGAAACATCTCCCATCACTGAGTCTGACTCACAGCCTTCTTTACATAAAACTATTCACTGAAACATCTCCCATCACTGAGTCTGACTCACAGCCTTCTTTACATAAAACTATTCACTGAAACATCTCCCATCACTGAAACATCTCCCATCACTGAGTCTGACATCTCCAGCCTGAGTTGACTCACATAAAACTATTCACTATTCACTGAAACATCTCCCATCACTGAGTCTGACCCACAGCCTTCTTTTACATAAAACTATTCACTGAAACATCTCCCATCACTGAGTCTGACTCACAGCCTTCTTTACATAAAACTATTCACTGAAACATCTCCCATCACTGAGTCTGACTCACAGCCTTCTTTACATAAAACTATTCACTGAAACATCTCCCATCACTGAGTCTGACTCACAGCCTTCTTTTACATAAAACTATTCACTGAAACATCTCCCATCACTGAGTCTGACTCACAGCCTTCTTTTTTACAAAAACTATTCACTGAAACATCTCCCATCACTGAGTCTGACTCACAGCCTTCTTTACATAAAACTATTCACTGAAACATCTCCCATCACTGAGTCTGACTCACAGCCTTCTTTACATAAAACTATTCACTGAAACATCTCCCATCACTGAGTCTGACTCACAGCCTTCTTTACATAAAACTATTCACTGAAACATCTCCCATCACTGAGTCTGACTCACAGCCTTCTTTACATAAAACTATTCACTGAAACATCTCCCATCACTGAGTCTGACTTAGATAAAACTATTCACTGAAACATCTCCCATCAGAGTCTGACTCACAGCCTTTTTTACATAAAACTATTCACTGAAACATCTCCCATCACTGAGTCTGACTCACAGCCTTCTTTACATAAAACTATTCACTGAAACATCTCCCATCACTGAGTCTGACTCACAGCCTTCTTTACATAAAACTATTCACTGAAACATCTCCCATCACTGAGTCTGACTCACAGCCTTCTTTTACATAAAACTATTCACTGAAACATCTCCCATCACTGAGTCTGACTCACAGCCTTCTTTACATAAAACTATTCACTGAAACATCTCCCATCACTGAGTCTGACTCACAGCCTTCTTTACATAAAAATATTCACTGAAACATCTCCCATCACTGAGTCTGACTCACAGCCTTCTTTACATAAAACTATTCACTGAAACATCTCCCATCACTGAGTCTGACTCACAGCCTTCTTTACATAAAACTATTCACTGAAACATCTCCCATCACTGAGTCTGACTCACAGCCTTCTTTACATAAAAAACTATTCACTGAAACATCTCCCATCACTGAGTCTGACTCACAGCCTTCTTTACATAAAACTATTCACTGAAACATCTCCCCATCACTGAGTCTGACTCACAGCCTTCTTTATAAAAAAACTATTCACTGAAACATCTCCCATCACTGAGTCTGACTCACAGCCTTCTTTACATAAAACTATTCACTGAAACATCTCCCATCACTGAGTCTGACTCACAGCCTTCTTTACATAAAACTATTCACTGAAACATCTCCCATCACTGAGTCTGACTCACAGCCTTCTTTTACATAAAACTATTCACTGAAACATCTCCCATCACTGAGTCTGACTCACAGCCTTCTTTTACAAAAACTATTCACTGAAACATCTCCCATCACTGAGTCTGACTCACAGCCTTCTTTACATAAAACTATTCACTGAAACATCTCCCATCACTGAGTCTGACTCACAGCCTTCTTTACATAAAACTATTCACTGAAACATCTCCCATCACTGAGTCTGACTCACAGCCTTTTTTACATAAAACTATTCACTGAAACATCTCCCATCACTGAGTCTGACTCACAGCCCTTTACATAAAACTATTCACTGAAACATCTCCCATCACTGAGTCTGACTCACAGCCCTCTTTACATAAAACTATTCACTGAAACATCTCCCATCACTGAGTCTGACTCACAGCCTTCCTTACATAAAACTATTCACTGAAACATCTCCCATCACTGAGTCTGACTCACAGCCTTCTTTACATAAAACTATTCACTGAAACATCTCCCATCACTGAGTCTGACTCACAGCCTTCTTTACATAAAACTATTCACTGAAACATCTCCCATCACTGAGTCTGACTCACAGCCTTCTTTACATAAAACTATTCACTGAAACATCTCCCATCACTGAGTCTGACTCACAGCCCTCTACACATAAAACTATTCACTGAAACATCTCCCATCACTGAGTCTGACTCACAGCCTTCTTTACATAAAACTATTCACTGAAACATCTCTCCCATCACTGAGTCTGACTCACAGCCTTCTTTACATAAAACTATTCACTGAAACATCTCCCATCACTGAGTCTGACTCACAGCCTTCTTTACATAAAACTATTCACTGAAACATCCCCCATCACTGAGTCTGACTCACAGCCTTCTTTACATAAAACTATTCACTGAAACATCTCCCATCACTGAGTCTGCCTCACAGCCTTCTTTACATAAAACTATTCACTGAAACATCTCCCATCACTGAGTCTGACTCACAGCCTTCTTTTTACATAAAACTATTCACTGAAACATCCCCCATCACTGAGTCTGACTCACAGCCTTCTTTACATAAAACTATTCACTGAAACATCTCCCATCACTGAGTCTGACTCACAGCCTTCTTTACATAAAACTATTCACTGAAACATCTCCCATCACTGAGTCTGACTCACAGCCTTCTTTACATAAAACTATTCACTGAAACATCTCCCATCACTGAGTCTGACTCACAGCCTTTTTTACATAAAACTATTCACTGAAACATCTCCCATCACTGAGTCTGACTCACAGCCTTCTTTACATAAAACTATTCACTGAAACATCTCCCATCACTGAGTCTGACTCACAGCCTTCTTTACATAAAACTATTCACTGAAACATCTCCCATCACTGAGTCTGACTCACAGCCTTCTTTACATAAAACTATTCACTGAAACATCTCCCATCACTGAGTCTGACTCACAGCCTTCTTTTACATAAAACTATTCACTGAAACATCTCCCATCACTGAGTCTGACTCACAGCCTTCTTTACATAAAACTATTCACATCCCATCACTGAGTCTGAACAGCCTATTTACATAAAAAAAACATCTCCCATCACTGAGTCTGACTCACAGCCTTCTTTACATAAAACTATTCACTGAAACATCTCCCATCACTGAGTCTGACTCACAGCCTTCTTTACATAAAACTATTCACTGAAACATCTCCCATCACTGAGTCTGACTCACATCTTTCTTTACATAAAACTATTCACTGAAACATCTCCCATCAGTGAGTCAGACTCACAGCCTTCTTTACATAAAACTATTCACTTTAACATCTCCCATCACTGAGTCTGATTCACTAAAATATTCACTGAAACATCTCCCATCACTGAGTCTGACTCACAGCCTTCTTTACATAAAACTATTCACTGAAACATCTCCCCATCACTGAGTCTGACTCACAGCCCTCTTTTTTACATAAAACTATTCACTGAAACATCTCCCATCACTGAGTCTGACTCACAGCCTTTTTACATAAAACTATTCACTGAAACATCTCCCATCACTGAGTCTGACTCACAGCCTTCTTTTACATAAAACTATTCACTGAAACATCTCCCCCATCACTGAGTCTGACTCACAGCCTTCTTTACATAAAACTATTCACTGAAACATCTCCCATCACTGAGTCTGACTCACAGCCTTCTTTACATAAAACTATTCACTGAAACATCTCCCATCACTGAGTCTGACTCACAGCCTTCTTTACATAAAACTATTCACTGAAACATCTCCCATCACTGAGTCTGACTCACAGCCTTCTTTACATAAAACTATTCACTGAAACATCTCCCATCAAGTCTGACTATTCTTTACATAAAAAACTATTCACTGAAACATCTCCCATCACTGAGTCTGACTCACAGCCTTCTTTACATAAAACTATTCACTGAAACATCTCCCATCACTGAGTCTGACTCACAGCCTTTTACACAAAAACTATTCACTGAAACATCTCCCATCACTGAGTCTGACTCACAGCCTTCTTTACATAAAACTATTCACTGAAACATCTCCCATCACTGAGTCTGACTCACAGCCTTCTTTACATAAAACTATTCACTGAAACATCTCCCATCACTGAGTCTGACTCACAGCCTTCTTTACATAAAACTATTCACTGAAAAATCTCCCATCACTGAGTCTGACTCACAGCCTTCTTTACAAAAACTATTCACTGAAACATCTCCCATCACTGAGTCTGACTCACAGCCTTCTTTACATAAAACTATTCACTGAAACATCTCCCATCACTGAGTCTGACTCACAGCCTTCTTTACATAAAACTATTCACTGAAACATCTCCCATCACTGAGTCTGACTCACAGCCTTCTTTACATACACTAAACTATTCACTGAAACATCTCCCATCACTGAGTCTGCCTCACAGCCTTTTTTACATAAAACTATTCACTGAAACATCTCCCATCACTGAGTCTGACTCACAGCCTTCTTTACATAAAACTATTCCCTGAAACATCTGCCATCACTGAGTCTGACTCTCACAGCCTTCTTTACATAAAACTATTCACTGAAACATCTCCCATCACTGAGTCTGACTCACAGCCTTCTTTACATAAAACTATTCACTGAAACATCTCCCATCACTGAGTCTGACTCACAGCCTTCTTTACATAAAACTATTCACTGAAACATCTCCCATCACTGAGTCTGACTCACAGCCTTCTTTACATAAAACTATTCACTGAAACATCTCCCATCACTGAGTCTGACTCACAGCCTTCTTTACATAAAACTATTCACTGAAACATCTCCCATCACTGAGTCTGACTCACAGCAGCCTTTTTTACATAAAACTATTCACTGAAACATCTCCCATCACTGAGTCTGACTCACAGCCTTCTTTACATAAAACTATTCACTGAAACATCTCCCATCACTGAGTCTGACTCACAGCCTTCTTTACATAAAACTATTCACTGAAACATCTCCCATCACTGAGTCTGACTCACAGCCCTTCTTTACATAAAACTATTCACTGAAACATCTCCCATCACTGAGTCTGACTCACAGCCTTCTTTTACATAAAACTATTCACTGAAACATCTCCCATCACTGAGTCTGACTCACAGCCTTCTTTACATAAAACTATTCACTGAAACATCTCCCATCACTGAGTCTGACTCACAGCCTTCTTTACATAAAACTATTCACTGAAACATCTCCCATCACTGAGTCTGACTCACAGCCTTCTTTACATAAAACTATTTCACTGAAACATCTCCCATCACTGAGTCTGACTCACAGCCTTCTTTACATAAAACTATTCACTGAAACATCTCCCATCACTGAGTCTGACTCACAGCCTTCTTTACATAAAACTATTCACTGAAACATCTCCCATCACTGAGTCTGACTCACAGCCTTCTTTACATAAAACTATTCACTGAAACATCTCCCATCACTGAGTCTGACTCACAGCCTTCTTTTACATAAAACTATTCACTGAAACATCTCCCATCACTGAGTCTGACTCACAGCCTTCTTTACATAAAACTATTCACTGAAACATCTCCCATCACTGAGTCTGACTCACAGCCTTCTTTACATAAAACTATTCACTGAAAAATCTCCCATCACTGAGTCTGACTCACAGCCTTCTTTACATAAAACTATTCACTGAAACATCTCCCATCACTGAGTCTGACTCACAGCCTTCTTTACATAAAACTATTCACTGAAACATCTCCCATCACTGAGTCTGACTCACAGCCTTCTTTACATAAAACTATTCACTGAAACATCTCCCATCACTGAGTCTGACTCACAGCCTTCTTTACATAAAACTATTCACTGAAACATCTCCCATCACTGAGTCTGACTCACAGCCTTCTTTACATAAAACTATTCACTGAAACATCTCCCATCACTGAGTCTGACTCACAGCCTTCTTTACATAAAACTATTCACTGAAACATCTCCCATCACTGAGTCTGACTCACAGCCTTCTTTTACATAAAAACTATTCACTGAAACATCTCCCATCACTGAGTCTGACTCACAGCCTTCTTTACATAAAACTATTCACTGAAACATCTCCCATCACTGAGTCTGACTCACAGCCTTCTTTACATAAAACTATTCACTGAAACATCTCCCATCACTGAGTCTGACTCACAGCCTTCTTTTTACATAAAACTATTCACTGAAACATCTCCCATCACTGAGTCTGACTCACAGCCTTCTTTTTACATAAAACTATTCACTGAAACATCTCCCATCACTGAGTCTGACTCACAGCCTTCTTTACATAAAACTATTCACTGAAACATCTCCCATCACTGAGTCTGACTCACAGCCTTCTTTACATAAAACTATTCACTGAAACATCTCCCATCACTGAGTCTGACTCACAGCCTTCTTTTTACATAAAACTATTCACTGAAACATCTCCCCATCACTGAGTCTGACTCACAGCCTTCTTTACATAAAACTATTCACTGAAACATCTCCCATCACTGAGTCTGACTCACAGCCCTCTTTACATAAAACTATTCACTGAAACATCTCCCATCACTGAGTCTGACTCACAGCCTTCTTTACATAAAACTATTCACTGAAACATCTCCCATCACTGAGTCTGACTCACACCCTTCCTTAGATAAAACTATTCACTGAAACATCTCCCATCACTGAGTCTGACTCACAGCCTTCTTTACATAAAACTATTCACTGAAACATCTCCCATCACTGAGTCTGACTCACAGCCTTCTTTACATAAAACTATTCACTGAAACATCTCCCATCACTGAGTCTGACTCACAGCCTCTTTTTATATAAAACTATTCACTGAAACATCTCCCATCACTGAGTCTGACTCACAGCCTTCTTTATAAAAACTATTCACTGAAACATCTCCCATCACTGAGTCTGACTCACAGCCTTTTACATAAAACTATTCACTGAAACATCTCCCATCACTGAGTCTGACTCACAGCCTTCTTTACATAAAACTATTCACTGAAACATCTCCCATCACTGAGTCTGACTCACAGCCTTTTTTACATAAAACTATTCACTGAAACATCTCCCATCACTGAGTCTGACTCACAGCCTTCTTTACATAAAACTATTCACTGAAACATCTCCCATCACTGAGTCTGACTCACAGCCTTCTTTTTACATAAAACTATTCACTGAAACATCTCCCATCACTGAGTCTGACTCACAGCCTTCTTTACATAAAACTATTCACTGAAACATCTCCCATCACTGAGTCTGACTCACAGCCTTCTTTACATAAAACTATTCACTGAAACATCTCCCATCACTGAGTCTGACTCACACACAGCCTTTTTACATAAAACTATTCACTGAAACATCTCCCATCACTGAGTCTGACTCACAGCCTTCTTTACATAAAACTATTCACTGAAACATCTCCCATCACTGAGTCTGACTCACAGCCTTCTTTACATAAAACTATTCACTGAAACATCTCCCATCACTGAGTCTGACTCACAGCCTTCTTTACATAAAACTATTCACTGAAACATCTCCCATCACTGAGTCTGACTCACAGCCTTCTTTACATAAAACTATTCACTGAAACATCTCCCATCACTGAGTCTGACTCACAGCCTTCTTTACATAAAACTATTCACTGAAACATCTCCCATCACTGAGTCTGACTCACAGCCTTTTTTACATAAAACTATTCACTGAAACATCTCCCATCACTGAGTCTGACTCACAGCCTTCTTTACATAAAACTATTCACTGAAACATCTCCCATCACTGAGTCTGACTCACAGCCTTCTTTACATAAAACTATTCACTGAAACATCTCCCATCACTGAGTCTGACTCACAGCCTTCATAAAACTATTCACTGAAACATCTCCCATCACTGAGTCTGAAAACTATTTACTGAAACATCTCCCATCACTGAGTCTGACTCACAGCCTTCTTTACATAAAACTATTCACTGAAACATCTCCCATCACTGAGTCTGACTCACAGCCTTCTTTTACATAAAACTATTCACTGAAACATCTCCCATCACTGAGTCTGACTCACAGCCTCTTTACATAAAACTATTCACTGAAACATCTCCCATCACTGAGTCTGACTCACAGCCTTTTTACACAAAAACTATTCACTGAAACATCTCCCATCACTGAGTCTGACTCACAGCCCTCTTTACATAAAACTATTCACTGAAACATCTCCCATCACTGAGTCTGACTCACAGCCTTCTTTACATAAAACTATTCACTGAAACATCTCCCATCACTGAGTCTGACTCACAGCCTCTTTACATAAAACTATTCACTGAAACATCTCCATCACTGAGTCTGACTCACAGCCTTCTTTACATAAAACTATTCACTGAAACATCTCCCATCACTGAGTCTGACTCACAGCCTTCTTTACATAAAACTATTCACTGAAACATCTCCCATCACTGAGTCTGACTCACAGCCTTCTTTACATAAAACTATTCACTGAAACATCTCCCATCACTGAGTCTGACTCACAGCCTTCTTTACATAAAAAACTATTCACTGAAACATCTCCCATCACTGAGTCTGACTCACAGCCTTTTTTTACATAAAACTATTCACTGAAACATCTCCCATCACTGAGTCTGACTCACAGCCTTTTTTACATAAAACTATTCACTGAAACATCTCCCATCACTGAGTCTGACTCACAGCCTTCTTTAAAAACTATTCACTGAAACATCTCCCATCACTGAGTCTGACTCACAGCCTTCTTTACATAAAACTATTCACTGAAACATCTCCCATCACTGAGTCTGACCCACAGCCTTCTTTACATAAAACTATTCACTGAAACATCTCCCATCACTGAGTCTGACTCACAGCCTTCTTTACATAAAACTATTCACTGAAACATCTCCCATCACTGAGTCTGACTCACAGCCTTTTTTACATAAAACTATTCACTGAAACATCTCCCATCACTGAGTCTGACTCACAGCCTTCTTTACATAAAACTATTCACTGAAACATCTCCCATCACTGAGTCTGACTCACAGCCTTCTTTACATAAAACTATTCACTGAAACATCCCCCATCACTGAGTCTGACTCACAGCCTTCTTTACATAAAACTATTCACTGAAACATCTCCCATCACTGAGTCTGACTCACAGCCTCTTTTTCATAAACTTCAAACTATTCACTGAAACATCTCCCATCACTGAGTCTGACTCACAGCCTTTTTTACATAAAACTATTCACTGAAACATCTCCCATCACTGAGTCTGACTCACAGCCCTTTTTTACATAAAACTATTCACTGAAACATCTCCCATCACTGAGTCTGACTCACAGCCTTCTTTACATAAAACTATTCACTGAAACATCTCCCCATCACTGAGTCTGACTCACAGCCTTTTTTACATAAAACTATTCACTGAAACATCTCCCATCTCTGAGTCTGACTCACAGCCTTTTTACATAAAACTATTCACTGAAACATCTCCCATCACTGAGTCTGACTCACAGCCTTCTTTACATAAAACTATTCACTGAAACATCTCCCATCACTGAGTCTGACTCACAGCCCTCTTTACATAAAACTATTCACTGAAACATCTCCCATCACTGAGTCTGACTCACAGCCTTCTTTACATAAAACTATTCACTGAAACATCTCCCATCACTGAGTCTGACTCACAGCCTTCTTTACATAAAACTATTCACTGAAACATCTCCCCATCACTGAGTCTGACTCACAGCCTTTTTTACATAAAACTATTCACTGAAACATCTCCCATCACTGAGTCTGACTCACAGCCTTCTTTACATAAAACTATTCACTGAAACATCTCCCATCACTGAGTCTGACTCACAGCCTTCTTTACATAAAACTATTCACTGAAACATCTCCCATCACTGAGTCTGACTCACAGCCTTCTTTACATAAAACTATTCACTGAAACATCTCCCATCACTGAACTCACAGCCTTCTTTACATAAAACTATTCACTGAAACATCTCCCATCACTGAGTCTGACTCACAGCCTTCTTTACATAAAACTATTCACTGAAACATCTCCCATCACTGAGTCTGACTCACACAGCCTTCTTTACATAAAACTATTCACTGAAACATCTCCCATCACTGAGTCTGACTCACAGCCTTCTTTACATAAAACTATTCACTGAAACATCTCCCATCACTGAGTCTGACTCACAGCCTTCTTTACATAAAACTATTCACTGAAACATCTCCCATCACTGAGTCTGACTCACAGCCTTCTTTACATAAAACTATTCACTGAAAAATCTCCCATCACTGAGTCTGACTCACAGCCTTCTTTACATAAAACTATTCACTGAAACATCTCCCATCACTGAGTCTGACTCACAGCCTTCTTTACATAAAACTATTCACTGAAACATCTCCCATCACTGAGTCTGACTCACAGCCTTCTTTACATAAAACTATTCACTGAAACATCTCCCATCACTGAGTCTGACTCACAGCCTTCTTTACATAAAACTATTCACTGAAACATCTCCCATCACTGAGTCTGACTCACAGCCTCTTTACATAAAAACTATTCACTGAAACATCTCCCATCACTGAGTCTGACTCACAGCCTTCTTTACATAAAACTATTCACTGAAACATCTCCCATCACTGAGTCTGACTCACAGCCTTCTTTACATAAAACTATTCACTGAAACATCTCCCATCACTGAGTCTGACTCACAGCCCTTCTTTACATAAAACTATTCACTGAAACATCTCCCATCACTGAGTCTGACTCACAGCCTTCTTTACATAAAACTATTCACTGAAACATCTCCCATCACTGAGTCTGACTCACAGCCTTCTTTTTACATAAAACTATTCACTGAAACATCTCCCATCACTGAGTCTGACTCACAGCCTTCTTTACATAAAACTATTCACTGAAACATCTCCCATCACTGAGTCTGACTCCCATCACTGAGTCTATTCCATCTCCCATCACTGAGTCTGACTCACAGCCTTCTTTACATAAAACTATTCACTGAAACATCTCCCATCACTGAGTCTGACTCACAGCCTTTTTACATTATTCACTGAAACTATTCTGAGTCTGACTGAAACATAAAACTATTCCCCCATCACTGAGTCTGACTCACAGCCTTTTTACATAAAACTATTCACTGAAACATCTTCACTGAGTCTGACTAAAAAAAACTATTCACTGAAACATCTCCCATCACTGAGTCTGACTCACAGCCTTCTTTTACAAAACTATTCACTGAAACATCTCCCATCACTGAGTCTGACTCACAGCCTTTTTTATAACTATTCACTGAAACATCTCCCATCACTGAGTCTGACTCACAGCCTTCTTTAGTATTCACTGAAACATCTCCCATCACTGAGTCTGACTCACAGCCTTCTTTACATAAAACTATTCACTGAAACATCTCCCATCACTGAGTCTGACTCACAGCCTTCTTTACATAAAACTATTCACTGAAACATCTCCCATCACTGAGTCTGACTCACAGCCTTCTTTTTACATAAAACTATTCACTGAAACATCTCCCATCACTGATCTGACTCACAGAAAAACTATTCATCATCTCCCATCACTGAGTCTGACTCACAGCCTTCTTTACATAAAACTATTCACTGAAACATCTCCCATCACTGAGTCTGACTCACAGCCTTCTTTACATAAAACTATTCACTGAAACATCTCCCATCACTGAGTCTGACTCACAGCCTTCTTTACATAAAACTATTCACTGAAACATCTCCCATCACTGAGTCTGACTCACTGAGTCTGACCTTTTTACATAAAACTATTCACTGAAACATCTCCCATCACTGAGTCTGACTCACAGCCTTTACATAAAAAACTATTCACTGAAACATCTCCCATCACTGAGTCTGACTCACAGCCTTCTTTACATAAAACTATTCACTCACTGAAACATCTCCCCATCACTGAGTGTCTGACTCACAGCCTCTTTACATAAAAACTATTCACTGAAACATCTCCCATCACTGAGTCTGACTCACAGCCTTTTTACATAAAACTATTCACTGAAACATCTCCCATCACTGAGTCTGACTCACAGCCTTCTTTACATAAAACTATTCACTGAAACATCTCCCATCACTGAGTCTGACTCACAGCCTTCTTTACATAAAACTATTCACTGAAACATCTCCCATCACTGAGTCTGACTCACAGCCTTCTTTACATAAAACTATTCACTGAAACATCTCCCATCACTGAGTCTGACTCACAGCCTTCTTTACATAAAACTATTCACTGAAACATCTCCCATCACTGAGTCTGACTCACAGCCTTCTTTACATAAAACTATTCACTGAAACATCTCCCATCACTGAGTCTGACTCACAGCCTTTTACATTATTCACTGAAAAATCTCCCATTCACTGAGTCTGACTCACATCTTTTACCTATTCACTGAAACATCTCCCATCACTGAGTCTGACTCAGCCTTCTTTACATAAAACTATTCACTGAAACATCTCCCATCACTGAGTCTGACTCACAGCCTTCTTTACATAAAACTATTCACTGAAACATCTCCCATCACTGAGTCTGACTCACAGCCTTCTTTTTACATAAAACTATTCACTGAAACATCTCCCATCACTGAGTCTGACTCACAGCCTTCTTTTTACATAAAACTATTCACTGAAACATCTCCCATCACTGAGTCTGACTCACAGCCTTCTTTTTACATAAAACTATTCACTGAAACATCTCCCATCACTGAGTCTGACTCACAGCCTTCTTTACATAAAACTATTCACTGAAACATCTCCCATCACTGAGTCTGACTCACAGCCTTCTTTACATAAAACTATTCACTGAAACATCTCCCATCACTGAGTCTGACTCACAGCCTTCTTTACATAAAACTATTCACTGAAACATCTCCCATCACTGAGTCTGCCTCACAGCCTTCTTTACATAAAACTATTCACTGAAACATCTCCCATCACTGAGTCTGACTCACAGCCTTCTTTACATAAAACTATTCACTGAAACATCTCCCATCACTGAGTCTGACTCACAGCCTTTTTTACATAAAACTATTCACTGAAACATCTCCCATCACTGAGTCTGACTCACAGCCTTCTTTACATAAAACTATTCACTGAAACATCTCCCATCACTGAGTCTGACTCACAGCCTTCTTTACATAAAACTATTCACTGAAACATCCCCCCATCACTGAGTCTGACTCACAGCCTTCTTTACATAAAACTATTCACTGAAACATCTCCCATCACTGAGTCTGACTCACAGCCTTCTTTACATAAAACTATTCACTGAAACATCTCCCATCACTGAGTCTGACTCACAGCCCTCTTTACATAAAACTATTCACTGAAATCTCCCATCTCCCATCACTGAGTCTGACTCTCCCACAGCCTTCTTTTTACATAAAACTATTCACTGAAATCTCCCCCATCACTGAGTCTGACTCACAGCCTTCTTTACATAAAACTATTCACTGAAACATCTCCCATCACTGAGTCTGACTCACAGCCTTCTTTTACATAAAACTATTCACTGAAACATCTCCCATCACTGAGTCTGACTCACAGCCTTCTTTACATAAAACTATTCACTGAAACATCCCCCATCACTGAGTCTGACTCACAGCCTTCTTTACATAAAACTATTCACTGAAACATCTCCCATCACTGAGTCTGACTCACAGCCTTCTTTACATAAAACTATTCACTGAAACATCTCCCATCACTGAGTCTGACTCACAGCCTTCTTTACATAAAACTATTCACTGAAACATCTCCCATCACTGAGTCTGACTCTCAGCCTTCTTTACATAAAACTATTCACTGAAACATCCCCCATCACTGAGTCTGACTCACAGCCTTCTTTACATAAAACTATTCACTGAAACATCTCCCATCACTGAGTCTGCCTCACAGCCTTCTTTTTACATAAAACTATTCACTGAAACATCTCCCATCACTGAGTCTGACTCACAGCCTTCTTTTTACATAAAACTATTCACTGAAACATCTCCCATCACTGAGTCTGACTCACAGCCTTCTTTACATAAAACTATTCACTGAAACATCTCCCATCACTGAGTCTGACTCACAGCCTTCTTTACATAAAACTATTCACTGAAACATCTCCCATCACTGAGTCTGACTCACAGCCTTCTTTAAAAACTATTCACTGAAACATCTCCCATCACTGAGTCTGACTCACAGCCCTGCTTTACATAAAACTATTCACTGAAACATCTCCCATCACTGAGTCTGACTCACAGCCTTCTTTACATAAAACTATTCACTGAAACATCTCCCATCACTGAGTCTGACTCACAGCCTTCTTTACAAAAAACTATTCACTGAAACATCTCCCATCACTGAGTCTGACTCACAGCCTTCTTTACATAAAACTATTCACTGAAACATCTCCCATCACTGAGTCTGACTCACAGCCTTCTTTACATAAAAACTATTCACTGAAACATCTCCCATCACTGAGTCTGACTCACAGCCTTTTTTACATAAAACTATTCACTGAAACATCTCCCATCACTGAGTCTGACTCCCTCTTTTTACCTATTCACTGAAACATAAAATCACTGAGTCTATTCACTGAAACTATTCATCTCCCATCACTGAGTCTGACTCACAGCCTTCTTTACATAAAACTATTCACTGAAACATCTCCCATCACTGAGTCTGACTCACAGCCTTCTTTACAAAAACTATTCACTGAAACATCTCCCATCACTGAGTCTGACTCAAGCCTTCTTTACTATTCACTGAAACATCTCCCATCACTGAGTCTGACTCACAGCCTTCTTTACATAAAACTATTCACTGAAACATCTCCCATCACTGAGTCTGACTCACAGCCTTCTTTTACATAAAACTATTCACTGAAACATCTCCCATCACTGAGTCTGACTCACAGCCTTCTTTACATAAAAACATTCACTGAAACATCTCCCATCACTGAGTCTGACTCACACAGCCTTTTTACATAAAACTATTCACTGAAACATCTCCCATCACTGAGTCTGACTCACAGCCTTCTTTCTTTAACTATTCAAAACTATTCACTGAAACATCCTCCCATCACTGAAACATCTCACTGAGTCTGACTCACAGCCTTCTTTTACATAAAACTATTCAAAACTATTCCATCACTGAAACATCTTTACCCTATTCACTGAGTCTCCCTCACAGCCTCACAGCCTTTTATAAAAACTATTCACTGAAACATCTCCCATCACTGAGTCTGACTCACAGCCTTCTTTACATAAAACTATTTCACTGAAACATCTCCCATCACTGAGTCTGACTCACAGCCTTCTTTACATAAAACTATTCACTGAAACATCTCCCATCTCTGAGTCTGACTCACAGCCTTAACATAAAACTATTCACTGAAACATCTCCCATCAGTGAGTCTGACTCACAGCCTTCTTTACTTCAAACTATTCACTGAAACATCCCCCATCACTGAGTCTGACTCACAGCCTTCTTTTTACATAAAAACTATTCACTGAAACATCTCCCATCACTGAGTCTGACTCACAGCCTTCTTTACATAAAACTATTCACTGAAACATCTCCCATCACTGAGTCTGACTCACAGCCTTCTTTACATAAAACTATTCACTGAAACATCTCCCATCACTGAGTCTGACTCACAGCCTTCTTTACATAAAAAACTTCACTGAAACATCTCCCATCACTGAGTCTGACTCACAGCCTTCTTTACATAAAACTATTCACTGAAACATCTCCCATCACTGAGTCTGACTCACAGCCTTCTTTACATAAAACTATTCACTGAAACATCTCCCATCACTGAGTCTGACTCACAGCCTTCTTTACATAAAACTATTCACTGAAACATCTCCCATCACTGAGTCTGACTCACAGCCTTCTTTACATAAAACTATTCACTGAAACATCTCCCATCACTGAGTCTGACTCACAGCCTTCTTTACATAAAACTATTCACTGAAACATCTCCCATCACTGAGTCTGACTCACAGCCTTCTTTACATAAAACTATTCACTGAAACATCTCCCATCACTGAGTCTGACTCACAGCCTTCTTTACATAAAACTATTCACTGAAACATCTCCCATCACTGAGTCTGACTCACAGCCTTCTTTACATAAAACTATTCACTGAAACATCTCCCATCACTGAGTCTGACTCACAGCCTTCTTTACATAAAACTATTCACTGAAACATCTCCCATCACTGAGTCTGACTCACAGCCTTCTTTACATAAAACTATTCACTGAAACATCTCCCATCACTGAGTCTGACTCACAGCCTTCTTTACATAAAACTATTCACTGAAACATCTCCCATCACTGAGTCTGACTCACAGCCTTCTTTTTACATAAAACTATTCACTGAAACATCTCCCATCACTGAGTCTGACTCACAGCCTTCTTTACATAAAACTATTCACTGAAACATCTCCCATCACTGAGTCTGACTCACAGCTTTCTTTACATAAAACTATTCACTGAAACATCTCCCATCACTGAGTCTGACTCACAGCCTTCTTTACATAAAACTATTCACTGAAACATCTCCCATCACTGAGTCTGACTCACAGCCTTCTTTACATAAAACTATTCACTGAAACATCTCCCATCACTGAGTCTGACTCACAGCCTTCTTTACATAAAACTATTCACTGAAACATCTCCCATCACTGAGTCTGACTCACAGCCTTCTTTACATAAAACTATTCACTGAAACATCTCCCATCACTGAGTCTGACTCACAGCCTTCTTTTACATAAAACTATTCACTGAAACATCTCCCATCACTGAGTCTGACTCACAGCCTTCTTTACATAAAACTATTCACTGAAACATCTCCCATCACTGAGTCTGACTCACAGCCTTCTTTACATAAAACTATTCACTGAAACATCTCCCATCACTGAGTCTGACTCACAGCCTTCTTTACAGCCTGAAACATTCCCATCACTGAGTCTGACTAAAAAAACTATTCACTGAAACATCTCCCATCACTGAGTCTGACTCACAGCCTTCTTTACATAAAACTATTCACTGAAACATCTCCCATCACTGAGTCTGACTCACAGCCTTCTTTACATAAAACTATTCACTGAAACATCTCCCATCACTGAGTCTTCACAGCCTTCTTTACATAAAACTAAAAACTATTCAGTCTGAAACATCTCCCTGAAACATCACTGAGTCTGACTCACAGCCTTCTTTACATAAAACTATTCAAAAACATCTCCCATCACTTCTGACTCACAGCCTTCTTTAAAAAACTATTCACTGAAACCTCCCATCACTGAGTCTGACTCACAGCCTTCTTTACATAAAACTATTCACTGAAACATCTCCCATCCATCTGACTGAGTCTGACATAAAACTATTCCTTCTTTTCCATAAAACTATTCACTAAAACTATTCATCTCCCCATCACTGAGTCTGACTCTACAGCCTTCTTTACATAAACCTCTTTATTCTATAAAAAACATCTATTCACTGAAACATCTCCCATTCACTGAAACATCTGATCACTGACAGCCAGCCTTCTTTACATAAAACTATTCACTGAAACATCTCCCATCACTGAGTCTGACTCACAGCCTTCTTTACATAAAACTATTCACTGAAACATCTCCCATCACTGAGTCTGACTCACAGCCTTCTTTACATAAAACTATTCACTGAAACATCTCCCATCACTGAGTCTGACTCACAGCCTTCTTTTACATAAAACTATTCACTGAAACATCTCCCATCACTGAGTCTGACTCACAGCCTTCTTTCCATAAAACTATTCACTGAAACATCTCCCATCACTGAGTCTGACTCACAGCCTTCTTTACATAAAACTATTCACTGAAACATCTCCCATCACTGAGTCTGACTCACAGCCTTCTTTACATAAAACTATTCACTGAAACATCTCCCATCACTGAGTCTGACTCACAGCCTTCTTCTTTACATAAAACTATTCACTGAAACATCTCCCATCACTGAGTCTGACTCACAGCCTTCTTTTACATAAAACTATTCACTGAAACATCTCCCATCACTGAGTCTGACTCACAGCCTTCTTTACATAAAACTATTCACTGAAACATCTCCCATCACTGAGTCTGACTCACAGCCTTCTTTTTACATAAAACTATTCACTGAAACATCTCCCCATCACTGAGTCTGACTCACAGCCTTCTTTAAAACATAAAACTATTCACTGAAACATCTCCCATCACTCACTGAGTCTGACTCACAGCCTTCTTTACATAAAACTATTCACTGAAAACATCTCCCATCACTGAGTCTGACTCACAGCCTTCTTTACATAAAACTATTCACTGAAACATCTCCCCTTCTTTACATAAAACTATTCACTGAAACATCTCCCATCACTGAGTCTGACTCACAGCCTTCTTTTTACATAAAACTATTCACTGAAACATCTCCCATCACTGAGTCTGACTCACAGCCTTCTTTTTACATAAAACTATTCACTGAAACATCTCCCATCACTGAGTCTGACTCACAGCCTTTTTTACATAAAACTATTCACTGAAACATCTCCCATCACTGAGTCTGACTCACAGCCTTCTTTACATAAAACTATTCACTGAAACATCTCCCATCACTGAGTCTGACTCACAGCCTTCTTTACATAAAACTATTCACTGAAACATCTCCCATCACTGAGTCTGACTCACAGCCTTCTTTACAAAAACTATTCACTGAAACATCTCCCATCACTGAGTCTGACTCACAGCCTTCTTTACATAAAACTATTCACTGAAACATCTCCCATCACTGAGTCTGACTCACAGCCTTCTTTACATAAAACTATTCAAAACATCTCCCATCACTCACTGAAACATCTCCCATCACTGAGTCTGAGTCTGACTCACAGCCTTCTTTTTTACATAAAACTATTCACTGAAACATCTCCCATCACTGAGTGTGACCCACAGCCTTCTTTACATAAAACTATTCACTGAAACATCTCCCATCACTGAGTATGACTCACAGCCCTCTTTACATAAAACTATTCACTGAAACATCTCCCATCACTGAGTCTGACTCACAGCCTTTACATAAAACTATTCACTGAAACATCTCCCATCACTGAGTCTGACTCACAGCCTTCTTTACATAAAACTATTCACTGAAACATCTCCCATCACTGAGTCTGACTCACAGCCTTCTTTACATAAAACTATTCACTGAAACATCTCCCATCACTGAGTGACTGAAGCCACAGCCTTCTTTTACATAAAACTATTCACTGAAACATCTCCCCATCACTGAGTCTGACTCACAGCCTCTTTTTAAAACTATTCAAAACATCTCCCATTCTGACTCACAGCCTTCTTTACACTGAAACACTGAAACATCCCCATCACTGAGTCTGACTCACAGCCTTCTTTACATAAAACTATTCACTGAAACATCTCCCCCATCACTGAGTCTGACTCACAGCCTTTTTTACATAAAACTATTCACTGAAACATCTCCCATCACTGAGTCTGACTCACAGCCCTCTTTACATAAAACTATTCCCTGAAACATCTCCCATCTCTGAGTCTGACTCACAGCCTTTACATAAAACTATTCACTGAAACATCTCCCATCACTGAGTCTGACTCACAGCCTTCTTTACATAAAACTATTCACTGAAACATCCCCCATCACTGAGTCTGACTCACAGCCTTCTTTACATAAAACTATTCACTGAAACATCTCCCATCCATCTGACTGAGTCTGACTCAAACTATTCACTGAAACATCTCCCATCACTTTTCACAGCCTTCTTTACAAAAAACTATTCACTGAAACATCTCCCCATCACTGAGTCTGACTCACAGCCTTTTAAAACTATTCACTGAAACATCTCCCATCATAAAACTTTATTCACTGAAACATCTCCCATCACTGAGTCTGACTCACAGCCTTCTTTACATAAAACTATTCACTGAAACAACTCCCATCACTGAGTCTGACTCACAGCCTTCTTTACAAAAACTATTCTCCCATCACTGAGTCTGACTCACAGCCTTCTTTACAAAAAACTATTCACTGAAACATCTCCCATCACTGAGTCTGACTCACAGCCTTCTTTACATAAAAACTATTCACTGAAACATCTCCCATCACTGAGTCTGACTCCCACAGCCTTCAGCCTCTTTACATAAAACTATTCACTGAAACATCTCCCATCACTGAGTCTGACTCACAGCCTTCTTTACATAAAACTATTCAAAAAACATCTATTCACTGAAACATCTCCCATCACTGAGTCTGACTCACAGCCTTCTTTTTACATAAAACTATTCACTGAAACATCTCCCATCACTGAGTCTGACTCACAGCCTTCTTTACATAAAAAAACTATTCACTGAAACATCTCCCATCACTGAGTCTGACTCTCACAGCCTTTTTACATAAAACTATTCACTGAAACATCTCCCATCACTGAGTCTGACTCACAGCCTTCTTTTACATAAAACTATTCACTGAAACATCTCCCATCACTGAGTCTGACTCACAGCCTTCTTTACATAAAACTATTCACTGAAACATCTCCCATCACTGAGTCTGACTCACAGCCTTCTTTACATAAAACTATTCACTGAAACATCTCCCATCACTGAGTCTGACTCTCAGCCTTCTTTACATAAAACTATTCACTGAAACATCTCCCATCACTGAGTCTGAAAAGCCTATTTACATAAAACTATTCACCCATCCATCACTGAGTCTGACTCACAGCCTTTTTACATAAAACTATTCACTGAAACATCTCCAGCCTTGAGTCTGACTCACAGCCTTCTTTACATAAAAAACTATTCACTGAAACATCTCCCATCACTGAGTCTGACACAGCCCTCTTTTAAAAAACTATTCACTGAAACATCTCCCATCACTGAGTCTGACTCACAGCCTTCTTTTTTACATAAAACTATTCACAGCCATCTCCCATCACTTCTGACTCAAACCTATTCACTGATTCACTGAAACATCTCCCATCACTGAGTCTGACTCACAGCCTTCTTTACATAAAACTATTCACTAAACTATTCACTGAAACATCTCCCATCACTGAGTCTGACCCATCACTGAGTCTGACTCACAGCCTTCTTTACATAAAACTATTCACTGAAACATCTCCCCATCAGTCTGAGTCTGACTCCCATCACTGAGTCTGACTCACAGCCTTCTTTACATAAAACTATTCACTGAAACATCTCCCCCATCACTGAGTCTGACTCACAGCCTTCTTTACATAAAACTATTCACTGAAACATCTCCCATCACTGAGTCTGACTCACAGCCTTTTTACATAAAACTATTCACTGAAACATATTCACTGAGTCTGACTCCCCTTCTTTACATCACTGAGTCTGACTCACAGCCTTCTTTACATAAAACTATTCACTGAAACATCTCCCATCACTGAGTCTGACTCTGACTCTATTCACTGAAACATCTCCCATCACTGAGTCTGACTCTTTACATAAAACTATTCACTGAAACATCTCCCCATCACTGAGTCTGACTCACAGCCTTCTTTACATAAAACTATTCACTGAAACATCTCCCATCACTGAGTCTGACTCACAGCCTTCTTTTTACATAAAAACTATTCACTGAAACATCTCCCATCACTGAGTCTGACTCACAGCCTTCTTTACATAAAACTATTCACTGAAACATCTCCCATCACTGAGTCTGACTCCCATCACAGCCTTCTTTTTACAAAAACTATTCACTGAAACATCTCCCATCACTGAGTCTGACTCACAGCCTTCTTTTTACATAAAACTATTCACTGAAACATCTCCCATCACTGAGTCTGACTCACAGCCTTCTTTTACATAAAACTATTCACTGAAACATCTCCCATCACTGAGTCTGACTCACAGCCTTCATAAAACTATTCACTGAAAAACTGAGTCTGACTCACAGCCTTCTTTACATAAAACTATTCACTGAAACATCTCCCATCACTGAGTCTGACTCACAGCCCTTTACATAAAACTATTCATAAAATCACTGAGTCTATTCACTGAAACATCTCCCCCATCACTGAGTCTGACTCACAGCCCCTTCTTTTACATAAAACTATTCACTTTCTTATTCACTGAAACATCTCCCATCACTGAGTCTGACTTCTTTACATAAAACTGCTGAAAAACTATTCACTGAAACATCCCATCCCATCACTGAGTCTTCATCACTGAGTCCTCACAGCCTTCTTTTACATAAAACTATTCACTGAAACATCTCCCATCAGTCTCACAGCCTTCTTTGACTCACAGCCCCATCACTGAGTCTGACTTTACATAAAACTATTCACTGAAACATCTCCCATCACTGAGTCTGACTCACAGCCTTTTTTACATAAAACTATTCACTGAAACATCTCCCATCACTGAGTCTGACTCACAGCCTTCTTTACATAAAACTATTCACTGAAACATCTCCCATCACTGAGTCTGACTCACAGCCTTCTTTACATAAAACTATTCACTGAAACATCTCCCATCACTGAGTCTGACCACAGCCTTCTTTTCACTAAAACTATTCACTGAAACATCCCATCACTGAGTCTGACTCACAGCCTTTTTATAAAAACTATTCACTGAAACATCTCCCATCACTGAGTCTGACTCACAGCCCTCAAACATCTAAAAGTCTGACTCACAGCCTTTTTACTAAAACTATTCACTGAAACATCTCCCATCACTGAGTCTGAAAGCCTTCTTTACATAAAACTATTCACTGAAACATCTCCCATCACTGAGTCTGAAACAGCCTCACAGGACTCACAGCCTCTTTTACATAAAACTATTCACTGAAACATCTCCCATCACTGAGTCTGACTCACAGCCTTCTTTACATAAAACTATTCACTGAAACATCTCCCCATCACTGAGTCTGACTCACAGCCTTCTTTACATAAAACTATTCATTCATCTCCCATCACTGAGTCTGACATCACTGAGTTTTACATAAAACTATTCACTGAAACATCTCCCATCACTGAGTCTGACTCAAACTAAAACTTTCACTGAAACATCTCCCATCACTGAGTCTGACTCACAGCCTTCTTTTACATAAAACTATTCACTGAAACATCTCCCATCACTGAGTCTGACTCACAGCCTCTTTACATAAAAAAATTATTCACTGAAACATCTCCCATCACTGAGTCTGACTCACAGCCTTTTACATAAAACTATTCAAAACTATTCACTGAAACATCTCCCATCACTGAGAGTCTGACTCACAGCCTTCTTTACATAAAACTATTCACTGAAACATCTCCCATCACTGAGTCTGACTCACAGCCTTTTTACATAAAACTATTCACTGAAACATCTCCCATCACTGAGTCTGACTCACAGCCTTCTTTTTACATAAAACTATTCACTGAAACATCTCCCATCACTGAGTCTGACTCACAGCCTTCTTTACATAAAACTATTCACTGAAACATCTCCCATCACTGAGTCTGACTCACAGCCTTCTTTACATAAAACTATTCACTGAAACATCTCCCATCACTGAGTCTGACTCACAGCCTTCTTTACATAAAATTATTCACTGAAACATCTCCCATCACTGAGTCTGACTCACAGCCCTCTTTACATAAAACTATTCACTGAAACATCTCCCATCACTGAGTCTGACTCACAGCCTTCTTTACATAAAACTATTCACTGAAACATCTCCCATCACTGAGTCTGACTCACAGCCTTCTTTACATAAAACTATTCACTGAAACATCTCCCATCACTGAGTCTGACTCACAGCCTTCTTTACATAAAACTATTCACTGAAACATCTCCCATCACTGAGTCTGACTCACAGCCTTCTTTACATAAAAAACTATTCACTGAAACATCTCCCATCACTGAGTCTGACTCACAGCCTTCTTTACAAAAACTATTCACTGAAACATCTCCCATCACTGAGTCTGACTCACAGCCTTCTTTACATAAAACTATTCACTGAAACATCTCCCATCACTGAGTCTGACTCACAGCCTTTTTACATAAAACTATTCACTGAAACATCTCCCATCACTGAGTCTGACTCACAGCCCTCTTTTTACATAAAACTATTCACTGAAACATCTCCCATCACTGAGTCTGACTCACAGCCTTCTTTTACATAAAACTATTCACTGAAACATCTCCCATCACTGAGTCTGACTCACAGCCTTCTTTACATAAAACTATTCACTGAAACATCTCCCATCACTGAGTCTGACTCACAGCCTTCTTTACATAAAAACTATTCACTGAAACATCTCCCATCACTGAGTCTGACTCACACAGCCTTCTTTTACATAAAACTATTCACTGAAACATCTCCCATCACTGAGTCTGACTCACAGCCTTTTACATAAAACTATTCACTGAAACATCTCCCATCACTGAGTCTGACTCACAGCCTTCTTTTTACATAAAACTATTCACTGAAACATCTCCCATCACTGAGTCT